>JAWLRI010001089.1:4740054-4772553 GCA_034781795.1 Crypturellus tataupa
AGCGGCGGCAAGGTGAGGGCGGGGGGACCGGGGGGGTCCCGGCAGCCCTCGGTGGGTCCGTCCGTGCCGGGGGCTCCGCGTCCCCCGCCGCCTGCGCCGCGGGTTCCGCCGCTCCTCGGGCGGCGCCGTTGGCCGCGGGTCCCCGCGCGGAACCGGTCCCGCCGGGCCTGAGGAGCCCGTCTGGGTTCGGCCGCTGCAGCCCTGGCCGTTGTTTTGCCGTACGCGGCACGTGGGTTATTTGGTCCAGGCAATCCCGGTGGCAGAAGCTTTAATGAGATCCGTCCTGATACCGAGCGGTTTAACACGTGCTCAACACGGCGTTTGTTGCAGGCTAAAATGCTGGCGTGGCCATCTCCTGGGTCTCAGGAGTTCTCAGAAGTCTCCAAAAATATATGGAGAAGGTGTTCACTTTAGCCAGCCTAAACGGGACTTCCCAAAAGAGCTGGGCCCAAAAGAGCTTGGCCGAGATGCTCTCATCCTACATGGTCATCCTCAGTGGAGGGATTTGTCTCATGGAGAAGCTGTGGTAGCTGAGGAGCCCCTCTAGGAAGAGTAGTTGTTAGTAATATCCGTCAAGACCCACTCTTGTGAAAACTGTAGCAGTGGAGTTGAGCAGGGTGCTTCTTGCACCCCATTGTGCCTGGTTGTGATGAATTGTACTTGACCGAGTACCAGTTCATGTGCCGCACGTGGAATCATGCAGGGAGCGGGCCCTGGTCCTGCTCTCCTCATTCCATCCTCTGTATCTTCTGTTTTAATGTCCTTCTTTTTTAATTGCATCTCCTTTTTTGGCAGTGTAATTTAGGTTACTTGCTCTCCGCAAGAAAAGGTGTTGATGTGCATTCGAAAAATGGTTTGATTAGTGACTACAAATGTGAACTGACTTTTGTCCTTGCAGTTGCAAGGCAAAACTTTACTTTCTGACTTCATTCATTTCAATGATGCAATTACTGAGGTTAGCCAAGCTTAGCAGAGTCTGTGAAAATAAAATTCAGATTAGTTTAACAAAACACGGAAGATAATATTATTAATATAAGTGCTGAATAAGGGAAAACAGAAGAAACAAATTTTATTCATATATTGGCTTGTAACTCACTCAAAGGAAAGACTTAGGAATTGTACACAGGTCAGTTGAAGGAATGATGGGAAATGCAAATTCATATGCTGGTTTATGGGATTTAAACCTCTAATTTAGAATGGGATTTCATGCTCTAAGTCATTAAGAGCACAGCTCGTTCTGTGCACTCAAAGGCTCACCCCGAAGGCACCACTAGCAGCAGTGATGGTTTTAGCTCTGTTGCTGGAAGCTCTAGCTGTAAAGCTGGTCTCACATTTCCAAGCTAGATCAAACAGCAGCAAAACACAGGTTATTGTGATGTTATCTGAGAATTTTTACAGCTGTTCTGGGAAATGTGTGGGACAGATGTAGCTACAAAGCTTAAGGAGCAGACTAGCATCCCTGTCTTGTGCTATGCAGATAGATTGCCTTGTGTTAAAGCTTGTAATTGTCAACTGAAACGTCTGTGTTTTATTTCTTAGCATAGAAGAACCATGAGATGCATTAGGTTTTCGTGGAGTAGCTGTTGGTTGAGTAAAAACCAGCTCCTCTTGAAGAATTACTATATAACGCAGAATTTCTTGTGTTTTCCATCAGGATACTTGAAACATGCCGTAGGTCTGAACCACCTCTTTTAGGTAATGATGCTTCCCTTGGCCCTTACATGTTCTTATTGAATATTGCATCTCCTTTGTAGGCAGCCGTAGTGCTGTGTCTGGATGTGGGCCTTACAATGGGCAACGCTGCTCCTGGAGAGGAGTCTCCACTGGAAGAAGCCAAAAAGGTTATGACAAAGTTTTTGCAGCGACAGGTACTTGTGACTATAACCCTTTTTTTTTAAATCTCACATGTAAGAGAGGGAAGAAAATGCTTATATTTGTGAAATATTTTCCTTATTTCTCAATAACTAAAGTAAATGAAAAATGAATAACAGCTATATGTAATTTCAGCTGTAGTTCTGTGAATGGGATCTGGTGCTTTGATTGGTCACTCTTTAGAAAGAAGCTTTTAGGAAAAAAAAAGAAATAATCTTTTTTTTTTTCCCCAGTAAAATCTTTTCAGCATTTATAAGATTAACTGTGCTGAAGACATTTGGAGGAATAAATAGGCCAATTGTACAATTATATTTGTTATATCCTAGACATTCTCATGTTTTAAAGTTGAAAGTCTATTTAATTTTATATCTGAGCTAATGAACTCTGTGTATGACTACATTTTGGTAGGGTTATATTTGTGATAGCACTGAAAAGCAAACACACTGTAACTCACCTTCTATTGCAAAATTGTTTCAACTTCCTGTTTACTTGACATAGGTATATATGAATCTACCTGTGTTTTTATGCTTGTTTTGTATTTTCTTTTCCCAGGTTTTTGCTGAAAGTAAAGATGAAGTCGCTGTAGTTTTGTTTGGCACAGATGGTACTCGGAATGTCCTTGCTAGTGGGGATCAATATCAGAACATTACTGTACACAGATCACTGATGCTGCCAGATTTTGATTTGCTGGAGGATATTCAAACTGTGATTCACCCAGGCTCTGAACAAGCAGACTGTATCCTTTTTGTCAAAGATCACCTCTTAAGCTGCTTCAGCTCCTTAGAAGATGGGAAGTAGCGCTGTGAAATGGGCCTGGACTTGCCATTGAAGTTGTAGCTGCAAACAAAGTGCAGCTAATTTGGTGCTGTAGGTTGGTTCAGAAACAGATTAGCTGCTTTTTGACATTCTTTTAAGATAGCAGATGGAGTCTTGGCCTCAGGGAATTGTTGCTCTTGTGAGTGCTCTATTAATTAGAGGGAGAAAAAAGATAGTAATAATACAGTTGTAGGCTACAAATAAGGTATGTGTGTTAAATAGAGTGTTGCAGAGCTTAGTGCAGCATTCTTTTTCATTAAATAAAACTGTTATTGACAAAATATATCTTATGTCAGCAGAAGTATTAAAGTCAGACAGAGCAGAGACTAGGCAGATTTTTTTTTATGAAGTATTTCTAATGTAGTCAAATATCATTTATAAATTTAAATAGTTTATTCTGTTGTTAGCTATATGAGATGTAGGATTTCAAAATAAGACTATCCAAAGAGTCTTCATTTGTTTGTTTCATTTAAAAAATATTCCAGTTTGCTGTTTTCTTCCTTCTTTCTGTGAACAAATAAACCTTTTTTCCCTCACAGTGTGAGCAGAATAGTTTTGTGTTCAGGATGTCGCAGAACTATTTCAGAGAAACCTACAGCCAGTCAATTTTGTTATGACAAATAATGCCATAATTTTTTTTTGAGTGAACTAATTTGAGCAGGTGATAAAAATTTGTTTGCATTGAAAATTATTCTAAAAAGGAAATTATTAGGAGATATCAGATGCAGGTATTTTAAAGGAAAATTAACATTTACAAAGGATACTCTGTATTGAAAATAAAAGTAAAATTTGTTTGTAGATATTAAGTAAGATTATAATTGCGAATATTCGACTTTGCTTTCATTGGACTTCTCAAGCCTATCATGGACCGTTAAAGGATCAGATAAATGGGGAAAAGATTCTAAGATAAGCACACTATGTAGGGATCTCTTGCACAGTAGATACTTAAAGAATACTCAGTTCAAAAATTGTTTGCGTGTTTGCTAAACCGAAACACATGTATGTTTGTTCCTGGGGGTGTGAAAATAGACGACTGTTTCACTTTGTAACAAAATTCATGTTTTAAATGAGGTTTTTCTTTAATTTATTCAGTTCTGGATGCAATTATTGTATGCATGGACTTGCTTCAGAAGGAAACAATGTAAGTATGTAACCTACAATCTTTAACAGAATTCTGAACTCAAGCTTCAGAACTGGTCTGACTTCTTGTCAATATTGCAGAGTATGAAGGATGCTTTAAAATTGCTACAGGATTTTGCCTCTGAAGAGTCTTCAAGAGCAGTTTAGCTTTTCTAGGTAATTTAAGATCTTTCTGAATCAACTCAGGATTTTGCAGTAGATATGAGAATATTAATGCCATTGTACAAGCCAAGAAGACTTAAAATAGTATCATGTTTCTTGCTGTCTGTTCTCAAGAAACATTAATTCATATGATAACAGGTATAGAAAAATGCTACTAAATTTATCAGACTAATAGCACAGTTTACAAAAGAAATCTTCGAAAGCCTGGGTTTCTTCAGCTTAGTTAAATAAAGACTGCTGGAGATAGGTGGTTGAAGGTAATATACAGGGTGGGGGTGAAAATATGTGATAGGAAAAAAGAACTCTTCAAGCTGAACAATAATTTTGGCACAAGTTCAAGCATTAAAAACTTATCTGTTAATATACATAGAGAGTAAAAATTATGATTTCTAACGATTAGTGGACTGGTGTTCCAATGGGATTGCAGACCAAGGGAAAGAAGCTTAATTATTCTTAAAATGAAGATTGAGCACCCATGGAAAGGATTATGTGGTCTAAATATGATTGCAAAGGACTGGACTCAGTGAGGCAAGCTTTTATTTTATGAATAAAGGCTAATCTGAATGGAAAACTATACCATTTTAACTTTTAAAAGTGATTTGTGAATTAAAATTGCTATATCTATAGCAGTATAATCTTAAATACTTGTCAAGTAATTACCCTTTTCTTATGAGATTCACTTCCAGTTGAGGTAATCCTTTTGATGAAATAATAGATAAAATTTTATTGATGTGTGACCCTCACCTTTGTTTGGTATCTAGCAGAACTTCCTAATGTTGTTGTGTCCTAAACTGACTTTATAGTGGGTCTTTCTGGTCAGTAAGTTTAGGTTTGATAAGCACGAAGAGCAAAAATAACTTCTGAGGATATCCATGGAAGAAATATTTGTATCAAGTTAGAACATTATTCTTAACGCTCATTTCTGAAAGAGAGCCTCAGTTATAAAGTAGACTTTAATGTTCTTCTTATCCAGTGATTCTGCTGAACTAGCCTCCTAGCATGGAAAATCCCCAGCAACATCTATTTAAAATACATTTAACACTTTCACAGGAGTAGGACATTCAGTATAAAACATTTGCAACCTAACATGTTTCAATAGCATTAGATCTACGTTGGGGAAAACTGAGATGATGCCTCTTGCTTTGATGTAGTTAATTTATCTGATCACATGACTGTGTTCCTCATTTTGGGTGGAATATGTGTATGTGAAGGGAATAATAATAAAAAATCTAAATAGTATTTCAATAACGGGAAGAGCAACTTTACCAAATAGATGTAATTCAGTCATATTTAAATAGCATCTCTTCTTTTTTTGTTGTTGTTAGAAGTATATTACTTCAAACTTAATTTCTGTTTAATTAAATTTAAATTAAAAACTATAATATTTTTGAGATATGTTTATGTATACACACACATATTAAAATGTTCTCTTGTTTTAAGAGGAAAGAAATACGAGAAGGTGCACATTGAACTGTTTACAGACCTTAGCAGTCCTGTCAGTGAGGATCAACTGGAAATTATCATTGATAACTTGAAGAAAACAGGAATTCTGCTTCAGTTTTTGTAAGTACAGAAGTGGTTGTTAAATGCTGCCATTTTCACAGCATTTCACATTTCATTCTATTTTTAATAGCCATCTTAATGGACATACTGAAATGTTTGATGTTGTTTCTATAGAGAATTAGCTGTATGTAATATGATTTTTCTAAGTAACTATATGGATATATGGTATTATATGGATTATACAGTGTGTGAGTTTGAGCTTGGAACCAAGTCTCCTTGTTTAAGTAATGTACAAATACACACTAAAGTAATTATTTATTCTCTAGTTAAATTTACATCTTATTTTCAAAGATTACAATAGGAGGCAAATTTTTTATACCAGTAGAAAACTGAGAAATAATGAGGCAAAAATATCTTGAGAAGCAGTGGTCCTGTCATGGCAACAGTCTAGACCATTTTATATAAGAGAGATATGAAGTGGTGCTGCAGATAAATATATAGATATATATGTGTGTGTGTCTATGTGTATAAATATATATATATGTGTATGTATATATATGTATGCACGCACACACACACACAAATATATATAATAATTTTAGTGTCAAAAAGGAAGCAAGATGGAGGAGAAGTATATGTTCACCGTGATAGGCTTGTTTGAAAAATGGAATCAGTATCTTAAGTAATATGACCAAAATCACTTATTTATCTTATCTTGGGATAGGTGGTGATCAAAAGAATCAGTAGTGATATGAGAATGTATTAACTGTTGCTGGAAAAAAATAAAATTTTTTGTTTTAGCTTTGACCTTTTATTTTTTAGCACTTACTTGCTGAACCCAACATTTTATAGGGAGCAACATTGTGAACTTGATTACATTTAGCAAAGCCATTTGTGCATCTGTCTGCAGGATAACTGAGACGTTCGTTGGAAAGGATGTTGAATTAATATATAGGCATGGAGAAAAGGTCTTCTGTACTTGGGAGAGGCTGAATGTAAAAAAATGTCTGGTTATTCTCCTGTTCTGTCTACACAGCGGAAGGAGGTGCACTTCAAAGGAGCTTTGGCATGTCTCCTTGAGTTTATTTGAGCTATTGTTGGTATATTGGCAGCAGAAACACAACACCCTGAACCTGTGTTTGTGCTGTCAGCCAGAGTACATGGCTTTTGGAGACCTGCTATCTTCTCTGATGGTTAGTGCAACTTAAAGCTCCTGCTAGCTCATCTCCACGCAGATTTGCTGTGCTGGTTAGCACAGATGCTGCCATCACAAGTTCATGTTGCAGTTTAGGGTCCTGTGAGACTTCTGATGCATCTTTTCATTTTTCTGTGCCTGCAACATAGCACAGGAAAATCCCCATGGCTAATATAAGCACTAGGGAAATGTTGTTGTTAGAGTGTCAGCTATGGTTTTACACCCTGTCTCCCAGTCTGCGTAAACAAATGGTGCTTTGAGAAATACCTATACAAATATACAGCTCTTGGGATGTTGGTTATAAATCCTTTTTTGCTAAGCCATGTTTTTTTCAGCTCTTGGGCCCTGGTTATTGATCAGATTGTATCTTGTGGCAGATAGTTGGTCTTCCTTCCTGCTGCCAAGTGTGAAGCACACGGCGAGCACTGTGTAGCGTTGGTCATTACACAGTTCCCATTGCAGTAGGCTCTGAGCAGTGTATAATGAAAGTAGTCTAAGTTCTGTGAATCAGGAGTTTGAAGCTTTTTGTTCCTTAACTGGCTTTAGAGTATGGTTTTCTTATATTCTTTGTGCATTGTTAACTCTGCTTATTGTGTTGTTCCGTGGATAAAATTTAATGTGGACTAATGAGGTGAAAGCCAGATAAAATTTAGGTTACTCTCTTGACCACATAGCTCAATGCTAGAATTCTTTTACTTTCAAAATGTGGTAAAAGGCACCTGGATCCAATGAAACAACTGAGAATCTGCAGGCATAGGCAGGGGAGCAGTCGCGTGGGTCTCTTTTGTGATTGTTGTACTTATTTAACTCGGTGGTGTAATTGGAAGAGCAGGAAAATCGCATTATCTACAAACTCCAGCTTTTTGTTGTTCTGTTCTTATCCATAAAATACAGGGAAAATGTCATTTTCAGACAGAAACTCACCTAGTGTTGTAAATTGTTAAACTCCTGTAAAAAACAACATTTATTCCAGAACTATCTAGTAGTCCTGCTGCAGAGGAAGAGCTTTGTGGCATCTCAAGCTGACCTGGAGTCTCCTGGAAAAGTCTTCAACAGGCCATTAAACCAGTCCTCTGCCTCAGCCTGTGAAAGCTCTGTGGATGTCCCTTCAGAGCACTGTTTGTCTAATCTTTTTATAAATGCTCCCAGTGATGGAGACTCTTCCATCTCCTCAGGCAGTGGGTTCCCGAGATAATAATTTGAGCTGCTTTTATCAGTCCCTACTTTCCCTATATTTTACCTTACTCGTTCATGATGTATTTTGAGGGATTAATTAATTAATGTGAAGAACAGATTATCGATGCCTTTTCCACAACAGTTTTTACATAGTTAGTGACTCTTACATCTGCCCTGCCCTTTCACTCCCTTCTCTGCAGGCTTTTTGCTCCATCTTTCTTTGTAGCTCTGGTTCTCTAATCATCATCGTCTTTGCTTCCTAACACCTTCTAGGAGGTGCACGTTCTACTGAAGTGTGATACTTGTGCACTACACTAGCCAAACCATTGCAAATGCCCTGCAGGCCTAAGAATTGCTTCCTGTGTTTTGCAAGCTGTGCAGCTCTATGTGCATCTGAATGTAGCTAGATGTATGAAGAGGGACTCCTGGTACAGTTCTTGATTCATTTTTAGTTATTTGTTTCAATTGAGAAGAAAAATAATAACTGCTGCTTCTTGTGATCTTAGCCTGCCATTTCCAGTGGATGCTGATGATGGAGGTGGAGATATTGATGCACATTCTCATTTGCCCAAAAACTCTTTTGCAAAAAAGGGGCTAACTGAGCAACAGAAAGAAGGAATCCACGTGGTAAAGAAATTGATGCATGCTTTGGATGAAGGAGGAGGCCTGGAAGAAGTTTACACTTTCAGGTAAAGCTGGCTAATCTTCTTTGTGACTAAATTTATCGTTATTACCTTCTGTTTTTTTTCCCACAAATGATTAAATTTAATAGTCATTTGGCTTTCAGTTTCACTGAAATCGGTGAATTTTATCAGTGTATGTTCAGTACCTTTCAAACAACTTATTTTAGCGGCTTTAGAATAGGTAGAAAAGCTTATGGATTTTGTTAGGAAATTTTCTGTTACTTGGATATCTGTTTAAATTTTTTTTTCTGGGAGTGTTGGAGCATTTTTTTTGAGAGAATATTTCTGTAAGGGAGATTTCAGAAGTGTGTTTATTAAAGAGATTGAATATATGACATGGTGCAAGTAGAATGTTTGCATTTAATGGTGGCTTTTGTTTCTTGATTTCAGACTTCTTATAGCTCACTGGTTTATACAGCTCCCACAGACATTTCAATTAACGTTGTACCTTGAATCCTGCTCTTTAATCACAGACTACTGTGTATCTGTACAGAACAATACACCATTTTAGCTGTATTCCTAATGGGACAATTGAAAGATTGATACCTCCCCAGTGAAACAATAAAAATATGTTTGTGTCTGAAAAACTATTGCTAAAGCTATATGTGAGACTCTTCCATGTGTGTATTAGTTGAGAAACAAGAAAACTGCATGTGTGCTCCAAATGATGTCTTACAAAAGTCTGATTTTTTTACCATCCTAGTACTTTCAATCTCTAATTATGAGGTGAGCTTTAACACAGTGTTTTCAGGAATCTTACTAGTTTGTAGCTGCACAGTGACTGTCACATGTAATATTTAGTTGTATAAGTTCATTAGATGAGAATGGTACCTGTAGGCTTGCTTATTGCTGTTTATTATTTACTTGTGGAGTTTCTTTCCCTCGCCCTGTGAAATTGTTCTGCTTTATCTCAGCAGCAAGATACTCTTATCTGGGAATTAGTGTGAACAGGTGGAGAAACCCATGAGCATCTCTGCCTATGTGCTCTGTTCTGCCCAACAGAGCAGCCTGAGTCTATCTGCAAAACACTTTCCAGAAAACCACTTTGTTACTGCATCAAGAATCTGCAAAAAATACAGAAAAAAAGAGAAAAGCAGCATCTTTCTGTGTCCAGTTATTCTTTAGGATAATGTGTGTATCAAGCTACTATGTGGTTTGGCCCTTTGTATTTTCTGTTACAGACTCTGATACTGCATAAGTTGTCTTTGTGCCATGATTTCAGGGGAAATCCCAAATCTTTGGATAATAGACATTTGGCTAATAGATTAAAGCTTTAGTTATTTAAGAACATGGGAGGTTTCAGATGCAGTTAAGGTGCTTATCCAGCTTTAAGAAGTTAGCCTTGCAAAACTGTCATGATAATTTACCTATTCAGGCACGCTGCTTTTCTCTTTTCATTATTGGTGCTGGTAATTAAAAAAAAAAAAAAAGAAAAGGAAATAATAAAAAGATTTGATTCTCATGAAAATTAATGAGTCATTCCAGGAAAGTAAGTGTGATTAATGCTTTGTATTGTTCTATGGTTTGATAATGCCTTTAAGGTAAGGGGGGGGATCCTATAGCAGTGTTGCCAACAAGGAAGTTGATACCTGGCATTCTGTCAGGAAGCATTAGATATTTCTGCCCAGTTCCCCTTTCAGGAAAAAGGGTCTGGGGAGAAGAGGAGAAGAAACATTTTTTAAAATATGAATTAAAGCGTGTATTTGCTAGGCTTTTAGTGGCTTCATTTTGAAGTGAGGGAATGTTTTTCTTCAGCAAATAAAAGGAACAAAGGATTTAGGAAATTGAGCTAGTGTGACATTGGGAGGGATTTGATTTTTCACATCTCTTCTTGACTGTTATGTGTTGCAGTAGTTCTAACAGTGTACTTAAATAAATGCATGACCTTAAGATTTATTTACAAAATACTATTAAAATATTGTTAAATTATTTGTCATTATGTTAAACTCTATATTGATGTGTCTCTTACCAGAAAAAAATTCCTTGCTTTCCTCAAGAAAAAAAAAAAATTGTCCTTATAAAATCCCAGTTCATTTTCTCCTTTCATTTTTGAGCCGTTAGAATTAAAGTTCTTCTTTTGAAGAGAGTGTAAAATTAGAAGAGCAAGTTAAATTTTGTAGTAATGTGTCAAGTGATAATCTTAATTTCTGCCAGAACTGCTCTATATCAAGAGAAGTGCATTTAGTTGTTCATCATGATACAAGATGGTGAGGTCAGCACTTTTTTACCTTTGCTTCATCGTGCAGTGGGGCCAGTATTTTTTTTGTTCTTCCTCTGCACTAGAATTTTATAGCAAAATGCCTAACACCCTCAGGTTCAGCTGAAAGCTATTCTGGGATGCAAAGATCAAGCTCATTTGCTTTTACAATAATAAATAACTTTTATTTCCAACTTTTTAATTTTGGACTCCATTATTTAAAGGTTTCCTATTGTGTAGATAGTTTTTGAACCAAAACACTAGCCTGCCTTTTTTTCCCTCCATTTTGTAAGGTTGCATATGTACTATTTGGACTACAAATATTCCAAGTATCTTGTTTCGTTCTAACAGAGCTATGGAAATAATGAGTTCATTAGTTTGAGGTTTAATGAAAACATGACAGAAGTTAATTCTCAGACAAAATAATATTAATTAAAATAGGTTCTTTCCACTGTATAAAACATCTTACCACTTGAGAAACCCTTTCTAACTTGGGTTGTTTGGCCAGCTCCATATCCTAATTGGGTGAGGAGCAATAAATGCAAAATGCTTAATAAGCAATTGAATAATTTCCCCGTAAGACCTGACATTCTGTTTTTAAGCCCTAATGTCACAGCATCATAAAGATTTGAGCAGGAAATGATTTACTGTTTCTCCTCTTTTGTTCATATGCTTCTTTTGTACAATGAAAAGATTACTCATGCAGCTTATTTTCTAATGCTTTATGCAGTCTAAGCTGAAACAATTGGGCTTATGCATCTCCCAGGAGAGAGTGTATTGCCTGCAACGTTTTATTACAGTTCACCAAAGAGTTCATTTCAGTTTTCTCAATTCCTTCATTTAGAGAAAGCCTGGAGCGTCTTTCGATGTTTAAGAAAATGGAAAGAAGACCTATGCCTTGGCCCTGCCAGTTAACTATTGGTTCTGATTTGTCTATAAGGATCGTGGCCTACAAATCTGTAAGTTAATAAAATCATATTTTAGTGTACCTGGTGTAGCAAGTTAGATGCTGCAGCATTTTTTTTCCTTAAAGCTCAGAAAATAAAAGATAAAGCAACATCCAAAATAGTTATGGTAGAGAAATTATACGTGTAGAAGCCAGTACCTCAAAGCTATGGTCCCCACAGCAACTGTGTCTTTGTCACATTGTACACATATGCTAAGAATTAAAATTCATCATGTATAGAAACAGAAATACTTCCTATCTGTTTCCAATATGACACTTAATGGTATTGAAGTTGATGAGCTTAATTAAGAATGCTGCACATGTGAAGCTTTCCATTTGGCATCAGTGAAATGCCCACAGCTGAATGAGTCTTAATAATTTTCTTAGCTTCTGACCATGGGACACTGCCTGTAAATGTCTTACCAGCTTTTGTTTTAACATGTATTGTTATTTCAGACTTGAAAAAACATGTGTCTTTTCAGCTCGTTTGATTTCTGTAGTGTTTGCCAGGGCACACACAGTCTCCCATATAGTTTATATGGGGTTTTCCTGCAGTGTCAGGGAGGGGAAGGAAGGGGGAGGAACTTTGTTTAATAACGGATTGTGCAAAATCCCAGTTACTGCACGATTTTGAGGCAACCGTATAGTGTTGCAGTAATGATAGATGGGGTTGAGATGGAGATTATTTGGCTTGTAATTGGAATCTCAAAGTAGGGTCTAGCCAATAGTGCAAGGTTTCAAAAAGATGCATTGCAAAGTTGAAATTTCCATGACTTCTGAAAGACAAGCTTCTTAGTCCTGGAAAAGCTCTCTGATAGCAGCTTCGCATTTATGGTTATTCATTAATATTTTTAATTTTATTAAGATTTTTCTGCCAGGCCTGGGCAAAGTCCTAGTAAGAGTCCTTTCCCAAAGATGCTTACAAACTGCATCAGTGGAACTTGAGAGATCGAAAAACATGAACCAAGCACCTAGCCTGAAGTCATACAGCAGTTAAGATACAGGAATAGACTTGTGTCTGCTGCCCTTGTCTGTTGTCTTCTCAGTTCTGCAGAGATCTCTATTTTTTGTTCTCATTTACTAGGTTCACCATCAATCTCATTTAACTAGAGAAGAAAGAAAGTGTTTTTCTTTCCCTATAGTCTGGCAAAATTCACTTGTTGCCAGTACTTACTCATTGTCTCTCTTCTGGGTCCTGTAATGTAATCTGAATCTTTATCTTCCTTTTGGGGAAGCTTAACTAATAGGATATTTTTCATGTCATAGTATATTGACTCTGATGCAAACAAGCTGAATGAGCATGGAGTCTTTTCAAATCTTTAACATTTGTTTTAATGGTATGTCCAAAACTGTGAGTATAAAGAGTGGGAAAGTAAAATGGGTAGCAAGTAAGTCATCTTGTGACCAAAAACTTGCATAGATAATCTAGCCCATGGCTTTAATGAATAGCTAAGGCAAATATGCAGTTGCTGCAGTATAGTTTGAGTGGTTGACAGCTGTCATGCAGCTGAAACAATGTGCTACAAGCACTATGGTAGCAGTCAGTATTAGTCCATTCTTGGTAAATAATCCAGCACTGAGTCTAAGTTTTGTTTAGTTGTTTTTGTATGTGTATGTGTTTTTTGTGGTTTTTATTTATTTATGTATTTATTGATCCAACTGCAATATTCAGTGAATATTTCTTTTCTTTAAATTCTGGCATTAAGATTGCAGAAGAGAAGGTGAAAAAAATTTGGACAGTGGTAGATGCTAAAACCCTCACAAAAGAAGATGTGCAAAGAGAAACTGTTTACTGCTTAAATGATGATGATGAGACAGAAATTCAGAAAGATGATACTATTCAAGGTATGATGTTTTTGCATGCTCCTTGAAGGCAAACCAAAGCTTAATGGCTTATATTATTAAATTCCTACAGTTCTTAGTTTTGTCAGTAATAGAAATAATAACAGTATCCTCAATAGAACTTGAAGGTACTACAGCTTTCTAAACTGTGTTCTCTAGAGAGGCTTACCTGCAT
The DNA here is from genome assembly GCA_034781795.1 of Crypturellus tataupa. Taxonomy (NCBI): domain Eukaryota; kingdom Metazoa; phylum Chordata; class Aves; order Tinamiformes; family Tinamidae; genus Crypturellus; species Crypturellus tataupa. The sequence goes on from JAWLRI010001089.1 coordinate 4,753,762, forward strand.
GTTCTAGTGAGTAGTGATGTTACTCTTACTGTGTTCAGCTCTTTAGTTGTACTGATACATAAGTGACTTTCATAGCACTTTATTTTTTCCAGGTAAGCAAATACTCTAGTCTGCAATTGGGAAGATGAAACCATTAAAGGAAGTGTTAGTGTTCAAGATAGTGTTTAAATTCTGTGAGAGGTTTGATTTAAAGCAGCAGTATGTGGAGTATTTGACGTAGTTAAGATAATTATTCATATCCTTCAGCGCCTCTGGGCATTTCTGAGAAAAATAAAGACTCCAGTATCAGTATAAAATAGAGTCTACTCTTTAAAACTGAGTTAAGCAAATATATGTAATTCCTTGTGATTCTATAGGTACATTTTGGTTATTTTTTTCTTCCTTTTTTTTTGTGCTATTTGAAACCCACCAGGTAGTGAAAATGTACTGTAAAGGGGAAAATCCACTCAGTGCCACCAAAATAAATTTAAATAAAATAAATATTAAAATAAAATTATAAATGAATACATTTTCTATTTTCTATTTTCAACCTCTTCAAATTGTAGCAATCATAGATATTTTGTAGCAATAACATTTAAAAATACCCTAACTTCGTTAAAGGAAAAACAAACAAACAACAACAATAACAAACAACAAACTAGTAGTTCATTTATGTTTTGTAATTTCAAATCTTTTGCCAAATAGAACTTACTTTTAGTAGGAAGTGTATTTTGGAGCATTTATATCCATTTTCTGCTGATGTTCTGACTGCTCCAGTTGATGAATGATTGGTACTATTGAAGTGGTGAACAGTTCAGACTTAACCAAAGACACCAAAGATTTACCTGTCAGTGCTGTGATGCTCAGTGTGGTTAGAGTTACTGATGTCTCATGGACTCTTATGGACATTATCAGAAATGTCACAAAACAATATTCTGCCACTTAGCAGCCTTTCTAAAACTTGCTTTGGTCATTTGTTTTTTGGTTTTCAGGAAAACTTGTATGCATATGGGTTCTTCATCGTGAGAACCTGTTGTGTTCCTATTTTGTGAAATATCCCTGAGATGCAAAGGCAAGGGAAGTGGTGTGCAGAAGAGCTGTTCCATTTTGGTATTTTATAGCATTTTTAGTTTAGCATCATATTTGAACAGTCATCTCAGATGACTGTACATTTTTATTTCTCTGAATTCCTTGTGTTGTCATTTCCCGTATGAGATTTTTGGTATGATTATGTTGGGTTTTCCTACTAGTTTGCAGAGAGTGTTATAGTCCATTTTCTTAAATTTAATCTGTGAACATAATCTGGGTAAGATGCTTCTTTCTCATTTTCATTCCTGCTATCTGCAAGAGTAACCATTTCTGTAAAATAATGAAATAATGTAGGGTTTTTTTTTTGTTGTTGTTAACAGAGAAAGTAATTTGATAAGCGTGCATAGAGTGTAGCTGTGGGGCGTGCATACATTGTTAAAATATTCAGAGAGCTAATTTCAGTGTTAGAACTGGAGGCCCATATGCTTACCAGATGCTCCTCTTTTGTTCTCCAGGGTTTCGCTATGGGAGTGATATAGTTCCTTTTTCCAAAATAGATGAAGATCAAATGAAATACAAAACTGAAGCAAAATGTTTTTCTGTTTTGGGATTCACCAGAGCCTCTCAGGTATGGTACTGAGCCTCTTCACACTCAGCTTACTGGGTGCTTACAGACAACTGATTTTGGTTTAGCTTCACTAAAGCACTGGTGTTGCATTGGGTTCCAGTGCCTGGGAATGAGGCATCTGCCACCAAGGATGATTTTTACTTACTGATTGTAGTATATACAAGTACTATGTGCTCTTCTGATGAAGAAAAGTTCATAAATACGTCTGGGCCCTTGATTAAAACGGATCCGCTGATCTCAGATCTCCACAGATTGGCTGCAGCTGTACTTTACTATCATTTCATCTCAGTAGGTCAAGAAGTGATGCAGGGCTGCAGTGAAAGATGGTCTCTCTTCTGTTCAGGTTGCACAGAAACCTTCTTGGGCTTTGTCCAGGCAGGTTTCTGCCTCTCTGAGAATGGTTTTTCTTTTTTCATTTGTTATCAGTAAAGAACCAGAGAATCAATTGCATTCATTCTCATTTTTCATAGGGACTGATGGGTAAGCAGTGACTTTCTTCTGGTTTCTGCTATGACAAAAATTAAATGTATCCAAAGGTCTAGAGTGTAGTTGAAAGTATTCATGATGAATAGTGAGGAGTACAAGATACAAGATGAAAAACAATTCAAAAACTGTGCCTGTTTCAACAGATGGCTACTGTTAGGCATAGAGCATAGACACTTTATCTGTGGGGTTAATTTTGGCCCCTTTTTAACTGGAAATTGCAAGGAACTGAAATTGGGCGAGTACTTTAAAAGCAATCCAGCACAAGGTGTTTTCCTACTGGAAAGCTGAGATTTAAGCATTAGGAAAGCCTAATGCAAAGGCCTAGCAACCCTTTCCCTGGGTGATGGAAGTACAGGAATGTGAGTGCCAATAACTGTTAGAAATGTTAAGGTGCCTCCACTCTTCCCTCTTCAGGATACTGCCAGGAGTGACCGAAACTTGACTTATTGTGCAGGTCACTGCACCCAGTCCCCTTCAACACCCAAACTCCTGTTTTTGAAATATCTCTCTGTGAAGCAGAAACCTTAAAAGCATGAGAAATCATCATCTTTGCCAGGAAAAAAAAAATAGTGGAAAATGGAAATATCCATGGGAACTAACTCCCAAATGGATGTAACTCCACACTTTTCTGCTCAATTCTACATGTGGCACAGAGACTCTTAGAAGACTAGATATGCCCTTAGACTGTGCAGTGGACCAAAGCACTTTGTTAATTGAGGAGCCAGGGATTTAAGCTCTTTTAATTAAAAGGGAAGCCAGCCTAAATGAGTTGGCTGTAATCTGTTTGCTACTTGAGGACATCCAGACATTCAGAATTTAAAGCTGTTAAATAACACAGTATCCTGTGTACTGAAAGTGACTGATCAAGAGGCTGTATCATGCTTGGGCTTATGATGCCTTAAACTGCTTAGGGCAGAACCTGGTGAGTTGTGGACCAGAGACATGATCCAGCCATGGTATGTCCAAACCTAGTTTTTCAGAGGGACATATTTTTGCATTTTTACCACATCTTACTAGCCTGCAGCTGAGTGTTACTGTCTTCATCTCATTCTGCAATATTTCGTCGTGTGCTGTGTTCTCTTCTGGAGTCTGGCCTTTATTTCAGCCTGAAGTCTGACCTTCACTAAAATAGGAAGCAGTTAAGAGGAAAATAGGTGAGAAGCATCATATTCTTGTGGATGTGCGGTCTTTTCACTTAAGGACATTTTTTTCCACCATTGGAATATGGTGGATATATATTCAGACTGCGTAAAATTAATTGTAGGAATAAATGTTAATTCACATAAATATCCCTTAAAGAATAAACAAATTGTTTGCAATACAAAATTTTTGCAATGTACCAAGCATTGTTGCTTTTGGTAGTTTTATTATGTACTTCACCTCTCTCTGGCTTTTGTAATAAAAAGTTGCACCTTAATTAATGTGTTCTCATGTCCTGTAAACAAGAGTGTGAGTAATTATGACCAATAGCGGTTGTGAAGATCTCAATGGAATGAAAATTTCAGATGTCTTTGCAAAACTGAAACTATATCATTAGGTAACAGTACTGAGAAGTTTTCTCCTATATCTAGAATTTTCCAGATCCATACTTTCCTTATGTTTTAGTTCCTGAATTTTACTGTTTGGAGTCACAATCCTAACACTATTCAAATGTATGTTTTCTATTAAGTTGTTTCATGTAAAAACTTTGGAGAAAAGATAATTTATTATTAACTAGAGAAACTGGAGCAGCTCCAAATGCATAATTAAAGAAGGAATAGAACCACCTCATATTATTTTCTCAGTTATTCACATCCCTCAGGAAAGAAGATCAGAGGCCGCTTAAACTTTGATTTTTAATTTATAAGCAATGCCATGTAAATCAAGAAATAATGCTTGAAAGTATTATTAAAAACCTTTTTGGCAAACAAAAAAAAAGGTGCAGTGATGTATAGATACTTATATTACACTGAGCATAAAAATGCCTGAGTTCTTTGAGATAGATGAGTAAAGAATAATTGCAAGTACAATAATCTATGTTCAAGAATCCTCCTCTAATCCAGACACAGATGTGCTCCGGGGTAGGTTGTCACTGTCTTCAGCAGCGCTATGGTGATGCTCACCATCTCCAAGGTACCTGGAGTCTTGTTGTTTCGCAGTGTGAATAGATTTTCTTTAACAAAGAGAAATTAATTCTTTTTCCTGTTTGTTTTTTCTTGTTTGTTTTAGTTTGTTTGTATTTTTCGGCATCTATTTGGCACATATTTGATGGCAAAGTTAGACAACTCAGACTGATAACAACTGTGATTCGCATTGTCTCTCACTGCTTCCAGTCAATACTGCCAAGTATGACTGAATATCTATATTGTCTGATAAATTGAAGCATGAAAAATATGCAGGACTTGTACGCACAGGAATTAAATTCTGCAGCTTTTTCGTTTGAGTAGGATCTTGGTTGTTTCATAATTTAATTGGTCCAGTTACATTAATGACTCTTGTGTTGGATCAAGCTAATGTGTGACTGTTTGAATCTGCAGGTCCAGAGGCAGTACTACATGGGCAACCAGGTTCTCAAGGTCTTTGCAGCAAAAGGCGATGAGGTAAGGTCAACAAAAGGTGTTGTAGAGCAGGAAAAAATAGTAGCAGTACTTGACATCATTCTTGCAGTGCTAATAAAACAGAATTATTCTTAACGAAACTTAGAAAAGTTTTCATCTGTTCTCCTGAGAAGGTCAAAAGGAGTTGGATCAGACCCCACATCTCATGAATAATGAGAATCTAGTAAATATTATGTATGTATAAGGGCATAGAGAAGTTGAATTGGTACTTAGATCCATTCTGACATGCAACAAGCTTCTTGTGCCACTGTGATACTCTATAATAATTCAGAGGTCTGATTGAAGTAGTAGAAGTAAAAACTTCACAGCACTCTATTCCATTAAGGGTCCAACTTGTCTACCTTTCTGTCCTACAATACTTACAATATTTCTAAAATAATAACTACAATATTATAATATTTTCATGTTTACTGGAAATTCATTGTGAATTAATTTAGTGGGAATTCATTGTATTTCAGCGGATGTTATTGGGAACTTGGATGAATTTGCAGATTTTTTCTTTCTTTCTTTCTTTCTCCTTCAGAATGCAGCAGTTGCTTTGTCTGCCCTTATCCATGCACTGGATGAGTTGAACGTAGTGGCTATAGTGCGTTACGTTTATGACAGAAGATGTAACCCACAGATTGGTGTAGCCTTTCCATATATTAAGGATGCTTATGAGGTAATATTTAACTATTACTGTGCTTTAGAGGTCCTCTTTACTAGTGCTTTACAAATATGATTTAATAAATGATTACTATCGAACCATATGAATTTACAGAATGATGAAATAGTAGAAGAAGTCCCTTTTTAATTTTTTTTTTTGGGGGGGGAAGGGGGAGTGGTGAAGGAGGTTATTTTGCAAGATAATAATAATTCAGAACAGATAGTTTTAAATATATTCCCTAGGAAGGAAAAAAAACATGGGAAAAGAATATAATAAATTTGTATTGGTATCCTCTATATTATAGATATATGTTTATTTCAATAAAAATTGTAATCATTTCATTTTGATTTCTTGGAACTTTTTTTAAAGAAAAGGCATTTTTTTCTTTTTTAAGGAAAGCTCTAGTGCTCAGCAGAATCCTATCTGAAATAAAATGGAAAAAAATTTCTGTGAGGCCCAAAGAAAAACGATATTTCAGAATTTATGCAGCATATGTTTCCACTGATCTTACTTATAGGAGACTATTCAAAGATCTAAGTATGTATAGCGTGGCTAAGGAATGACTAAGGTGGGGGCGGACATTGCAGTCTTCAGACTTTTGAAGGGTATAAACATGAAGGATGGAAAGGAATTATTTAGGGTGATATGAACTGGAGGAGGTATATGAATAAAGGAAAAAAATATAAGCCGAGAATGTCAAAAAACAACTTCTGGCTTTCGAACACAGCAAGCTATGATAAAGCCTCCCAGAGCACCATTCAGTGGGGTATTTAAAGCTTGCCTGGATGGAACCTTGCACAGGAATCCACCAGCAAAGAGAGATAGGATAACCTGAGCTCTACATTCAGCCAGTACAGATGAACAGTTTAGTCATTGCTATATCTTTAAACAATCTTTGTTTTATTTTGCTTAAAACTGTTGCTCTATAAATATTGGGATTCTTTGTTGTTATTTATTATATATTTCTGTGGTGGGACACTTCTTGGGAACTTCAGATTTTTCGTTTTAGACTCGATTTTTTCTTTTTTCCTTCATTTCACTCAGTGTCTCATCTACGTGCAACTACCCTTCACGGAAGACTTAAGACAATACACATTTTCTTCCTTGAAAAACAGCAAAAAATATACTCCTACAGGTAAGATAGCCCTTTCTTCTCCACCTGGACAAAGTAACCTACTGCTTTTTCTTTAAGATGGTCTAAAATAGTTAGAATATTTGACTTTCAGATGAAAACGCAAGTTTTGTGGTTATTTTGACTTAAAAAAAAAAAAAAAAAACAGACCTTTGCAAATATGGTAAAGTGATGTCATCCTCAAGTGTAAAGCTGGTGTCAAAACTTTAGTTTTGCAGTTTCACATTTGCAGGCAGTGTTTTACAACTGTCTCATTAAGTGAATCCTGGCTTTGCTTATGTGATTATTAGTCTCAAAAGATCTCTCTGGTAGAGATCTAACATCTTTGATCTTTGAATGTGTTTGTGCGGCTGTGGCTTATGCTGGATTCTGCAATATATACTTAACTATCTAGAACGGAGACATCAGCTTCATTCCTGCAAAGCTGATCCAGCAGCCATTTGCAGTGTGAGTGGTTGATATAGCACCAAAAGGTGAAGACTGTGCAGCATTTTTGTCTGTGAGAGGTTTATTTCGTTTATTTTTTAAAGCATGAACTCTCTAGATTCACATGGGGGCATCTGGAGAGAACATGCAGGCTCACAAGCTGGACTCACTGTTATGAGATTCTTTTCATAGCAATAAGCATAAAGAGGTGTGGCTTGAAGTTCATTGGAACGTCTTTAATTTGTTGTAGGATGATCCATTGAATGGATGTATGCTACTCAGAATGGTGAGGTATTTCTAAGGCAGGTTCTGATTTCTTGTCCATAACCAGCAGTTTTTGAAAAAATCTAACAGCCTGTTTTAACAAAGCAGTAATCGACTCTCATGAACTGAGTTATTTTGCAATCATAACTTTAAGTTGTATTTAGTTTTTCAAATCAGTTGTTTTCCCTATATTCCAAGAGATCTATAAACCTTCTGTTACAAATAAAAACATTGTGAAAAAGGAGAAAAATGGCAGCAAGAACTGAAGGCTTAAAAAAAAATCCCAAAGGCCCCATAACTTTAGATGGTAGTTCTTAAACAAAGCAAGATTTTTATTACTGTGTCATTATCTTTATTTGTTGTCAGCATGTCTATAACTGCCTTGGCATTTAATGCCTTTGTTAAAATCTCCCATTCTGAAATGAATCTTCATTTGTAAATTGTTTCAAGAAGCACAACCGTCTACAAATGTTTTTAATTTCTGTTGTCTCAGAGGATCAGCTATCTGCAGTTGATTCGCTGATTGATTCTATGAATTTAGTTTATGAAGATGAAGATGGAGAAAGTTTTGAGGACCTCTTTAAGCCCAGCAAAATCCCAAACCCTCATTTTCAGAGACTGTACCAGGTGAGATGATGAACTCTATGGTGTATTTTGAAAATATCTTTCATTAAAACTCTCCATCTTTCTCTCTCCTTCTCCAATTATCATTGAAATGATCTGCTCTGTGAAGAGCATAACGTAATTTTTTTCCTATGTACGTATTGTGTAGCCACTGGTTTCTATGTTGTTCCTGACATACGTTTTATTCTTAACATTTCTGACTTCCAAGAAGCAAGAAAAAAATCACATCATCTGACCTGTGCTGAGATGTCTTCCACATCCTTGCAATACATTGGCACGCAGAAGTGAAAACTTGTCGGGGCATCTTAAAATAGTGTTGCAATGACCATGATACAAGTATAGACACAGCCTTCAGCTTCTAGGCAGAGAGAGAAATTGACTGAAACTTGGGAAAAATCAAGTTCCTTGTTCTGTGTCCCAGGAACTCTTGAGCACCGTCACTTCTCTATTGATTGCTGCATCTAGCAGTGGTTCCAAAACAGATTGGTCTAGGGTAAAACTGATTGGAAATAAGTGGTTAATAGTGTTATCATATTCCATTTGGATGTCTGAGTTTACACTGAGTTTTACAGGCAGATAATGCAGTTCACACTTGCATTTATGCTGTCTGCATTTTGATTTATGTTCTTTTTACATCATAAAATTTTTCTTTGCATTCTGAGGCTGAGAGACTGATTATGCACTGGAATTCAAGTGTTCAAAAAAATGACACAGCAGATTCAAAAATAAAGACAATTACGATGCGATTTCTGCAGCTGCAGAATTGTGTTGTATACAATGCCATGGAGAAAACTGAGTGTGTAATTACACTCTAAAATTGACCAAAAGTGGCATAGCATCTATGTTTATAAAGTCTCAACAATTCCAAATGACTTTTTTTTTTCATTCTGCAGATAAAGTGGTTTTAAATCAAGAGCATTTTGGTTTCCAGAAGTCACAGTGTCTCTTTTCTTTTTTTTTTTCTTTTTTTTTTTTTTTTTGCATTGTCAGAAATAGCGAATTTGCAGGTCAAATTTTGGTTTCAGGAGCACAGCAAGCCCAGAGTCTTCCAAGCCTACTCTGATTGACACCTGAAGTACTAAATGTTCCCTTTAAATTCTGCCAGTCATATTGACAAGACAGTGTGTAACCCGAATGCAGGACGTGGTCAGCAGAAGATTTTGCTGGGGAAGAGCTTAAAATGGATTGACATCTTCATCACTTGTATTTTAGGAAGGACTATAAAACTTGGGTATTAGGAAGCAAATGTGGTTTTACTTATAAATGAAACACATAGGAGATAGCAACATAATAGAGAAATTCTAGATAGGCATTGTCCCAACAGTTGAATCAAGTGCTACTAAGGGTTTTCTTGGAGAATAATAGGTCTTTTAAGGGTCCTAGATTCCTTTTAAGGCAATTCCTTCTAAGGTTCCTTTTAAGGGAACTAGATATCTGTAGAGAGAGGTTGCTTTGATACCTTGCTGTCAAGATGTAAAAGCGAGGGGAGATAGATCACACAGGTTCCCTGAACTGAATGCTACTGTTGGATGTATTTATTTGTTATTTCAATATATTAGGTAGTATACAGGTCTGTCTGTACTGCTTGCTTTTATAAAACCCTGTCAGCACTTATCTCATAGTATTTCTGTGGTTTTGGGGTTTTTTTTTGTTTGTTTGTTTTTTAATAAGTAGCACTGGTCACCTTAGGTGATCCGAAGACCAACTTTAAATTACGTTTTTAGTGTAGCAACAGGATAGATGGTGTGGAAAAACAGCACTGAGGAAGAGATGAATTCTCCCTCTATTTGCTTGTTCTTGTGCCTCATAAAGCTACTTGGAATAATAAGCAACAAGAGTCAGAATTCAAACTGAAACATCAAGCTAAAATATCTCTCTGGAAGCAGTGGTGGGCATCAGGAAACAGCCAAGTGGGTGGAAGTTGCTAATGCTTGCTGGGTGGGAAATGGGGAATATCCTGAATCCCCAGCTTCAGATGCATTTTTTTTTCTTGCTCTTCCTTTGCCTCCAGAAAAGTCTAGTCTAACTTCTGTGACTTCCATAGTGCCGAACTTCCTACCTCAATGTTAAGGTCAATTCTGTTCAGTACAGGCATGTGAAGTATATAGGACATTTGGAGACGGAAGGCAATACAATGTGTTTTATTTGATATCCAGACAAATAAGTTGCTCAGCACTGACTGCTCTGTACTGAGGCAGACCTGAGGGCTGGATTTGGGCTGAAGGTGGCCAGCAGTACTGCATAATTCATGGGATCCAGCTGTAGAATCCCAAGTAAATATACTGCAATGGCCCATGGAAATGATCCTCAAGGACTGAGGTTGTTTGTAAGTAGTTGGATTGTTTGGTGATGGTGGCATGTGTTTTCTCCAGGCAGGGTGGAAAGGGACAGGAGGTTGCTCACATCAACTTTTTAACATCACATATTCTCATTTTCCGCTGGATGCAGTGGATCTGTTGGAAGGTCATTTTAAAGTAGTCACAAATGCTCTGAACACTTAGGTGCTCGTGGTGAGATTGAGTTCAGGCATGTTTAAACACCTGGAACCTGGCAAACTGTGTAGGATGAGGTGTTTAAGCACATTCCATGATCCATGAAAAGGGAACCTTGGAAAATGAATCATCCTGCTTACCTTCAGTGTCGCAAATGAGATGGTTATGATTGGGGATGTATAACTGCTTTAGACTAGATGCTTAATTTTGACAGCTGTGTATTATAACTCATATTCTGCAGCTTTTAATACTAATCCATTTCTGGGACAGTCTTGCCTCACTGTCTTGCTGTCTAGTGAAGGTGGGAGAGCTTCTTGCTGGAAGAAAGAGGAAGCAAGATTAAAAGGGACTGTCTGGGGTTAAAATTTAAGATAAAGTCCGAAGTCACTTTATCTCCATTTATTTCCTACCTCAGGTTTCCAAAGTCATCTTTTACTCTGAAAAATGGAATAAGCAGAGGCTGTGGCTGCCCAATTATTGTATTGGCTGCCCAACTATTGTAGTTATTTATTTGGGGGTTTAGATACAAAAGCCTTAAAAATGCAGTCACAGTGAAGGGCTTGTGGGGTTTTTTTGTTTGTTTTTCTTCATGGGTTTAAATCGGTTCCCTAATGACGTTTAAATATTTTTTTATTCCTGTATAGCAAGAGCCATTACTGCAGCTCCTAGCAACATTTTTTACTTTCTTTCATAATAATTATGCCTTAAATCGTTACAAGTGTTTACAAATCAGTAGCCTTGTGTGACTGCCTCCTTTTGAAAGTCTGTGCTAATATGGATTGGAATCTTAATGGCAGCATGAAAGCACATCAGTATTGATGTGCAGCATATGGTCTGCATTTTCTTTACTGGCAGCTCTTCAGCATGGATAGAATTTTTTGTTTGCTTTGTTTTTCTTTTTTAAATTAAGGTCATGTCTGACAGCCATCGGGGGAGCAGATCTAGCCTGTTTTTCCTGGTGTACTGAGTAGTTACATTCGTACTGTGGTATGGATGGTATGGGGGACTTGGAAAAAATATTCTCCCGCCTACAACATGTGTGTCTGCATGTGATTGTGACCATATAAATGTATACACATGTGCATGGTGTGGGTCTATCAGGTGCACAGACACACATATCCACTGCTATCTCATATTCACAACATTTAAGAGGTACCTGCTTTGTATGTAAAACTCCCCTTGGAATTTCTATAGCCAGCCTCATTAACCTGCTCATTCTTCCTCTGCTGGGCTCCTGCCTGTGTGCACTTACACTTTGGTGAAAGAACCTTCTCCTGTGTAGATCCTGCCATCTGTTCCAGCTTTCCTGCACATCTGTCAGTCCCGCATTCTTTTCAAAACTCATCTGCAAACAGACCTATATTCTGTGCCTCACCTGTGCACATTTAATTTCTCTCTTGGCATTTGCTTCTAAACTGGCGATAAATTCTTCTGTTATGCACACTGAATTTTATTGATGAAAAAGAAATATTTTCTTCGAAAAGAATAAACTGTTCGACAGCTGGAATACAAAATTGAGTATGTATCTTGTTAACTAACTGTGGAATTCCTGGAAGACTCCACTATGTGACTGTATTATGTAAAAGGACTATATTTTAAAGGTAAAATGAAGTTAAAAAGCTGCATACTTGGGAAAAACTCCTTCATTCCTTTGGGATTCCATAATTTTCTTTAGAGCTTGTTACAGTTAGTGCAGGTGTAGCTATTTTTAATCCATTGTCTTGTTTAATATCTTTATTAATCTCCTTAAGCAGCTGACTTTATTATTTTCAATCCATTCGAGAGCTGGAATATTTCAGCAATCTGAATGTAGCCTCTCCTTTAATATGGAAGACGCATTTAATAAAGCACACGAAGTCAGGTACACAGGGATATTATATTAATAGCATATAACCCAGAAGTCTGTCTTTCCTTGTCCTGTTTCGTACAGTGTTTGCAGCATAAGGCTTTTCACCCTGATAAACCATTGCCGCCCATTGAACCGCACCTGCTGGAGATGCTGGAGACCCCCAGTGTGGTCAAAGAAAGATGCCAGGGTCCTCTGGAAAAAATCAAAGCACTCTTTCCCCTGAAGGATGTTGGCAAGAGGAAAGAAGACAAGACAGCTCAAGACGTCTTCAAGGACAGGTGAGTTTGAAGACTCAGAATCTTTTGCACGTAAAATCAGTGAGTTACATTCAGAAAAAGTGCAGTTTTGCTACCACAGTTTAGGGTGTTGTGAACAGTCGTCCAGCTGCTATGGGGCAGGTTATGCTGCTGTGCACAGGATTCTGGAGAATGGAGCAGCCCCTGGGACGTCTTTTGTTCAACCTGCTGCTTACAGCAGAGGCAGCTATGAGATCTAAATAGGTAACGTGGGGCTTTATCCAGTCTCCTCTTAAAATCATCCAAGGATGGAGACTGCCGAACTTTTGTGCTAACTGTGGCAATGTTCGACTGCCTGATGGTTCGAAAATTTGTTCTCCTGCTAGCTATAAAATAATTTGAATAACAAAGAATTTCATTCAGCTTAGAATAAATACTGGGAAGCTTTAAAGTGGCTGTAAAGATGAGTCTTCCATCTCAGCATGCTCTATTTCAGTTGTTCTGTAGCTTTTGTTTTGAATGCCAAGCCAATAGAAAAGCAACTTTATTTACAGAATATTATACATCATGCAATAATGTGTATGTCTTGGAAAAAAAACAAGCTGTTATGGACTCTTCCTAGAATATCCTCTTAACACTTTTAAGTTAAAGAAATCTTTGCTTTTATTATGTGCTCTGTATTTACATTATTTGTGCTGCAGATGTGAGATGTTTAATTGGTACTGCATTCTACTCCCCAGCAAAGTTGCTCAAGCAATTTTTGCTCAAATGAAATCCACTTCTTAGCGCTTAGTTTATTGGATGACTATAACAGAGTCAATTATAGTCAGGGAACAGCTGATTCCCTGCGGTGTTGCAGAGTCCTCAGTTAATTCCTCCTTCCTTTTCGTCCCCTCCGGCCCGATGTCTTTGGAACGATGTCATTGAGCCACTTCTAGGCCCCACTGAACTGAGCTGTCTTGTATCCTTTGCTTTGGTTCACTAGAGCCTCCTCAGCAAGTTATCTTTGGGAAGACCTGAGTTAGGACTTCTCATGCCACTGCTCTGAGATACTGATTAAATTAGAGAAAAACTATTTTTCAGTAAGCAGATTAAGAAATACCTGGTCTGCACTGTGTGCCTGACTTGTCCCAGTGTGTATGGGAATTCCTACTGATTAAATCCTCCTGTCCTTGTTCTGTACCCAAGTTGCTCTGTGTGTGTATCTGCTTTTTGGGAGCATGTATATTTTTAGAAAAATGATGTTATAGAGAAGAAATCACTAGAATTTGGAGAAATCACTAGAACTAGATCAAACAAGGAATAAATTTGGAACTAGGAAATAGCGGAGCATTCAGATAGTTTGGAAAAAAAATAATAGAGATTTTAGGTGAAAGGGTACAAAGATTCAACTTTGTGAAGAAAAATTAGTGGTAGTAGGATTTAGCTATAAATCGATTATAATCTGGTTTTGGTGTAGAAATGCATGACAGTAGTAGCATTGTCAGCACTACAGCAGAATTATTAACTGTATTTTGGCATTGTGTTTGTGAAAAGCTGAGTGATGCAGTTATTTGACAAACACATCACAAAAACAGTAACTAAGTAGTAACAGCAGATAGCGTTCAACTTGTTAAAGTATCAGACCAAGATAATTTGCACCAAAGGGTTTTGGAAAAACTAGCTAGAAGCTTTCTTGACCGTTTTTTTTTTTTAAATTAATTTCTTACTGTTTCTATCTCATTCATTTGATGTCTCCCATCATAATATTGACCTGATTCATTTCTGCTTAATTTTTAAGATCTAATGGGACTAAGGCAGCATAACTGTACGCATGATATCTTTGTAGGTTTGAATATTCAGTATCTATTTACTTCACTTTTACTATGCAGTGTGTAGTAGAAAACAAAACAAAAACCTGCAGTAAAGCAGAAAGCATTTTACTTGTTTCTTTTTAGGATTGCTTTGCAGAGGTTCTTAACCCCTCAAGGTTTTCAGTATGTAAGAAGTTTTAGTTAATTTTTTTCTCAAACAGTAGTTGTACATTTCACATTTTAAAAATATTGCTTGTCAATGCATTATATCAGTACATTTCCATAACAGACCTGGTATAGAGGGGTATGAATTCATCAGTTTCTGCTGTAATGCACTGATTAATGATGACTACGAATTCGGTCCTAGGCAATTAAATGCATTATTTCCCTTTTATATTCAATTGCAAAACATTGTGAATCAGTAAAAGTAATGCAGGAAGGAAAAAAAAAATCAAGATAATGCAGGAAATTGCGAATCAGCTTTTAAAGAGAAGAGTCTAAAAAGAATAATTTTGGTATTCATGGTGCCTTTCATCAATCTATGTCAACACACACATGGCTTCTATTAAAAGCAGAAGTTCTAACTCCTCTGGTATTAGATAAGTATCAATTTCTCCATTTTTCAGACAAGGATATTGGCTGTCCAGAACAACTGAGCAATGTGCCCTAGGTCTGCCAGAAAGTCAGCAGAGCTGGGAATGAGGCAAGAGATCCTCTCCTTGTCCTAAGACATAGCCCAAGTCTTCCTTTCTCCTGCAGTGATAAGTAACGTCATCTCAGATGACAGGAGTTGCTGAGAAGAGGTTTCATTTCAGTAGTGACAAAATTAAGTAAAAGAACAAGCATGACCACTGAAGTGAAGTAGGAGAGACATTGTGCCCAAAGGAGGGGATGAGTAAGCTATAGAAAGTAAAAAGAAATATAATTTCTTGTAGTACAAAAGGAAATAAAATTTCTTTCCAATAGTTCATCTGTAACAAGCTGTACATTCTTTATTTGGTTTCAACCCTGAAATAGGAAAAACGGGACTTAATCCAGAATGTCTTTTTGTCCCTGCTTGCATTTGCTTTCCTTCACTGCAGAAGTAGGATTTTTAAGAATAATCTTTTCTTTTACTCTGTTCTAAATTCCTGTAAATGCTAGTTTACAAATACTGCAGTTTAGATGACTCAGTAGCTTTCAGTCATTCTTAGAGTGAAATGGATTCTTTGCTGCCAGCCCATCATGTTCAGCACCCCAGAACAGTGTCTTTGACTTTCTTCCTCTGCTGTGATTAGCTGCGTTTTTTTAAAAAAAATTCATTCTTTTCATCTCCTGTTGCCTTGAGATGCTCTAAAGTTTGGTATGTTGGGTAGTGCAGTTCAGTTCTCAGCTAGGTATGCAGCTTGAATCTGCAGCTAGGTATGGATTAACTGTGAAGCCAAAACTAAGAGGGTATCCTAAACAACAATCCCCTCTCTAAAAATTAAAAGTAGTCTTTGGAAAGCATTTGCAGCTGTAGATTAAGATTTTTTTCTGAGGGAGAACTTGCATACTGAAGTGGCATGTTTCTTGCATGTTTTGACTGATCCAGGTAGAAATTTTTAAAGCTCTCGTGTGCTCATGGAGAATATAGGTTAGTAGAGTTGCATCGTGCAGACAGATACGTGTTAACTATCAATTCCAAGACTGGAGTTAGCAATTTTTGAAAAGTAAATTAGTTTTTTACTTAAATTTTGAGTTTTCATTACTACTTCATCTTTAAAATTTCACAAGTTGACCTACTCCCTACTTAGGATTTATGGTAACTTTTTTTGAATTAATTGCTTGTACTTAATTTATGACCTTCTGATTTGCAGCAAAGAAGATGGACCAAGCCCTAAGAAGCTAAAAGTTGAGGATGAGGAAGGTGGATTTAGCATCATGAGCATTGCTGAAGGCAACATCACCTCTGTAAGCATATTTTTACAAATGTTTTTTTTTGAAGAGCAAGATTTATTTCGGAGAAAGTAGTTTAGTGGATATACACAATTCTTGATAAAGGGAAGGTTCTAGTGGAAACATGACTCAGAAATTGGTAGCAGACAGTCTCAAAATTCTACAAGCAGATGTTTTAGAAGAACTTTGCTCTTTTAGGTATGTGTTAACACAGGTTTACATCAGTCCCACGTCTTTTTAGGACAAAGATCTTCCCAGATACATGAAACTGAAATCTGTTTGTGTGTCCAAAGAAAACAGAATCTCAAATTTGGGATTCAGTGGTAGAATTTGATTTTCATGTTGTATCCTCTAAAATGGAAGTTTCCTCTCTATATTCGATTTAACAAATGTTTCAGATTTCAGAGCCTGTTCTCTGCATTGTTTGGGGTTCTAAATCACGCATATCTTTATCTTGACTCATGTTTTGTGAATCTGCATCCAAAGAGGGGTAGCGATTCTGTGTTTTTGTTATTTTTTTAATATGAAAACAGATATGCAAAGATTCCTGTTACCTCACTAGGAGAGAGATGGATGTTGGCAAATAATTCTGAGATTTTTGGACCCCCTTTAGGTTGGCAGTGTTAATCCAGCAAAAGATTTCCAAATTCTGGTGAGGCAGAAGAATGCTGACTTCAGAGAAGGTAAGTGTCTTTTATCTGTCCTAATTATTTTTAATTGCACCTTTACCTTTTGTAATGAGGTCCATTTGTCTAAACATGGGTGACTAGTGCTGAGATGATCCCAAGGATATTGCGTAGCTTCCAGTGCCACTCAGCAAATAAGGAGGTTGCTCATAATTCCATGCTTTATTTTGCCATTCCTATGAGCAAGTGTCAGATACTGCTGTTTTGGGGTCATCTGAATAACTGTTCAGGTTTTTGCAATAGATCTTCCTTTTGGCACTAACTGGTTGCCACATTTGGACTGTATATTGGCTTGTCCTCAAGATATATGCGATCTTTCTGCCTTGCAGTGGAGGTTCCTTGGCCAGACATTGCACAAGTTGTTCTCTATTATTTTCCCTGTTCTTTCAAGAAATAAGAATTTACAGGCTGGGGTGAAAATATTTTCATGCAAAGATCATTCTTGTCTTTCCATTGAGCAAGGGAAAGGGTGGGTGAATTGAGGAGAAAGATGTAGTAAGAGTGTAATAAGCAGGTAGCTTGTGGCTGTTAGGAGGTAGGAGAAACCCAACCCTCAGCACGCTGGGGAGGTAGGACGGAGTTTTGTCACATCCCTGAGGAAGAGGACAGCCCATAGATCAGGTACTGCCTCATCAGCCGCGCGTGTTCTAAGCCTGAAAATGCAAATTCACATTTTGCATCATATTTCTGTACTGGGATTGCTATATAAAGATATACGTAGTGTAATCCAAGGATATCTTTTAAGTGATGTCTAGAATGTATGGACTGATTTAGCCATCCTTCTCTCCCACCCTCCCTTTCAAATGTTGATTTTAAAATAGCAGTACCGTACACCTTATCTACTTGATAGGCAATAATAAAGCATTAATTTTCAAGGAAAAAAATTCAGATACACTTAAGGGGGAAGTGGTGGTCATTTAGCCTTGGCCTGTGCTCCCTTTTGGTATAATTGGAGGTAAGTGCTGAGTGTGAGATTCCAGAACTACAAGGTACCGTGCCAACTTTTCATACTTTTTTCATTTCATCTCGAAGAAATTGTGTTTATTAGAAAAAAATATTCAGAATTCTCAGATGTCAGCTATATTAAAATGCAATAAAAAACATTTTACACGATACTAGAGTACAGACACCCTGAAACAATTGGGTGCTTTATGATTAATTTTATCGTGTAAGAAATCTTTAAGGCACAAATAAGAACACTAGTTACACTGAAGATTATATAAACAGAGTGCTTAAATATCTCTGTTTGATAGCTGTTCTGGAGATGACTACACTTGCAGAAATCTGCTTTTATTTAGTGTATTATGTGTTCTGGTATTATAAGATGTGGTTACCAAAACATAGTGCAGTTGCCCATTTGAAAGAGAGATAGAAGCCACTATAAATAAAAACATGTTCTGCATATTTTTTCTTATTGCTTATTCATTTTTCTGCTTTAGACTCTTTTAAGTAGCTTAATGCATAAAACATTACAGGCATGTTTTTATTGGCTTACTTTATTGCTTTCTGATTATGTAAATGGTAGTTTCTGCTTTAAAAATCTATAGTGAATTTAGGGATTTTTTTAATAGAATTTTGCATCCTATTTGATGAGGAAACTTTTTTCCTTGCTGAAAAATTAAAATCTTTTTGCAGAAAAGGATAATCTGACATTCAAACAATGTGTTTGAAAAAAAAATACACTTCAGGGTGCACCTAGGAGAAAAATGAGGTTTTGTCTTTTTTTTATTTTTTTTCTTCCCTGGTAGAAAATAGTCTCCATTTCATTACAATGCCTTTTTCGTCCCAAAAAAATCACAGAAGGGCAGGAAATCCTTCCTTGCTTTTCTGTAAAACAACTAATTTCCTTATCAAGCAGAGGAAGACATTGAAGTTTGGAGATTGAGGAAAACATTTTCAAGATTTGGAGAGACTTTTCCTGTCTTTTTTTTACACACACACACACACACACACACACACACACACACACACACACACACACACACACACACAAAAAAAAAAAAAAAAA
>JAWLRI010001089.1:4772653-4901895 GCA_034781795.1 Crypturellus tataupa
AAAAAAAAAAAAAAAAAAAAAAAAAAAAAAAAACAGATTGAGGTTTGACATTTGTTGTCTTTTTTTATTATTATTATTTTGAACCTCTGTGTTGCAATGACAGGAGGAGCAGCACTTATGGGACTGAGAATACCACAGCTTGCGAAGTAAGGTGAGGGGTAGCACTTATCTTCTTCAATGCACAGCACCTTCTGCAGCAAAATAGCTTTGACATTTTACCATCACCATACCCAAATTGTGGCAAAGGGAAAAGAGAAAACTCTTTGAACTCCTATGAGGATATTTATTGCACGAAAGGAGGTATCGGTGCATCTCCTGCAGTGGTTTCCCCAGGATTTTGATGGTTAAGGTTGTGTCTTTGTGCCATTCATAGAGCAAACAGAAGTGCAGGTTACACTGCCCATGCCTGAGCACTGAGCCCCAGAGCAGGAGAAATGAGAATCTGGTCACTGATGTTTTAATAGTCGTTTGAAAATATAAAAAAAAAACACATTGGTGGAGGTCTTAGTGAAAGGTTTTCTGAGACTGGCAGCCCAGCTCAGCTTCACTTTTAATTGACATCCGTGTGGTTCATTACTGTAAGGACCCAAGTGCAGCTTACGTGATCAGTTATGTGCTAGGGTGCCAAATTGCTCATTGATGTTTATTGCTGATTAAACTAGTATGGTGCTTCCCCTCCAGATATCTTTACGCTCCTGTTTGTATTCATGGCCACAGAGAAGTCGTTTTATGCAGGTCTTGTTTCGAGTAGGTTACAAGTGCAAAGTCATCACAAAAAGGAGGCCTCTAATAACGGCTTCTGACATTTTTGTCAATGAATGCAAATAAGATAGATTTGTCTGCCTGAGTAGAATCTAATCTTTACTCCCAGGGGCAGATAACAAGTTTCCTTATTGCTCCAGCTGCAAAGACAGAAACACGGTGAGTGCTTGCCGTGTTTGTAATGCCAAAGGAGTAGCCACGAGCGTACCGTGTCATCCTGTTGCAAAGCTTTACAAGTTCCTGCTCATCTCTGTGTTGCTGGCAAGCAAGTGCCTGCTGCTGCCAGCTGAATCTTCATAGGATTTGTAGAAATTGGGATGGCTTAGTGAAGGGGGGAAAAAAAGATACCAGCACGCACATGGTATTGGTATATAGTATACATGCGTGATAGCAGTTTGAGAGTTTTTGTGCAAGTTTCTCGGACAGATTTCATTACATCTTAAAGTGTTGCTAGTAGGGAATATGATGTCTGAAGTCTTGTGATCAAAAAGTTTTTGTTTTTTTATTTTGCTGGTTATTGGTGTAAAGAGGTGAATGTGCAGTGACAACCGTACCATTTACGGGCATTAGGAAAAATGTCCAGAGACGAGTAGTACAAGCTTCCTTTTTGTTTGTTTGTTTTTTATGTTACTAGCAATGTTGTCTTTTTTTTTATTATTCCTGGACATTTGCAGAAAAATGAAGTTGGTCAGTGATTGCATATGTAGTTTTTGGCAAATATTCTGGCTTGCCTGAGGTGTCACACTCTTGCCATGGCATGTAAATCACTTCTTGAATGAAACGTATAATAAGGTTGCTTTGTACTGGATGCTTCATATGCATGAGAGAATTGCATATGATAGATTTGCACTAGAAATTTATGAGGAGGTTGCAGCAGGGATCATATTTTATCACTGAGTCTTTCTGTAGAAAGTGGTGTAGTTTTCTACCTTTCTAGACCAAAGTGTTGTGCTTTTTTTTTCTGTTATTGTCTAACTAATATTTACTTTCACTGAATTTAACTGAATTTATTATTGGCTTGTGTCTTTGCAGGTCATCAGCATTTTTATCTTATTGAATGTCTTTTTCTATATCAGATACTGTTCGTATTCTGCTGCTAGGTAGGCTGAATTCAGTGACGGGTTTGAAAATGATCCAGTCATTAGAAGAATATTTGCAACTCAAATACAGAAAACTTCAAAGTGGTTTTATACTCAAGTATGTCTGCCTCGCAGATGAGACGAAGCCAGACTTCTCTTAGAAGGGTATTGCAATAGGGTGAGAGGCAAAACGAAATTTAGATGAGATATTAGGCATGGTGATCAAGAGCAACCGAGCAAACACGAAAGTGTAACTACTTTAGCAAAGTAACCTTTGCTTGTTCATAGATAACAAGCAAGTGTAATTGTCAGTGGCATATTTCACAAAAAGTAACAGCACTAGTTAATATATGGTAGGGTAGGGAATGTTCCACTATGCCAGTAGAAATAGGTTAGCCTTCCATTAGAATTAATAGATCATCTCATAGTCTAATATTTCCCTTGTCATTTCCTAGTCTATAAGCACTCAGTGCATCATCTAACCCATTGGCTTCAGTAAAAGGATGCAGGAGAGATTAAGATTTCCTGGATGATCTGCTGGAAATGGTATTTTAGGACTGATGGAATTCTAGTTTATACAAGATGCACAAGTTCACTATTTCACTTCCTTAAAAGAGGGATGCAGAGATGGGGAGGCATAGAAAAGGAAATTTATTACTCCCTGGTATCTACATAGCCAATCACTGCCCTGTCGTTTAAGAGAGACCGCATGGGCAGACCCAGGTGTAGCCAGGCTGCTTCAAGCTGTTAAGAGTCTCACTCAAATGATTGTTGCAGTGTAACCTGTCCCCTGCATATATCATAACCTCATAACACAATATGACATAGGGAATGATGCAGGACTCTTGCAGTAGATATCAAAAAGAGGCAGATCAGTCTGTAGCTAACACAGTTCTGTTCTTCTGATGCCTGGCAGTGCATCCAAATAGATGGAGAATTAAAAAAAATCTAAATACTGAAGAATAAGTAAACTATATGATAATTCCAAGCAGTATGTTGGAATCATTCTGACAAAGAAGACTTTTATTATACCCTCTTAATGCCTGGGGTTTTAATTTAACACATCAGTGAAAAGGCAGCATATAAAATACCACCTCCACCACCAGCAACACCAGCAGTGCTTGCTTTTATTAGTGCAGTTCGTAAGAAATTAGAACATTTAATGAGAAAATCGTTAAGCATGAAAAAAATGGGCTGGCTTAACTTGTGGAGCTTCAGTAGTGAGATTTCAATTTAGTTTGTTAGCGTCTGGTAAGTAAATGGAGTTGATCACCTGTGGAACTGTGAGCACTTTGGCTCAATTTGCTGTCTTGGAGCAGCTGTGGGACAGAGTCACCGTCCACCTCCTTCTCTAGATCTCTAAGATCCAGCAGCCTGTGGGAAACCGTCAAACACAGTGTGATTTACTCTGTTTTCCAGAAATGTTCCTCTTCAGACCCAGTTCAGTTAAGCACTTTCTAGAACATTCCCCTAATGGCTAGGTCTCTATGTACTTGTGGTCAGCAGAGTGGAATAAAGTCTTCGAATGGTGTGTGCTTCTCAGTGCATCTACTTATACTTGTCTTTTCGTTAGTCTCTGATTTTTCTGTCATGACATTTTCATAGCTGAAACAGTTGTAATGACATCCATGAACGTGGCAGATGAACATAAGAATGGCTATAGATGAGAATAAAGATCCTTCCAATCCAATAACCAGTCTTGAGCACTGGCTGTCAAGAGCAAGAGCAGGCAGGAGCTGTTACCCGTGCAGAATGCTTTCCTCCTCTTCCTCCCTGAACGGCAATGTGTCTTTGTGCTAAATCTCCTGTAGTAGATTTCTTCTTCCAATAATTTGTTGAAGAATTTTTGAAGCCATTACAACCTTGACTGTCTTGCTGCAATCTGTGGTAAAGAGTTCCACAGGCTGCCTTGCTGGTTTGAGTTGGAGAGGTGCTTCGAGTTGTTCTCAACCTACCTCCTCGCTCTTGTTTGGGAAGAGGCAATGAACTATCATCTTTTTTGTGATGCTTGTGATTTTTGTAGATTGCCAGTACTTTTCACTGGCTTTGATACCACTTACTGAGTGGAGTAGCTTGAGGAGGTATGGGTACGATGAACTCTGTTTGTGCCAGTCAAGATTGGGTAGAATAATAAAAGACAAATAAAGGCAAAAGGTTTTCTCACTTTGAAAATGTGCATTCTTTGATATTTATTATTTATTTGTTTTCAGTGAGTCAACAGTTGATAAACCGTATTGATCAGTTTTTGGAAAACAGAGGTTTGCAGTACTACATGAAAGGCATCAATTGTATCAAAGTTTTTAGAGAAGAAGCCGTAAAGGTAATGGTGATATGTGAAAAGTCTGATGTTTGTCAAATTAAAGGTATGGTGGAACTATCTGCTATATGAAAAGCTTGATATGTTATTGCTATAGCAAAAAGAAATGATTCATAGGTTGAAGTACATTGTGCTGTTTGAAAGTTTGGGAATACCACTTGTACTTTTATTTTTTATCCCTCCTGGAATAGGGGCTAGTTTCTCTGCTATTGATTGCTGTTTGTTTTTTTTAAACATGAAAACACAGAACCTGTGATCCGATGCTTGTAGAAAAGTATGCTGTTTTCCAAATTTCTTCTTAAGTAAAAACTAGTCACAAGAGTGTCTACAATTTCTGAAATGCCATTTAGTCTGTGAATCTTCCTCCTGTAGAAATCTTGGGTTTAGTAGAATTAAATATGCAATCATGAGATAAAGCTCTAGTAGTAAATCTTGAGATGTCTTTTGTGTTCACCCTGCTAGATGGCTAAGTTTGTAGCTGTCTTCAGTAAGTGAGTTCAATATCTCTGTAACCATTGCTGCTCTGTTGGATTTTTTTTTCCAGCTGTTCCAGGCGCAGCGCTTTAATGATTTTCTGCAGGACCTGAAGTCAAAGGTGGAAGATAAAGTCTTACCTGATTTCTGGGAGATAGTGATGCAAGGTATGATGGCTTTTTTAAATTTATTTTTCTATTAATTGTCTGTGGTGTGAGAGGAAAACTTATGCTGGCAGTGGGACACTTAAACCAAACACAGCATTTCTGGTGTAGTTCGTTCCTGTAACTTGCAATGTGAAAGAGAAAAGAATTTTTCACGCAGTGTTTTTTTCACCGATGATTTCATTCCAGCAATATTTCATAATGCCATGCCAAGTCTTGTTGAAATGGTAAATTAATAGACAAGTTAAATGCTACGGGGTAAGGAGAAATATGATTTCAGATGGATTTTAAAATAAATGGAAAAACTCATGCAGCAGAGATATAAAAAGACTTTTCATTTTAAGCTTCAAAAAAGGCATGGATAGCATTGAAACGTGTCACTGATCACTTTGTATTTAAGCAACCTGGAGAGCAGAATATGTTGTGTAATGACACCTACCTATGATTAAACTGAGAGATACCAGGCAGTACAATTCCAAGAGACATTCAGAGACTACACAAGTGGTAAATAAAGGAACATTTGCACGAATGAAAAAATGATGCACTAAAAAAGGCTTTTACGTCATACTCCTAATTCTGATTGGAACCAGTGCTAGGAAAATGTTAAATGATCAGCTGCATCTCTTTATGATACGTGCTATAAAATGCAGTCATATGCTTTTGTATAGCACATTTCAAAATGAAAGACTCCAGGCTGTCTAGTATCTGCTTTATTCAATCATTTCAGAATTTACAGCCCATAGAAACAGTAGAAGGCAACCCTCGGAGAGTACTATATTCTGTCGTACTGCAGGGGACCTTCTCTGAAGAAATTGGAGGGAAAAAAATAGTTTTGAAAATGGGAAACCTAGATTTTTTTTAAGCCATTCTAATATGTTCTTTGTCAGTAACTTCAGTTGGTACAGCAAGAGTTTCCAACCAAATGGACAATATTTTTGGAAAAAAAAATCACAAATACAAGCAGGATTTTCATACTAAAAAAAAAAAAAAAAAAAAGACTCTTTTTCTAAGAAGATAAAATCATGCTTTACCCATAATCTGTTTTGACCTCACTGGGTAGCTGAGGTTACTTTTGGCTTCCTGCTACCCAAAGCTGGAGTGCTGCTTCCCCTGGTTCTGGCCGCATCCCTTCCCATCCCTTCTCCTCTGCCAAGTGTGATATGCACCAGCCTTGCATGAGCCATCTCAGTCACCGAGCCCGCCAAAGATGAGAAATGAGAGTGAAGCAATTAAAAGTGTCGTTTGGAGTAGGAGCAAAGCAGATCTGCTTCAAAAGTCGTTTGAATTTCGTGAAACCCTGTCACGTAGTTCTATGGGTACACGAAGCTAGCGTAAATTGTCCTGCTGCGGAAAGCTTTCTGGTCCTAAAGTTCTTCCTTTCATGGTCACAGCTTTTTTGTGCAGGTGCCTTTTGCAGGACAGGATGAGGAAGGCTAGGAACAAATTTAGGGTTTAAAGCAATGGAGATGTCCTGTCCCTCCCATGCAGGGTCTCTACACAAGCTGAAAGCACTAGTAGGACAGATGAGGCAAGACCACTGCTTCTGGGGACCACACTGCAGGGAGCCCGCGTGCCAGCCTCTGTGTGGGGTGACTTTTCTAAGGCTATTAACGCTGCTGAGCGTGCCAGCAGTCACTAAAAGTGTGATTTCTGATGGATTTTCCGCATTTCATCTGTGATCTATGATCTCACCGTCTCATTAGTTTGATTGTCATAATGTTAGCAGTTTCCTAAATGGATATTTCCGCAAGCTTATGAATATTCTCATTAATTTATTTTTGTATCATGATAGTTGATTCATTTATGCAGGTCACGTTTTCCTTTGAGCAATTTTTTTTTTTCCAGTGATGATGACACATTTAGCAGTAGAAATTTGGAAGATTTTTTTCTCTTCTATCACTAGTGGATTTTGGGGAAGCTTTGTAATGATTTTGTTTTCTTTTTCTTTCTTTTTTTTTTCCCCTCTTAGATAGAATTTCTTTGATCACTAAAGATGAAGCAGAGGGAAGCCTGGTGACTAGAGAAGAAGCTGAAAAGGTATACATATATTTTTAATGAGCATTTCATTGTGTAAAACCCTTGCTGTGGAACACTTTCTTATATGGATAAGCCTTTAAATGAATGAATTAGGACCCAGATGAAGAAAGAACAGTGTTTTCCAACAAAAGTGAAATTGCCCCAATTCAGAGCAAATTCCCCAGGTTGTACTACAGCATTTTACTTTAATTGGCCTTTAGAAGAAGCATATTGTGGTATTATCTGAAAATATCTTCCAGAAAGAATAGCAGCTTAAGGAACTGCATTTGGTGGAAAGGCAGTAAACTGTTTGTATATGCAAGAACACTGTCACTATTTGTGCTTGATAAAAAATTATGGTCTTGCTGGTGAGTTCAGAAACAAGAATTTTTTTTTGTCTGAAAGTTCTATGCAGTCCAGCAATACAAAGCTGAGGCTTTATTTATTTATTTATTTTTCTTCTCCATTTATGCAGCAGTATCAGTAACTTCCATTTTATACAGCTCTGGTGAATTGATAGCCATCCTAGATTTATGCTGCTGTTATTGTTAGTGAACATACTAGATCCTTCTGGAAATAAAAGTTTCAGGATGTTTACAGGTGTGCAGAAATATAATGCTTGAAATGTTTGTGGTAATGAATGAAGGATATCACAATTAAAGTGTCACAATGAAGGATGTCGCAATTATAACAGGCAAAATAGTGCATTCTGCATCAAAGAAGGCAGAATTTAGACTTAATAGGTACTTTATTGTTGAAGGTTCTATTTGTGTTCATTCTGTGTGGAAATAATTTTACAGACATTCCTGTGTCGGGTTGCTAGTCCTGATTTTAAGTAGTTTAGGAGAAAGAAGGTCTTTGTATTAAAGACCCCACAAGTTCAACTTGCAGCTGAAATCCCCAAGTACTTTGCAGAGAAGCAGATTTTCTAAAGACTGCCACATTAATCGTTACAACTTCAGGTCCTAAATCAGTATTAATCAGAAAGTAGATGGTGTAGGTTCTCCACACGTGATACAGTAAGAGGGTAAAAGGTTGTGTTTTGGGAACTACTTTTTTTCACCTGTGACAGTGTATCTCCAGTTGAAGAAGGCGCGGGAATACAGTGGAAATGAAAACTGATTCCAAACAGCTCAAGACACCTATGAAGTACAGCTGAAGGAACAGATTCTTTTTTTGTAGACATGAAGGAAGTTTCTCATCGTACATAGTTGTTTCTCTAGCAGCCATTTTAAACAGTATCACTATTTTATTGTATATTCCAAAGAGTATGATTATATTTTGAAACTTCAGAAGTTAATTTTTCATGAGAACTTAGTTTTTGAGATGGAAACTACCTTTGGTGCTCAAAATGCACCTACGTTGTGTGAAATAACCTCCCTTCCTTAAGGAAATCTCCGCTAGCAATAAAGACATTGGAGCACAGAGTTGTCATACAAGATTTCAAGTTTATATGGTTGATCTTTGAGGAAGCTTTGAAGACTTTCAAGATTGCATATTAGAGAGGTAACATGCAAAGGTTTATTTTTAATTGAACGAAGTGAACCCATGCACACTAGTTATTATTGAGGGAAAAAAAGTCTTATCCATTTTTTTTTACCTTTTAATAGCAGAGGTGCTACTTATGGAGCTTAAGGATGATAGGTTAAAAGAGAGTAATTGTCAAGAGCTTTTTCTAGTGACTTTAGAGAAGATAATGGTTTTCAGCATAACTATTATATGTAATTTGCTTCTGCATAAAAGTAAAACAGATTTTTATTTTTAAGGCAATTTCAAATTCTGTCACTTGATAGAAACTTCAATTTATTGTAAATAAATCTTCCTAAATTTCTTTTGGCTTTCTTTAGCTAATTTAGTGTGGGAAAGCTAATTTTTTAAGACTCCGGAAAAAATATGCTACTTTCAGAAATACCATTTGACTCTTAATTAACTGTGTAAATTGAAATTTGCTCTGGCACAGAAGACATTCAGAGCTGACAATGTCATTAGCTTTTAGTTGTATAATATGTGCTTCATATTAGTACTAGATTGAGATCTTTTCCAGGAAAAAAGATACACAAACATATGGCATCTTGAAATTCTTATTCCTGGCATCCTTGCCACCACCTCTTTTTTTTTTTTTTTTGCAACTACAAAAGCAATAAGATTATTTAAGCTTTTTAGTCCAAGTATATTGTTTTAGAGATGGATAATGCTCTTACAGGGATCCCTGGATACTAATCCCTACTTTCTGTCTTCGGTTTGTATCAGTGGTTATTACCCTTGTTTACCTATCCCCTGAGGAAGGTTGCATGGAGATTTAGCGTTGCTGATCGCAGGATCGTATTTATCTAGATTATCTTTGCAATGACTCCATGACTGTAGTAATTGAAGTCCTCAGGTATACAGTAGTTTTATAAGCCAGGTATATTTGCACAAAAATGTTACTGAAGCTTTAAACAGGTGTTTACAGATTATTTAGTGATTTTTTTTTTTTTTTCTAATCAGATGTTCTTTTTCATCATCCAGAACTATGTCCAATTGTTTCTCAGTTAGGAATAATACAACTTGAAAAGCCACGTTATGTGGCTTTAATTTATAATTTTACTAGTGAGGATACGCTAATTCAGGTGTAATTTTTTCTACTGTTATTGATAAATTACCGGGGTTTGCTCATCTCAAGGTGAGACAAAAATAATTCAGAAGTTACTACTGCAGGTATTGTCTGTGTATTCTATTTCTGTTAATACAGTATCTAAACTGGTTAGCTTTACCTTCTGTTTATGATGCCATATACTAAGTGAAGGGCATATGGTGAGTTGTATCAGCAGCTACTGCACTAGAACTGTGTATAATGACTGTTCTATTTTTACAGACTCCCATTCTAACCAGCTTGCATGTTTGAGGTTTTTTTTTTTTAAATTCATGTCTTTGTTCATTTGTTAAATGTTAATTGAGCTAAATGAGAAACGTACTGAATTCCAACACAGAAACAGAATGTAGTACTTCAGATCTTTGCTAAAGAAGGGGTTAGTTGACTTGCATATGTCTCAGTAGCAATAGGGAAGGTTTTGTGTTTTTTATTTTTTTTATTTACTGTCTGTTAGCATTTGTTAGTTACACGTGATACCTTTAAAATTACCTGAGAACGTAAGAAAGCTCATATGCACTGGGGTTTGGATTAGATCATATCCAGAGGCTTCTTCTAACCTCAGCCATTTTAAGATTGTCACTGGAGATTCCTTTCCTTCTTAAGCATCGATGTGTTTTGGTATTAAAAATAAATGTAAAAATGTTAAAAGTAAATTAAAGGTCTGAATTCTTTCAGCAACCCTTAAATACATTTTTGTTTCTAGTTCTTGGCCCCGAAAGAAAAGCAAGAGGAAAATTCACCTGCCATGGATGAAGGTGGTGATGTTGATGATTTGGTGAGTGCCATAAAAACACATTGTGGCTTTAGAATTAAATTCGAGATGAAAGGTGCATTGAGAGTGAGAACTTCTTAAAACAGTAGGTTACAGTGCCTGGCTTAGAAAACACCAAGAATCAAAGTCAGAGAGGAGATGCACAAAATTACTAAGCTTCCATTATAAAATGTACCAAAATATCTAATTTAATGGAGGCGAAAACTAGGTTCTGCGGTAACTGATTCTTACAAAGATTAATCCTGTTTTCTAGCATGTTTCCAATTATCCAATAAGGCCGCTCATTTCATAGCAGGTTTTTATAACTTATATAATAATATTTAACAAAATGTAAAAGAGTTGTTTGTGTGGGAAACATAGATTTCCAGACCTTATCTATACATAATTTGCTGGAATTCAATGATTTCAGGAGAATTTTTAATAAATATATTAGCCTTTTCTTAATGCCTCTAAGACTTAGTTTTGATTCTTTACTTTATAGGAGATTAGTATTAAGTTCAGGCCATTTATATTTTATCATGCGTATTTCTGAATTTACTTTGGTTTCTAAATGCTAAATACACAGTACCTGAATTCAGTGCCTGTTTTATAAATTTGTTGCTTCTATTTGCAGCTGGACATGATGTGACTGAGCACTAGCAGGTAACTATACTGGTGAAGGCTTGAAAGAGATCTACCTGTGACATGGAGCACAAAACAAGATGCCGAGGAGAAGCAGTGTATCCATCTTTATTTTTTTCAAGTGAGAACAGAAGTTCCAGAGACATTTCCAATTGGTTTAAATGTCATCTGTTTCTTCACAACTAGAACAGAAGATTGAAATAATCTGAAGTATTTCTGGAGGAATAATATCTTTAAGGCATCTCTTTTTTTTCTTTAGCACTGAATCTAGCTTATCCTTGGTATTCCCTCCAGCTAAATACCACTAAATTAAATGAGAGCCTACACTGGCACCTGATATCCATGTAGTGTTGCCTGGGAAGGAAGACAGAAATATCATGGTGAGGTTACCAGGTAATGTAGAACCTTTGATGGAGATAACTCCATCAAGGAAGGGAGAAGACTGTATGTTCATGTTTTTCTCCTATAAAATGGCAGAAAAAAAATATTAAAAAAAAAAAAAAAAGGCAATTTAAAGTACATAGAAAAGCAAAGTGCATTTATATATATGCATATACATATATATTTTTCTGGTTCCTTCTCCCCCCACATTGTCCCCAAACACTAATGATCATTTGTATGTGCTAGAGATTCTTTTTTTTAATCTTCATGGCAGCAATAGCAAATGTCCTTCAAGCTTTGGCCCATTTCTGTTATGGACTGTCATATTCTTTGTCCTGAGATTTTCTTTTTTCACAGTCTTATTAACTAGCACAGTTACTATAGGTATTTCCAGTACCCCATTTTGCACATTGCAAATAACAGCAGCAGAAGAATCCAAAAAGCCGTACATGAAACCCGTGGTAAGAACTGATAGTAGTTAAATGTCAGTAACCTGAATGGACTGTCCATACAAAGCAATCCAAAATAGTCAAATTACTGCTCAGAAAGAGATGCAGGTATGTGGTTTACAGACCAAAGGAGACACGAATAAGATCTTCATAAATGCTTGCTTGTTATGGGCTGATTATGGGCTCCTTAAGAGGCTGTTCTTCTGTTACTGAAAATGCAGTATAAACATCCAGTGCAAAATGGTGTTGAGACCACAGAAGATACAAAAATCATAAGCTGTAGGTAAAAGATAACTTGCTTTGGAATATCTATATTTCCTATGAAACAGCTCCTGTATGAGAAATGGTGATTGCTCTTGCCCATACCTCCCGACACCTGCTCTTTCCTCTCTTATGTTTCATTTGTTCATACAGACTTTGAAGAGATTTCTCAGATGCTGGTGTGCATGGAGAAGGTGATCTCTTCAGACTTTTAGAGCTTTTGTGTCCTTGCAAGGTCTTTTGTTGAATTGTAAATAAGAAATAATATGTCAGTGGATTGTTTTGACTGCCTTTTGAGGTCAATTATTGCACATATAACTGGATGGACTTTTTAACATTTTTTTAAATCAGTTTGATTAATAAAATGATTAATGGATTGTGTTCATTTTCTTTGGCACTATTTCCTAAAATTGGGTGATTAGCTGCCTGTGCACACCGAAGAGAACTACCCAAAACCCCTTTTCTTAGTGCACATACAAATACCGAATATTCGAAGTCTTCTACAGAAGTTAATTGGCTCTCTAGAGCCATAGAAATATTTATTCTTTACAAACACCAAACCTCACAACATGTCTATAGAATCATTTTCCACAGATGTTAAGAAATCTTGGTCAAGAGCAGTTGGGGTACAAAATTACTTTGCAAGTCAGAAAAAGGATTGGGGCTTGTCATCTCCTATAAAGCATTTGTTCACATTTTTACAGTGAAATATTGTATTTGTCAAGCAGTGAACGTTTAGGAGTCTACAGAGTATTATTTAATAGGTCTTGTAACCTATGCAGTACAGTTAGGCTCAGTCTGTTAACTGAGTTGCTAGAATGGCAGAGGGGATTGGGAATTTATGACTTAGAGTTAAAATAGGTGTAAATGGATTCTTAGATGGTAGATGGTCTTTCATTCTGCCCCAACCTTCTGGGCATCAGTCATCAGAAAGCTGTTTTGTCTCATTGAGAGTCTTATCAACACATTAATGTTCATACATGTTCTTTGCAAAAAGGCCTGTTTTCAGGTTCTTATTATATGCTTGTAATAGTTTTTTTTTTTTTTTTTTTTTTTTTCGCATGCACTAAGTTCATATTCTTTGTTATTGCCTGACCTAGTTACTAATTACTTTGAGGATACTCATTCTTAATTACTATCCTGTTCAGTCTATGGAAGAAATAGAGTGGTTGTCTACTTTAGCAAACTTGCAGAGAATGTCATGCAAATATCAGTGTAACATCCTGCTATATACTTCATAGCCTGAGAAATTATCAGTGTTTAAAAAAAGAAAATGCAACTTTTACTACTTGAATGCCTCTTAAAGTTCTTTGGTTGCTGATAATATGGGGCAGCAACCCTCTTAGCCTCATTTGCTGAGAGATCAGAGCTTGCGATTGTGTTGTCTAGGTCTTTCTGTTAATCTGCTGCTTTGATACCTCCAACTCATTTAACAGTATCAGTCAGTTTTGGTGGAAGGGTAGTGATTTCAGCATTCTGCTCTAAAATGATTTTATGAAAGTTGATACTAGGAAGAGAAGGGGAAAAGCTCAGTCTTTATTCCCTTTGTTTGACCGCTCAGACAGCTGAGCAGCAAATGTATGAACGTGGGATAGAGTTGGGGATGCAGCATGAAACTGTGAATGCCCTTCCAAAAGGGTAAAGCCCTGGGCTGGAGGCCATCCAGGAGGAGTGAGGCTTTTCCAGTAAGTGTTTTGGGATGGCTGTGAATCTGCAAGCAACTAGACTGTGTTAATTCTGCCATTAACGAAGCTGCACTGTCACTGAGGGATAGGGTCTGTTGACTCTGTAACACAGTGCTTAAGTCTTGCCTTTTCCATTTGATTCCCAGAACCCTGTTTTCTCCTCTCAGACAGTTGTAAAAAAAATCCAATCACAGAACTAGTGAAAAACAATTTCCAGAATGTTATGTGGTTGAGGAGCACATATAATGCTGGACTGGTTCGAAATGGATTGTCAAGTCAGCGGTAAGTACTTAACTGCAGTTAACACCAGTTGGCCTCCCTGGAGAGCAGTGGGAGCAGGATGCTGCTGCTGTCCCTATCTTTACAACGTGGCATAAAGGTATAACATATATCATAGAAACCCTTCTAATTTTTTTAAGTAAATACGTTTATTTTGCTCCACTGAGGACTCTTATTATTGGTGTGGGCTTCTTCAAAACTTTCCTGTTTTTGTTGTTTCTGATAGAGTGGTCAGTTTGGTGATGATGGCAGCGTATTTGGTGTTAGGATCCCTCTGAAAATGCCACACAGCTATTTCGACTCCTCTGGCAGAAGGTTTTGAAGATGGCAATAGAATTCGTAGGTTGACCAGAGACTTTTTTTTCTTGCTTACTTAGCTCCAACTCTCTCACACTTTCTTCCTATTTTGTCGGGCAATAATCTTCAGTAATAACTGCTATTTCCCTTTTCTCCAAAAGAGGATGACTATTACGACTCTCAAGATATCACAGAAAATGGACAGAAATTTCTCTTACATGGGGTATAAGTAGAAACATTTTCTATCTACTGCCTCAGACGAGGCATAAAGGGAGCATGAGCCTCTAAGGAGACTGGCTGTGAAGCTGATAGTTTTACCTGTAACCTGTGAATCAGAAATATTGCTAGGTAAAATAGCTGTAGTACTTGGTCACTGGAGTTTCATATTATTTGGATATGTGAGAATTTTCCTTCTCCTGCCTGTTAATATTAAGACAAAAGTCTCTCACCACAGAGTGAGGTTCACTCAGAACATGAAGGGGTAGTGCGCAGCCCCGTGTACTGGGCTGGATTTTCACAGGAGTTGCCAAGAAACTGCATCAGAATGTCTAGGAGTCTTTCCTAAGGAAAAAAACAAAAAGAAAAAAGAGAGAGAGAGAGAGAGGGAAGAAAAGATGGTATGTTTGAGGGTTCTTAGGTCCAAGCAGGCCAACATGAACAACTTGGAGCTGAATGAGAGAACTGGCCAACTGCTTCTTCTTCAGGCTCCAAAACAGCTGGAATTCCACAGGAAGTTCATCTTCCAGCCCTCTGCCTTCCTGGGCATTCAGGGAATGATATGTCCCTGCCTACAAAGGATAAAAATGATGTAGCAAAGGTAAGATCAGAAATAACATGGTCGTCTTTATAAGTGGCTGGGGATGTGTGTTCTTCACACTGGAGACCTCGAGTGCTCCTGGTGAACTTCTAATTGGTATTCCCCACTGTCAGGCCCTTTGGTGCAGTGCAGGCTTGTTTGGCTCGCTCACTTGGGTCTTGGTGTACTTAGCAGCACAGTGGAAGCAGTAATCATGATTTTGAGCACCTCTGTTAGAAGGTGTCCATCTGGAACCTAATTTCCAGGGTGGGATTTCGAGCAGCTATCAAGCATAGAATGTCCATGTCTCAGCCAGGCCCCGGGAAAATTTAACACGCGCAGTCCTGATCTGCATTTCCAGACCCGTTGGGTGGCTACAAATTTGTATAATATCTGGATCTTGGGCCGACTTTCTAATTGCTCTCTAGAAGCTAATCATGCCAGTTCCTTTCGTTTGTATCAGTGGAAATGTGAGGACAACAGATTACCAGTTTGTAATAGAGCTGGAAAGGGGAAATTATCAAAGAGCAGCCAGCAGGTATGAGGATAAAGAGGAAAAGAGACAAAAGATTTTGAGGAGGATTTTTAGTGATGTGGCAATTGCATGTGACTTATTCTGCCACTTGAATTATGAGAACTGTCAGTGTTTTCTGTAAGTTAAACCATTATTTTCCTAATACAGACTATATATGCAAGTAATGTCACCTTCAAAGGCGTGCACTTAATGTAGAAACATCATTGCCTTGCCTCATCAGAAAGTAGAAGGGCTAATCTTGTGGTTCCCTCTTGGAGGGCAGCAGCAGTAGGATTTTATGCCTGACTGTGCCAAGGATCTCCTTGGGACCACTTACTCGACCTCTCTGCCTCTTGATTTATCCTTGCTTGGCAAATAGTGAACCGTTTTGTGCATGGAGAATCACACAGAGAGCAGTGGAAAGAGTTTTGAGAGATTTGAATTAGATGTGACTTTATATATAGAGGATAATATAAGTACAAAAGTTCAGTAGTAAAGAATTTAGGCAAAAAAGAAAAAAAAAGGAAATGAAGATAAACAAGTAACTGTAATATCACCCAGGGCCTTTAGAGAACGTGATTATTAGTTCTGAAGAGAAATGGAGCTGAGGGAATTCCAGTAAGTGTCTCCCAGGCAGCAGGAAAATATCTGGGAGGCAGATATTAGAAAGAGAAGACCATGATATTCTGGAAAAAATACACAATCAGATATTCCATGTAATGACTTTGAAAACCAAAGAGAAGAAATGGATGAGATTTGAAGGTGTATTACGTGAAAGAACAGGCTTTCCACATCTCACACTCCAAAAAGAATGAATGTTTTGAACAATGAGCCCTTGCTTATGGTTCTCCTGGACACACACATGCGTGCACTGACCTATTTAAAAATGTAAATGGTTACAAAAATCCCTCCAGGCGGTGACAAAATCAATGTAGAAGGAATAGTGTTAGCCCAGCAAGACAATATCATGTAATTGGGTTGTAGCTTGTCCAGGAAATATAATTTTTTTCAGCAGTCCTCAAGAGATGGGAGCAACAGAGGCTTTAGCATTTCAATGACTCTCAGCTCAAGGTGTACACATGAGATTATGTATAATCACCATTAAGTGAAAGCTGATGATGACTCGGATAACAGAACTGCAATGAGACAGAGGACACGTGAGAAAGAAACATAAGATAAGGGTGCAGGAGTGGCCGTTTGTTAAAACAGATCAATGTAACCTGAAACAGCAGGAGTGATACGTACCAAGGAGACCACTGGAAATGTAGGAACCCATTCACTGAATAGGCTTTCTATGGAAAGTGGCAGTTTGTATCTACCAGCAAGCACGTTCCCTTGGGTTTCATTTAGCTGGACACACACACACCCTAAGGAACACAGTACTGCAGAACAGAGATTCAGGCTTTCTTGGACTTTGCGTGACTCTCACAATTTAGGCATTTGTCATCAGCTCAAAATACTACTGCCTGATAGAGCGTTCTTATGGCTACTATGTGTGGAGATTGTCAATATTTGTAATGTATGAAACAGTCTCTCTTAATCCACACTAGCTCTTTGTAGATCACATCCGTGTGTGCTGGAGCTGCAGGCTGTTAGTGGGTTGCTTTTAACTATTATTATTGAGCTTACTGCTTACTAAAGGCATTCTGCAAAGAGGTTGCAACACACAAAATACAACAATTTCTGCAATACTTCAGTCTTTTCATATGCTTTCTGGACCAGGCAGCTCCAATCTTTTGCATTTATTCACTTGCCTAATTAAGGGTAAGATCCTGATACTGCTGTAGAAGCCTTAAAAGTTATATCTGGCCTGTCTGCACCCAGGATGGAGTTTGGGGGATCAGCGTGGGATGTGAGGGCTGAGAGTTGTGTGCCCTGAGCGTCAATGTCCTTCCAGCCCAACTGTGCAACCATCCTTGCACCCTTGCTGCACTTACACAGGAATAATGCAGTGAAGAAAATAAATCAGAATGATGATGTGTAGAGCGCTGGTGCTCTGAGTCCAGCTCCCTTGGTGACCCAAAGTTGGATTTTCTAGTTTCCTCTTCATTTCCTGTGGGGCAGGTTGCCTTTCGGGGCAGGCTGGTTGGGATGTTTGGTCACGTCAATACACGTGCACGTCGCAGATGTTCCCATACAAGCACACAGCTCTGTAGCGGCACAGAAGCACTGACGTCTCCAAAATTTATTTTTAAAGATGCGGAATAGATGGATTATACCCTTTCGCTCTCTTTGTTTACTGCTGTAATTTGGGATAAGAAGCAATGAGCGGTTTATGAGCTGCCACAGGCTGCGTGTGACTTTTTTAACTGATGGCCTGAGGATCATCAATGGGGGCTTGTTGGCTGGCCAGCTGGCTGTTAACTCCCTGGGAGGAAATACATAATTGATATTTATTAACAGAACTTGGAGATAAAGTCTCACTTAGCTCAGCAGGCCTTTGAGCACAAAATATGCTCAGGTAGTTACCTCTTGTGCATGGCACAGACAGCAAAACAAGCCACTGCTTTTACTGGATGTTCTTTTTCTGTGTGTTGCTGCTTTTAAGCAACAGTGGCTTTGGTCTTTAATGCTCAGTAGCTCCAGCTTAGTCTGAAGGGACAGAGAAAATATCATCATCCCAGACTAGCAGAGCTGGTTTGGAAGTGACTTGGAGTGTCTTGGTGTGCTGAGAGTCTCTAATGTCTTCTCTTTTCTCCCTTACTATTGTCCTGGGTCTGTTACATTTCAGTTGCTGCTGGCGCATGGGCCCCTTCTACAGTGTCTGTCTTGCCCTGAAGAATGATAGAATGGAATGAGAGAAAAGGTGTTTAGTGGAAGATGTCGATACACGAATCTAGGTGGCTTTGACTGCAGGTCCTGCGTGGTAAGAGACATCGTTTCATTCTGTGTTCGTTCTTTGCCAGGTACCTTCTTGTTGTCATCTTCGCTTGCCACATGGACTGCCCTTGGGAGGCACAGCCCCTGATTGCAGAACGTTGCCACGTGAGCCAATTCCGACTTCTAGGGACAGGACTGGGACCCCTCAAATCCTTCTGATCTAACGGCTTTTCCAACTTGACCTCTTTGGGAAAAAAACAAAGGAAACACCAAAATATCATTCTTCACATCCATGTCCCTGCAGAACTATATGACAGATGTCCTGTCAATTTGTCGTCTGCAGTGTTAGGATGCTGCCTTTACAGCGTTTCATCTTTTTCCTCCTCTATGATTAATCCTTGGTCTCTGGAACATCTATCAACCTGGTGGCCTGTAGTTACCTTTCCCTGAATTTTCTTGTGTAATTCTGGATGTCATTCTGGCCAGTGAGATGAGAAGAACTTGTATTATGCTGTGGCTACATAAACACTTCTGGTGTCAACCATGTGTATTTAATTCACATCCAAAAATGAAGATAATCAACCAAGGATTCAAGTTTTCCTGGGCTGTTTAATTTCTAGCTTGTATTTTTTTTTTTTCAGTAAGAATCTATTAAATAGATTCAGGACTTTGTGTGATTATTAACAATTCACTGGCACAGAGTGCTGTAATAGCTTACTTTCACTCTGAGGTTTTCAAAAGAAGGTTAAGTGTTGCTCCTATTTTTCAGCTGACTGAATTATAACATACAGAGGCCATAGGGGTCAGTATGAATAGAAATAACAATTTTGGCAGGGCTAGATGGCTTCTGTGAGATATTTTGAAGATGTTAGTTTTGCATTGGGACACTTTCAGCTGCAAGTGTTCTCTATGTGTATGCTGTACATATACTGTCCAACCCATGTTCCAGAGGTGTCTTTCCTTGCAGGATTCATGCAGAAAGTGTTCTTCACCCATAGGTGTTGAGGGCTCAGTGTGCTCAGATGTCGTTTCATGGTGCAGTTGTCAGCTCTGCACCTTCAGCTCAACATTGCTGCTTTCTCCCAGCATTAACAGGCCTCTTGGGCAGCGCTGGGTGTCCCTTCCAGAGCCTGACGAGGTGATTGAAGACACAACCATTGCTTTGCTTGTCATTCCCACCAGCAGCTCTGTGGTAGCAAGGGAGGCCACCTGATTCACTGTTTTGCCATCAGACAGGTTGGCTCAGTTGCTTTTGCTGGTAACCTGGACTGGATTGACTGGCTCTGAGTGCTCCTTGTGTTCTGTGTCACCAGTTCCAGTGTAAGGAGGCAACAGTGGCTTAAAAGGGTGGTTAAAGAGTGCCAAAAACTGGCTGAGCTGGGGCTGAAGTGGACGGGCAACTAATAGGGACTTGGAGTGTGGTGCCCATCTTACTCCATCTGAATCATGGTAAAGCGCACCATGTACTTGGTGACAATTTCTATTCAAGCTGCTCCTTGGAACTGAATTCTGCTCCCTGGGAAAAGTCAAACCATCCAACCCTAAGCTTTTTGCCACACATTTTATACAGCAAAGCAGTGATTTTTTTTTTTTTTTAATATCTCAGATAAGATCCAGCATAGATGATCTTTTAATGAAATGGTCTTTGTGCCTGATTATGTTAACTTCACAGGGAGACAAATAGACTTGGCTGTGAAAACCCCTTGCAGCTATCATTAGATGAATAAAAAGGTTCGTATTGATCTGCAGAGCAGCAGGAGGAAGGAAGAAACGTCACCTGTGTTAAGATTTGAGACCGAAAACTACTGCAGGTTGCAAACAAGCCAAGTTAGGATCTTGATGTTTAAGCAGCAATTCTATGGAGCTCGCCTGGACTAGCTCCTGCTCTGAAGAGCTGATAGTGCTGAGCTGAGCCTATGCCACTGAGCTGAGCCTACGCCACTGAAATTTGGGGTCCCTGCGTTACCTGCAAGCAGCAGTGTCAGGATTTATGGAGCAAAGCTAAGACAGCAGCTGGGCTGTGCTAGATGGGGCACTGAGCACTGCCTTTGCTGGGCTGGGATCCCAAAAACCATTTTGGTAGCACTCTTCCTGCTCCTTGGTGGCAAGTCACTTGCTCCCAGCTCAGTGACGCAAGCGAAACTTGGGAATCTGTAAAATCCAGGTCTGGGTGCAACTTAAGCATCGTCATCCTGCGCATCTGTTATTCCACCTGGGCATTTTAGAGGAAGAAAGGTACAGTCCTCAGCTAGGGCTGGGAGCTGGCTAGGGAAAGGCATGTGTTGGCCACAGAGCTCCATTGGCCTCAGTCAGGTCACTTGGCTTCATCACTCTCTTTCATCTAGTCTGTCTTCTCCATTTAGATCACAACCTTTGAATAAGAGATCCTTTCTTTGGTTGCATCTGGGATGTTTGGCCAGTCAGAACTTCCAGCTACCCAGAAATTACAAGTTGCAATAAAAAGAGGAGCTGTTTTCTAATGTTGATTCAAAGTAAAAGGTGCAGAACACCTTTTCTGGGGTAACAGGCTATCAGTGGGCTCTGCCAGCAAATCCTTTTTGGTGCCCGTTCGTCAGTGGACAGCTGCAGAAAGGGACATCTGGAAAACCTTGTGCGGGATGCGAACGATGTGAAAATGGAAACTGCTCTGCAGGGATGGGGAAGAGGTGGAGAACGTGTGGGAGGGCGAGGAGGAGGATGACAAGAGATGCTGCAAGGCAGATTCTGAATGACTCCAAAAATACCCTTGCTGTTCCTGATTGCCGAGCGTGTCTCTGCAGGCGCAGAATGTGCCCGCGTTGGGACTAGCATTCTCCTGTCATCGTCTGTCAAAATCCAGCCTTTGATAACTCTCTAATCTAATCTTATCGAGCCTAATGTAAGCCAAACTTTACCGACTCATCCTCTTTTTGCTATCTGAGCACCTGTAGTGGGAATGACATGGCAAAGTCTCTCTCATGAAACGCACCTTGGAAGTGAGCACGTCTTGCCTGTCTGGCTAAATATAGGCTGCGACTGTGAGAGGCAGTTGATGTAACCAGAGAAATGCTGATTTTAAGCGTGTGTGTTTGTCTGTAGTAACACCTTTAAACTCTGATGCACTTTGCAGGCAGTGCTTGAATATCAGCCTGCTTTACACCAGCAGTGTGTTTCTTGTGGCCATTTCTCTGTGTTTTGCTGGACTCGCAGTAACCTTTACCTGTTCTAGTTTCCAGGTCTGTAATTAGCAGCTCAGTCATTTGCTTCAAGTCTCATAATTAATTAAAAGCAGCAGAGCTGCAGACACGTGATTCTGACAATTTAGGTCAAAATATGGAGGAATACTGAAACTTGAATACTTTTTCCATGTATTGAAGGCTCCAGATCAATTTTCTGGATGATTTTCTGGGAAATACACAATTAGCCAAACGAGTTAAGGGGCTGGGGAGAGCATGTCAATGTAAATAATCCAATTGGTCCTTCTTGGCTTGGAAATCTGCACAAACTTTGTCCAGCTTGATGGAATATGGCGGAAAAAGAAATAGAGGTATCCTGTCCTATCCTATCCTCTCTTCTCCTATCCAATCCTATCAGATTGAGAAAAGTTTTCATTTCCTTTAGTGATGCAGATTGGTTGAGGTTACTGCAACCTCCCGAATTTGGGGAAAGTGCACCTTTCCCCATGCTATCAGTGGAGAAAAGTACCTCTTTTTACTATTATTACTATTTATTTGTTTATTATAGGTGGGTTCACTGGTCATTTGCAAAGCATTTAAATGGATTGTCATGTTAGCAGAAACCAACGAATGTGTGGCCCTTTTCTCTCCGGAAAAATGCAACAATTAAAAAGCAAGAGACAAGGGAACCCTTTAGTGCTCTCTGCCTGGCACGTTTTGATATGATGCTGCTCTCTGACTGCTGAAACCCACTGTGTGTTGAGGGGCTGTTCCCTGTGATCCCGACTCCGGAGGGAATAAACACATTCCCTTTCAGCGAAGCCTGCTCTCCCTTGATTGCATTTTTTTTTAAAAAAGATCAGTTCTAAAACCAACCAAGGAATTTAATCATCTCTTTGTGCTTAGTTTGAGAGCTTGCAAGAGGGCTGCAGACACGAGTCATTTCAATGCAGGAGGTTGTCTCTGTGCTTTGCTCTCTGTCGCGTCTTGGCTGGCAGAGCGAGCGGTGTGAGATCGTGTCACTGGAGCCAGCGCTCCAGATCACCCTGTGTGCTGGGAGCCACATCTGATTGTGCTGGTGGTTAGTGGGGAATATTTGGGACATGTTTGGATTTTGAATATTTGGATCCCAAGTGATTCCACAGTGATTCCTGAGTCCTTCTTTACACTTCCTCGGGCAGCAGTCCTTCTCCTTCCTTTGGTTCAGTGCTTTTCAGAGGAAATACTTGGTTCAGATGCCACCTGTGAAAGTTCTCTGAAAATGCAGTATATTGTGTTAAGTGTGTGAGATGGAAGGTTGAGGGGGAAGAGAATAATTTGGTTGAAGAGGAAGGTGTTAAAAGTTGTACTATATTATAGGTGGGTGAAAGAAAAATCAGTGTAAGGCAGAAATGAATCTGAATCAAAATCTAAGACTTTCAAACTCTAGGCTGAGTCCTTGTATCTTGCAATGGGCTGAAGTGAGTGCTCAGTTCCAGATTCATATCAATACTTTGTAAATGCGCATCTCAAACCCAGGACTGATCCAGCAAGTTAGTAGTGTTGTGGTTTGATACTGATTTTGCTGGTTTACCTACCACCAGTTTCATTGCCTTCAGCAGCAAGATGCTTATTTTTTTATTGTCTTGTGAATAAAATAAGCCTTTGTGCATATCTTCATGCATACAGCAGGCTGTGACATCAATAGGGTAGCTACACTGCAGTAGCTGGTTAGGCACCCCAAAAACTACACAGCGTCAGCGCAGGGTTGTTTCTTTTCCCCCCAAATGAAGAGTCTTCCTCCTTTCACAGCTTCTAAATGTACAAATGAGACTCTCATGACATTGGGAACGGAGAATGTAATTAACAAGCGTCTAACGTGCCAGTCTAATTAGTGCTTCTCTTCTCTCTCCGTGACAATAATGCTATGTAAGTGGGGATATTTGGCTTATAAGACAGGAACTA
Organism: Crypturellus tataupa; assembly: GCA_034781795.1. NCBI lineage: Eukaryota > Metazoa > Chordata > Aves > Tinamiformes > Tinamidae > Crypturellus > Crypturellus tataupa. The sequence continues at coordinate 4,796,072 of JAWLRI010001089.1, forward strand.
GAAAGTGGTATGTTATTTAAAATACCTTCCCAGTATATCCCTGTGTATGGAGGAAGAGAATAAAAGCACGGGAGAGAATTGCTGCGTTAGTATGACATTATTTTCCAGTGTATCAGGTTACCCTGGATATACCTGGTCTGTACAATGGAGAAGCATCACATCAGGACAATTGATAGTGATAAGCAGGATATACATAAGCAGGATATAGACCTATCCTCATCTTACCTTGCAATGCTTAAATGCTGCAGGGATCTTGGAACAATGGTGTTTTTTAGAGTATGCTGTAAAGATGGGCATTTTAATGCTAATAATACCCAGTTATTTCTTCTAACTAGATTATTGGGAGGGAGCTGTGCATTTGAAACCTGCGCTCCCCGTCTCCCCTCGGATAAAACTGTCCCTGAGTGGTTTCTGCGTGGTCTTCAGCTGAGTTGCAGGTGGACTCAGAAAATCTGACCCAGCACTCAGGTTGAATGACGGATTCACTCTGCAGGGGATACACACGTCTCTACGTATCTGTCATATTGAGTGATGTGTGCAGAGGAGCTTTCTGATCTCCTTCCTACGGACGGCTTAAAATGTCCTGGCAGAACATGAGCCTCCTCTCGCCCCTTGGGCTCTGGGGAGCGCAGTGCTCCAAAGGGATCCTGGCAGGATTCTGCGCTCGCTGTTATTTTCTACCCTGGCATGGCTGGGGCACGTCTGCTTCTGCACTGCGTGATGCGGACGTACCCTGGGACGGCTGAGGCTTACCTGAGCAGCGATGGTCCTTGTGCGCTTGGGTTACTCCTCAGAAATGTTAATTCCAGGAACATCTGGTCTGCCCTAATTTCTTTTCCATTCTTCTCCTGGGAAATCTACATATGCATGTGGCATCTGTCCCTCGCCCTCCTTGGTTTACACGAAGACAAAGAGTTATTAGGGTTTGCAAATAACCGCTTCAGCTGCTGGAAGTGCTTTCCTACCCTCCCCCTTCCAGGTCCATTTCTTTTCTTGTCTACGTTCCAGTTCTTCCTATAACTGGAGAAGTGGCCTGTTGCTGCCTGTACTTGCAAAGTGAGAGGTCCTTCCCTTCCAAATAAGTCATCAAGCCCTTCTGTGGCAGTCGGAGAAGCAGCTTCTGTGACTTAGAACAGAAGCAGTGCAAGTGGAAGCTGGTTTTTGTGTTCCTCTGTTATCTCCATTTACCTATATATATACACTTATTTCTCAGTTACTGAAATAAAGACCCAGGATTAAAACATAAAGCAGGAGATGCATCAATCCAGGATGTCCTCTCCCCTCTCTCTCCAGGGTGATTAGTGAGCAGTGATCTCTATGTAATGCAAAAGTCTAAACTTATCCAAACTAAACAGGTCCAAACTCTTCCCTGTCCCATGCTGGTATGGAGAACTGCAGCCTGCACAGCCCTCAGCTGGGGCAGCTCCTGCAAACAGGATTCCCCCTTGTCGGGACCAGTAGGAGCAACTTGCTCCAACGTGCCGGCCCCTGCAGAGGGATTGTTGTGTTATGGTCATATTAGCTAATCACTGCTGATAATTAATAACTATGCCTTGGATCTGTGGTATAAGGAAGTTTTAGTGTCTCGGTTGTGACTAACCTTGGTGGAGGTAGAGATGACCAGCTGCAATCAATCTGCCTTGGTGCCCTGCTCCTACAGGACCTGCTCTAACCTCTCCTGTGTGGCAATGATGAGCTTGGCTCATCTGACTGAAACTGGCTCTGTTATGAGGGGACAGAGGGTAACTGGTATCATCTGCAGGAATGCGATCACACGAGTGCTCTTAAGTGAGGAAGAGGCTTTGAGCCGATGTGGATGCAGTGCTCACAGCTGTTATTGCAGGTCTTCAACAGGCTCAGCTGAGCAGGCAGCTTGGTCCACGAGGGCATAGGCCCGATGGAAAACTCTGCTCTGCCCTGTGTTACTCAAAGCCCCAACTTGCCCTTGCTGCTGTACAGCATCTCCAGAGCGATGTCCAAGGCATCGGAACTGCCCTACCTGGTGCTGTGCAGTGCCAGTCACCTGCAAAGGGCTCCTATTCACCCTCCCCAATCCACGTGAATGTCTATTAACGTAGTTATTCTTGTGCTGGGCATGATCAAGTGGCTCTTCGGGGCCATCCTGGTGGATCCTTCATTTCTCAAGACTTTTCCAAAGCGAAGACCTTTCCAAGACAGCTTCGGGCCCCACAGCAGGAGAACCAAAGGAGATGCTTTTCAGGGAGAGAAGAGCTATTGAGTGGCTAGGGATTTCCATTTCCATAATGTAATGGTGCACTGAAGCATTTTTTTGCACTTGGCATCTTTACTGTTAGAGTAAACTACTGATTTTAAAGTGGAAACCACTAATTTCCCATCTCTGTCTAAGGCAGGTTTTCCTGGCAGTATTGTCAACATTTTTTGCTCTTAAGAGATCGTGTAGAGGACTTTCCCCTTCTTACTGCCTTGCAAAGCAGTTCCAGAGTCTAGGATTTCTCACAGTAGAAAGTCCTTTGATCACGTTCGTTTTCTGCTCTTCATGCCCTGCTTTTGTTCCCGGTCCCCATGATCTGTGTGTGGTTTTTCAGATTCCAGCTCAGCACTTAGTCTCTCCTTGACCTGTTCATGGCTGTGTTTGATTTGCCACCAGCTCTTGGGAAACTACTGTTGCTTTTCTTGTCTTTCTTTAAGTGATGAACAAGGAAAATATTGGAAGAGTTCAGCTCCTCATTGCGTTTCAACATCCTCCTCTGCCAGGACTGTTTTCACTGATCTGAGGAGTACAGACATCCCAGAGAGTGAATTCGAACCCATTCGCTTGTGCAGAGAGCTTGGACAAAAGAAAAATAAGACCCATGTCATCCTAGCACCACCCTCAACAGTTCATATCCTTTACTGAGATGTTACCTCCTCTGATCTTGGGAGGGTAACAAGAAGGAGCTTAAACAAGAAGTTACAATTGATAGCCCTCAGCTGGCAGTATTCCACCAGAATATTAGTGCGTCGTGTAGAGGGTGTTTCCAGCTCCGTATCTGCTTCGCTGCCTCTGTTCTGAGCTGTTTGAAGTGCCTTGTTCTGCCGGCTCCGTCAGTGATGCCGGTAGATTTATTGAGGACTCTGACAACTAATTGCTTTCGGACCCGAGAAGGTCTCATTGTCATCCGTCAAAGTTTTAATTAATCAAAGAGGCAGATGGGTGGTATTGGCCTCGAATGCCGGTGTAATTAACTCATTCATTATCGTGTCCGCTTGCTCTATGATGGTTCATAAGGGACCTCTTTAATCTGGCTGCCATCGTGCTGCCCCCATAACAGGAGTTAAATGATTTTCTTAACTCTTGATCATAGTTACTCTGCATCCCAGATGAAAATAGGGAAAATGTTAATTTTTGACAATAAAGCTGTGAGACCCGCTCTGACTTCAGATGGGCAGGTAGAGTTTGACCTGCAGATGAGTGGGGCTGGTGAGAGTTTTCCTTGGAAAAGCCTGTCTGGGATTTCTTTGTAATTCTCAGTCTTAGTGAGCTCAGAGCATCCGTATCCTGTTCCTCAACAGTCCGATTTCCTGACGGTCAGCATGGAAAGGTGGTCAACCATTCCCTTTCCACAGAGCACAACAGACCTTTCTTACCTCGGGGAAATAAAAAGAACGCACATTTTTAGGCTTCAAAATTGGATGGTTTCGACTTTTTAATTCTCCTCCCCTAGCAGATTAATTACCCAGAATTCGTTACAAAATCCATGGATGTTATTGATCCAATTAGGCTGCCGGTTTGTGCTTGCACGAATCTGTCTGTGATCTTTCTTCTGCGGGAATCTGGGGAGGGAGGGAGGGAGCAGACTGCCAGTATTAATAGAATCTGGAACATTTTTTTTTTCTTTTTTTGCCTTCCTTCCCCTAGCTGATTATGCAACTGTCTCGCATTTTGATTTTAATCTCATGCATCTCGGTAACAGCAACAAACACAACCGTCACAAGCCCAGAGAAAAGTGTGAAGATGGATGCCAAAGGCAAGAGTGTGTTTTCTCCAGAAAGGTAAAGCCATGGGATGTTTTACACGTGTTCAGAAGTGTTTTCTCACAAACATATCATAAGTGGCCCAAAGAACTCCTGGGCTATAGCTTTACTGTAACACAAAACATTCAAATTTAGCCCAAAACAAACAGTGTCCTTTGGTATGAGGCTCTCCCTGGAAAACATCAAGGTCTTTCTCCTGTTTTGGAGGGTCTGGTTGCCAGTTCAGGGTGCTGGCTCACTGAATGAGGTCCTGGGCAATCTCCTTCTGCAGATCGGTTACCTCGGAGGATGCACTAGATGCCGACACCTCCGGCTTGTTGAGCTCCTATCTTCAACCTTCCAAACACTATTTTAAAGCCTCCGCACGTTGCTGTATGCTGCTGCTTGCTTGTTTTGACTGGCAGGCAAATTGCCTTAGTTAAAAAAAAAATTCGAGGAGAAATTTCTGATCCAGGGACTGTCCTTCAGCATGAGGTCGTGCATTTCATCAAGCCAGTGGGTTGAATATGGTAGCTGTGCTTGCCCCAATGTGCCTGAGCACACGGTCTCTCCCTGCCTTCCTTTCTCTGTTGTGTCAGGATTTTATTTTTCCCTTACTGCAGCTTTACACGAGCAAACAAACAATTCCCCGCAGCTCTGAAAGATGCTTCTGATACAGGATGTGCTGTAATGATTAGAACTCTCTGCAGTATCATGAGCCACGAATTTGTGACAGTCATGGAAAGAGCTGCCTTGCTATTTAGAAAAGATTTTTTTTTTTTTTTTTGCCAGATTTCATTTGCAGCCTTGTGGAGTTTGCTGTTAAAAAAACAGTTTTCTGCTTAGTATTTAGAAACTCAGGCTTGGATTTTCAGGAGATGGCTGTGACCTGGGGATGCTCACTTGTGCCTGAGAAGGTGTGTGGGGGGGTTGTTTGTTTGTTTTACTTTTAGGAAAAAAACAATATCTTTTTGGGACTTCTTAAAACAAACAAAAGAAGCACTGAATAAATTGAACATTTTGAATTACATCATCCTTCCTGCAAAACTGTTGTGAACAGGAGACACACTGCAAGCAGTAGATGTGAGGGCTGTAGACCACGAGAATAACTTACTGCAGGGCTAGGATGTTGGGTGGTTGGACTCTTGTACTGACTATGGATGATAGGACAACCTCACAAATTCCTTGGATTTTCTTCTCCTTTTTTCAGTTCTTTGGTGGCATAAGCAAAGAAACCAGTGTGCCAAGGACATTGTATTGAGCCTGATGGGCCTTACTCTCTATGTTTAATAAAGTCAAGGGAAAGATTAGTAATTCAGGCTGCGGACTTTCTGATACATAAATAGGAGAGGAACACGTGTTTTTTCCATCCTTTAGGAATGGGAGTCAATTTGAAATTAAGACCTTGGAGGCCAGTCAAGTATCTCAAATTGCAGAAGACAACTGTGTAGGCGGTTGGTGCTGAGTACAATTGGGATGAATAATTCCTGGGAGATTTCTGTTTTTCTCTGCTGGTTTCTAGGGCAGCCAAGTGGCCTTCGGGTGTATAAAACTGGGTGAGATGTAGCTGTAGACACCTAGGTTAGATCCCCATTTAGGCAGCTTGAAATATATGGGCTGTGCCTAAAGCCCAAGCACCATCCAACTCATAGAAGTGGTTACTGGAGGTTGAGGCAGGACTGATGCAGCTTCCTCAGCCACTTCATGCGCTGGTGAAGATTCAACTCCAAATCTGGCGTTTTTCACCACTGTGAAACCTTATATGAATGGAAAGGACAAACACATGGATTGTATGTGAAAGTGGGAATGGCGTAAACTGATTTAGCCTTCTGTTTATAGCTTTGAAGAAGATCCATTATTCTCCAACCTGATGCCAAGACTTCAATGACACAAGAAAGTTCATAGTATTCACAATCTAGAGAAGGCTGCTGGCATTTAAAATAGTGAGTTTGTACATGTTTGTTGTTATTTAGTGCATTAAATAACTGAGACATTGCTGACATTAAGTAATTTGTACTTCTAGCTCTCCCAGCTAAATTCAAAATGAGAGGCAGGGAAAAAAATCAATTATTTTCTATATAAGAGGTGCAACTCAGTGACTGTGTCTTGCCTGGATGCACTGGGCTAATTTTGGCTGTTTTTCGAGCAGGTTTGGGTATATGGTAAGTTAGAGACCCTAGTAATGAACTCACAGTGTTTCAACAAGTGTACCATAAACCACCAGGCTCTTTTCCCCTGGTAGATGCAAAGTAACTGGTTATGTTTCTGTTTCTGTTTTGTTTCCAAGCTCGTGCTTCAAGTTCAAAGGCTGCCAGTGCATTGTATGCATCGGAATGCACCTTTGTAGGGCATAATAAAAACAGTAACTTTTGCAAACTGTGTTATGAGACTGACCTGTCTTTACAGAGGAATTCCGCTTACTCCTCTGCTGTGCTTTAGCTTCTTTGTCGTGAAATCAGAAGTTGCAAATATTGAAGAGACTGATGGCCTTCCTGTGTTGAAGAAAACGCTGCTGGATCACTTCTGGAACTGGTTGAGAGTAACTTCTGTGTGGATGACAATGGTGGTCGTTGCTTGAAATTCTCAAAAAGGATTATTTTCATTTTAGGACCCAGGTGAAAATATCCCCTGCACAGATACACCTGCGCTCGTTGTAGGGTAGATTTTGAAATCTTCGCCCATTTTTAAATCAAAATACTCCTGTGTTCATGGTGGTTAAAAACTCTTCCTGCAACCATCCTTCCTGGGAATCATTTTATTCTCAAGCCAACAATATTTAAAATTTGTCTCTGAGTTTTGCAGTTCGAGCTCAGGCCCCAGTGTTTTGGCAGTGCTTCTGTTTGTGTGCAAGGAAATATAAGCTGCAATATCACTCAAACCTCCCCATTTTACAGAGAACCTTTTATCTCTGTATAGCAACTGAGCATTTCAGTATCTGTGTTCTTCCAAAATCCAGGGAGTTGGCAAGGACCGCAGTGTTACAGCTGCTACAGTTTTGGAGAGCACTGGCTGGTGTAGGAAATTAGTCTTGCATTGAGCAGGTGCTCACCACATTATGGATTTAGTTATGTAGCTGTATGGACAGAAGGAAACCCTGTGAGGCCGTCTTAAATTAGGAATAATACTTTTTGGCAAGAATATAATGAGTTACAGATAAGGTTGTGGGTGTAGCAATTTGCATTTGCCTAGCCTGGCTGATGCAGCTTTATGTTAATTGGTGCTTATAATCTAACAAGACGGTTGTTTGCCAAGCTGTAATATATGAAGGACCCATTTTTGGCCATGAACTTGTGGGAAGATTGGACTTGATGGTCTTGAAGGTCTTTTCCAACCGTAATGATTCTAATGATTCTGTAAGGTGAATTGGACAGGACTCTGGTATGTCTAGTCTGCCAGGATCTCATAGGTCCTTCATCCTTTCCTTGAGGAAAGGGCTTGTTTTGCCCTCTTTTTTTCCCAACCATCCGTGTCATTCTTCAGCCATCAATAGCTGCCATCAGCCTTTTCCTACCTCATCTCCCCCTTCTCTCTGCCAGTCCTATCCCTGCTTCCTCTCAACCCAGTCCCTGTTTCTACTGTCTTATCCTCTCTGTGGGTAGTCTGAAAACAGAGCGTTTTTCAGTGCTTGCCACATACTTTACCACGGTTTCTTTGAACATTGCCTGCTTGTCCCTTGCACTCGGGGAACGCACTATACATGAATCTTATCGTCATGTTTCAAAATTTTCTTTTTGCTCTTTACTAGTATAAACAAACGCTAAGTTAAATTGCTGATATATTGTACTAGGTGTGCTAAGCTATGGCTTTTTTCCTCCCCAAAACCTCTAAGTGAACTCTTGACTCCTGGCATGTGAAGGCACAAGACAAAAGCTGACTGTATAAGGCCCTGTGTGGATCATGACCAGAAAGAAAGAGACTTTTATTGACCAGGAATGGCAGTAAACAAACAAGGAGGAGGTAAAGTTCACAGTGTGTGTTACAGGTTAACAGAGAAGGAGAGGAAAAGATTAACAGAGTCTTTAATTTGCTTTTTTATTATGTATATTTTCATTAGAAAACAACCTTAAACACCCAGGAATAGTTTTCTAATAAACGTAAGCTCGTGAAGAGCACTTGGAAGTTTCCATTCTGGGTTCAGGAGAATGACGGGACAGTAACACAGTTGACATGGTCATTCCGTTTAGTCGATCCCGTTTGGATTTACATGACAGCCTTCCCTTCCCCCCCATGCTTCCTGCCCTGAACACAACCAATCCCCCCACCCCAACCCCACAGACATCTATGTGGATAGTCTCAAGGAGAGTATTTCTGCACGGACAGACCACTGTCTCATCCCGTCCCTCTGTGGATGTGTCCTGCCCAGGACCCTGCTAACAGGCCTTGGAGATCCATGCAGAGACACCACTGACCTCTCCTGGGCAGATCCTATGGTCGTGAAGGACCAGTCTCGTCCTTGGAAATGTTTCAAATGGGACTCCTACCGTGTGAGGAGAATCAGGATCAGCCTGCTGGGGATGCAGATCCAGGGAAGTTCTTTCCATCCTTTCCAGCTCCCTCCTCCTTTCTACTCTCTGATTCCTGGCTCTAGGCTGATGGTGCTTGTGGTGTGAGGAAGGTTTCCCTCTCAAGCCTGGCCTGGGTTGCCTACAGAGGGTTTGTTTATAATGGAGAACTGATGCGTATGAGCTGAAAACACGAAGGACGAGACCATTCTGTGTATAAACCCTACAAAGCAGATTCTTGCTCCCTCCTCGCTTGGGCACAACTCACTGAGTTTTACCACTATCTGGAATTCAAATGTCTTCACTGTGTTTCTGGCTTGTGTTCATCACCCACTCTAGTTACCATGAGGTGAAGAATCAAACAAAACATTTCCCTTGCTGTTGTCCCAGAGCTGGATAACAGTGAAGGGAATAACTGAAAGTGTTTGTTCTTCTGGAACAAAAAAAGCTAACTCTATGAATAAAGGTTCTGCTGGACACACCAGCCTAGAGAGATGCGGAGGGAGGTTTGTGGGTCTCTCAACAAGGAGGAAAACGGCTGTCCAGGCTCTTGTGTCAGAGATACTTTGCCATTCAGTGAATAATGAATCACTCTTTTGCAAGGGAAAGGAGAGATGATTTGTAGTGAGTGAAAGAGAAGTGGAATATCATCTCATAAGAACAAAGATACCAAGATCAGCTGTTTGGAGGACATTTTTTTTCTCTCTTGGATGGAGAGAGATCGAATGGATTAGATAGAACTCTGTCCTGCTAAAGAAAAGGACCAAACTGAACCTCTGTGATGGTGGAAAAACCTCTAGGGAAGTATGAGAAGACAACGACAATTCTTGTGATTATTGATGTCAAAACTGATACAAACTGATAGATGCTCAGCAATGGCTCGGTAGGAACAGCCTTCTCCCTGTTGGGAAAGGTCTTTCTTGTTGACTCGTTACTAGTATCCAAGTTGATGCCTGCAGAAATGATAAGCTTGATCTTCATGAGACCTTTGAGCCCTGTATACTAGCTCACATGGTGGAGACAGGGTGAGGGGGGAGATCTTGCCATAGAGGGATGTAACTGGAAGGAAAACACAGTTGGCGGATTCTGGTTGTCCCATCCAGAGGAAACCTGTTGTCCTTGTAGAAGCTTAAGCTCCATTAAGACTCAGGCTCCTCAGTTATGAGCAGATTCAGTTACTCAGGCACAGAACAGGTTTTGATATCCTATTTCTGTTTGGTAAAATACACCTTGATGCATCACAGAGCAAAATATCTCCCCTTAGTACCTCTTCTCTACTGTTATTTAATTCATTAAGGCCTGGGTATCAGAACTGCGCAACCCTTTTGTTCACCTAAGATGTTTAGGAAAAAACAATGGTGTTAATGAGAGGTAGTGAACAAGCTGGGAACTGTTAATGTGGCTTGGGAAGAGTGTCTGAGTCCTTCTCCCTGCCCAGAAATCCAGCTCTGGTCAAACAGCGGTGGTGACGGCGGTTTGTGCTTCGCATCGTTGTGCTTGTCTGGCTGTGGCTCAGATGAGGTGGAGGTGTCTTCAGTCCTATTCCCACTGCTGTGATGGAATGTCTGTTTTCTGTGTATTTATATATTTATTAAATACTATACAAGAATGTATATTAACCAAGGACCACACGAAATTATTTCCCTTTTCTGTCTTTGCCTTTAGTTGAATCATATGTAGTACTTGCCACGTAACAACTTCCTCGCTCCTGTCAAGACTTATTCGATATAGTTAGGTATTCTTTTGGGTTTATTTTTTGTTTTCTTTCTATTTTCAGGGCAAATGGTGCATATGTGTACATATATTTTATCTTGCATTTCCAATTCTGGGAGAGAAAACATTTTTTTTTCTTCAGAGGAAAAAATTCACCCAGTGACCTGGAGGTAATTTGAATAATGAACTGAGATAGTTTTTGATGTTTGTATAAACAGCACTGAAGTGTCAGATTCTGTTCTCCTTGTATCCGACGTGATAGATATGAGATCAAAGACTGCCCTCAGTAACTGCAGCATGTCAGGCTTGTGCTAGTGTGGGAAATGTTCCTAGAGCCATCAGCTTATTGCTGTCATACAGAAACCAATTGATGTTTTCACTGTATCTCCCTCCAGGTGCAAGGGGAGATGGAGGTCAAGGTAATAAGCTCGTACGCTTGTTCCTCCGCGCCGGATTGCAACACGAGGTTGGTAAAATGAATCTGTCCGAACGCATGGGGGATCTGCAGCGAGTCTGCAAACCTGGTGTCGGAGGGAATCCTGGGTCTGTTCAGGGGATCTTCAGAGCTAGAGTTAGGTACAGCAGAGAGGACAGTGGATCTGGTGACTCAGGAGAGAAAAGATGTCCCATGTGAGGTAAGAGGAGAGGGGTTGGTAGGATTCCCAGCCACTGGCTGCTAAGGCAATGCACTGCTGTCCATCAAGGCAATTACTTATTTTCCCCTGCAGAGGCTTTACTGACAGTAAGGAAAAGATCTTCTGGCCTTTTGCTCTCAGCCTGGATGTGCAGGAGTCCTGGTGATTAATTCCTAGGTTGGAAATGCTAGTGGTGCAGGCCGCTCCTCCATCAGAGGTGCTGCTGGGCTGCTCGCACATCCAAGGGCAGGTAGCATTGCCATCACTAGGGTTTTCCTTAGTCAAAGCTGCTGCATTATGTCCTGATGAGTTTTTGTACTTGCCTGTTTAGCACACTGCAAGGAGCTGTGAGATACGAGGGAGGTCTGGCAAATGTATATATTTTTTTCCTCTTGAAGAAAATAGAAGTTTGGATGACAGGCAATTAAATCTGGGTAGAGCGTGGTCTTCAGAATTGGATAATCTTCAAATGCCCTCCATCCACAGGCATTGGCTCCGATATTTTACTGCTGACAGGTAAGGGCTTTGAGCAATGTCAGGGAACTGGCAGACATAAGCAGTATTTTCCTGTCTCCCTGAGTGAAAATGCGGCAGGGCACTGATGCCTCTCGACTCAAACCCGTGGTGCTGACGTGCTCTTTCCTTGGCTCTGCCCAACATACTAAAGTGAGATATGGACCTTTTCAGCCCCTTGTTTGGGAAGCCACAGTCCTCACCTGAATCCCCACTATCAAAAGGGAACATACTTGACTTACTTGAAAGACGACCCATCACTGCTGACATTTGAAACTGGAAATCAGGTGTTGCTCCAGGGTACCAGTTTTTCTGCTCTTAGTTTTTTGTGGCAGCCAATTACAGTAGCAGGCACTGAGATTGGCAAAGTGAATATATATCGAATAAGACTGATAAGAGCTACAGTCTGAGGGTAATATAGTGTCTTTGTGGTCCCTGTGATCTCTGGTTCCCCTCATGGGGGAAGAGGATCAGAACTTGGAAGTGGATATTTATCAAGAGACTGAATGGCAAGAATTGCAAGAGCTTTGGAAGCTGGGGGCCAACAATGATGTTTCTGCAGGCAAAACCAGCACTGACAACTCACACAGAGTTAAAACACCTCAGAAGAACGTTACCAGAAAGACCTGTCAGAACCGACATAAAATGAGGGGACTGTAGGAGAAATCACAGAACGATGAGGATCATACACACACTGTTTCTGATGGTGGGTCAACACTGTCCTCCACACTGACCAACCCCAAACAGAGTTGGAGGATGACAACACCCAAGAACTGAGGGATCTGCACAGTGATAGGACGTGGAATTTTCTCCGTGGGGAGAAACAGCTGCCAAACTCTTTACAAGCCTTGGTTGTTGGTGGAAGCTGGTCCGTCTGCTTTGTAACAAAATACAAATAACGTCTTTGTAGGAACCAGCGGACAAGACCAGAGGAAAGATGTTGGTGAGAAGAGATACCTTCGCTAGCATAGCTCTGCCTCATCCTTTCAATCTGCTGGAACCCTCCTCTACACCATGCACTTTGCGTGTCTCAGGAGCATCCTGTCTCCATTTGCACCTTTGGAAGTCCTGCATAGTAGCACAAAGGGGATGGCACAAAGAGACGGTGGGGAGACAAGAGAACTGTGCTATGGAAGGACGAGACCCTCCTTGATGTTTCTGCCGTCAATGCTGGGGGGCAGGGGAGGGGGAAGGAAATCCCGAACCCAACACTGTGTTTGCACTTGTCCTCCCAGGCGGGCGGCCTGGAAGTTCACAAACTCAGAAGCACCTTGTTCTGGAATAAACTGATTTGCAAGCAGTTTCCAATGGCTTTCCCGAGTTAACTGTGCTGGTGGCAGTCCTTCAGCTCCAAGCTGGCACGTGAATGAAGCTCTTTGAACAAGTTTTGCCCCTCTGCCCATCAAGCCAGGTAATGACATGCTTCGTATTGCACAGAACACATACAATTGACAAGTTCATAGTGTTGTTTAAATATTAAACAATCTAGACAGGCTTTTGAGCCTGAGGCCGACACGAAAAGGCTCAGACCGTACCCATCTCTGAAATTGGGCTGCAGGATCATTTGCACAGTAAGACAGACAATAAGACTTGTATACATTGCCATGCAACAGAAGAGACCCCGAACCACCAGCCCTAAGTGGAAAGTTTATTTCTAAGCGCAATATATGGAAAAAAAAGAAAAAAACAAACCAACAAACCCCACAGATATAGAAAACATTGTAGCAAATCCCTGGTCAAGTAGGACTTCATGTCTGTCGCTACCCTGCACCTCACAGCTGCTTAAAACGTCATGCAATGGAGGAGAGGGGACTCAGATGACACCCCCCGCTCGGTCAAGGAGGGTCTCTGAGCAGGAGAGGTCCCGTGGACCCTCGCTGAGTAATCCGGACTATAACCAGCAGAAGGGCAGCACCGCTCACCCCACCACGCGCTTCGCGATGCCCTGTGGTGCCCACGCGTGAGACTTAGCACTTCAGCAGGCTTCACGGCCGTGAATTCTCACAACACCCCTGTGAGGTAGGTACGTATTGTTATTCCCCCTTTGTGTGGGCAGGGGACTGAGCCAAAGAGCCCAAGGCTACAGAGTTGGTGGCAGAGCTGGAGTGAGAGTACGCAGAGTCCCGTGTGCTCGGATGGCCGGATCGCGCCACTCTTACACGGCAAGTTGTGCTTCTGACCTTGTGAGCTTTCAGCATGTAGCTAAAGGAATTTGACTTCTCCATATTAAACGAATACAAGACAGCGAGGGAAATAATAAATTATATCTCACAGCTATTCCTCCTGCCTCCCAAAACCACCACCATTACCCATCTCTTGGAAAAGGACAAATTCCAGGACAGGAATGGGGGTGAGAGGCGGTGGTTTGTTCACCTTGACCATGTTTCTATGGTGGAGCAGAAGCTGTTCTTCCAGAGCCCCCTTCATTGCAACACCTTCATTCTGGGGTAGTTGCTCTTAGAAATGACTGGAATTGCCCCTTCCCTCTCCCTCTGACATCGCTTCCCTCCCCTCAGCCCAAAGCACTCTTTGGTAGATAGTCAGGTTGGTCAGGTAAAGGTACAGTGGTCTCAGGAACCGTGCCGCATGCACGGGTCCTCAGTAAATCAGCTTTCTTGGCTGGTGTTTCATCTCCCACTCTCTCTACCACAGAAATACCTGTTCTGTTGCATTCAGATATTCAAAGGGACACTGTCAAGTAGTTGAGGTGAAAAATATGACCTGCCTCTATCTTCCGCATTGCAAAATGGCTGATATTTTTGAACACGGAGCTTAAATCTTGCATTCTTTTGCTGTCACCTCACCCGTGACGGCCCAGCTGCGGGAGACGTGGTGCTTCACGTCTGCCTTGACACCAGGAGAGCTGAGAAATGTGCTGGAAGAGTGACCAAGGGGCAGACACAGCCACTGTGCAACGCTGCACTTCTGCGGAACGGGTGACATTGCCTAAAGTCCTTAAATTAATTGGCGGGGGGCTGAGGTCAGGCTTGATCACTGCAAACTGTTTTGGAGCTGCTGTTGCTCCTGGCTAAGCTCTGTATTTTCGAGGTTCCTACGTGCACGCCTCCCTCGTGGCGGTCACACCGGCCAGCTCAACCCCTCGGAGCTGGGACGCACCCTGCGTGGCACGAGGACATCGAGCGTGGGATCGGGAAGGTGGCGATGGCGAGAGGGACGGGGCGAGCGGCGAGAACGGCACGTGCCCAAATGGAAAAGGACAAAATCCGTAGGGAAAGAAATTTTATTTTCAAGCTTGTAAGAGAATATTACAAACAATGGAGAGTAAAAAAAGCCCCAATCCTAGAAACTATTTTAAAAGTACTTGACAGTGTCCCTTTAATATCCACAAATGATTCAGCCATTGTGCATTGAAAGAGGATGTTCCTGAAGAGCAACCAGTACCTTTGCAGACATATCCCAGAAAAGGAGGCTTACTAGAAGCGGAAAACACGTGGTCAGCAACTGCGCTCCCCCTTCAGACTAACTCTCTGATGAGCGATTGAACAGAACAGACCCTGTAGTAAACTAACAAGCTGGATATGGAGGGCTCAGCCTACGGGACTGAGTGAGACCCTGTTGCCAACGGAGCAGCAGGGATGCACACACCAAAACGATGCGTATTTCTAATGTATGAGTGTCCGAACCAGCAAGCAGAAGCAACCCACTGAGGTGGGTCACCTCGTGACTGGAGGGGAAACGGACGGGAAACAACCTGGAATGAATGCGTGGAAAATGGTGCGTGGGAGTGGGAAGGTCTGGATGCTGCATTTGGGGTTATGAAGGCATTAATCACGCCAGTACTTGTGCTTGAAACACCTGCCGAGTGTTCGTACAAATTTGCCAGAAATGTCTATAATGTCAAATAAAAGTCATAGATTGCCACCCCCACCCCCACCCCTGCAAGTCCACCCTCACAAACCCTTTGTCAAAAACATTATGAAAAATCAGAATTTTTGTTTTGGTGAAATCTGGTAGGCTCGGGCTTTGTTAGACTTCCTTGCTGAGATGATTCAATTCAATTCATTTCCTTTCTTTTTTTTTTTCCTTTTTTTTTTTTTTTTTTTGGTAAATCAATACTGAAAACCCCCCAGCCATTTCACTTCAAATATCCTATGGTAAATCGAACAACGTTCCAGAGTGACTCATGAAACAAAACGACTCATAGCCCTGCTTAACCGCAGACTGGAAAACAAAAATACCCAGAGTATTTCAGAATATTTCATTCCCTTCATTGTTTCTCTCAATCTCACACCTGTGTGTGTGTGTGCACGGGGTGTGTGGATACAGATTACCTCTTCCAGGTAACCCAATCTGAAGGACACGCTAAACCATCTGTTCCTCTGCTCCCCAGAACTCTGCCTACTCAGTTTTTAGTCTGTATTGCACTTGTTTTGTTGGTTTTTTTTTTTTTGTGATTTGTGTTTTTGTTTTAACTGGCTGGAAAAACAAGAACCTCTTTAGCATGAGTGTGCAGCTCTCCCTCCACCTGCTTTCCCTCCTCAGCCGGTCAAGCGCCGCCTCTTACATCTTGTGCAGTTACCAAAGGGGAAAAAAAAAAAAAAAGGAAAGAAAAGAAGGAAAAGGAAAAACTAAAAAGAAAGAGAAAGAAAAAGGCACACCATGCTCCTCTGCTTTCTGAGTTCTCGGTCTCCTCCGCTCCGCGTTAAGGCCTCCGGAATTGCCGGGCTCAGACCGTCGTGACCCTCATGACGAGCTCTCTGTTACTACTGGACTGGCTCCTCTGTTCGTGAGGCCTCAGGTGGCTGAGTATATGCAGGATGGTGTAAGCACAGTGGTGGTCGGAGAGGGTGCCTGTGGCGTGGCCGGCAGCCCGGGCGCCGCTGTCGGCCGCCGCGGGGTTGGCGGCCGCTCCGCCGGTGGAGGACGAGTGGGTGGTTTGCGAGGCAGGGCGCTGGTTTGTCCTCGTCCCTGTTTTTTGCTCCTCCATGTCCTTCGTCTTGTCGTAGTTCAGCACTTTCCACTGCTGGTTGACCGCCTGCCACCGCTTAAAAATCCGGTAAACCGAGGGCCCTTCGTGTATTATTAGACCTGGAGGGAAGGGGGGAAAGAAATAAACATAAAAACAGAAACGGAACTTTAGGAAGAAGCGTGAACCTACCCCAGCATCACCCCGAGCATTAGCTCGGCTGTCCCTTCGCCACGGGTATTCAGTGATAAATCATGTTTTTTAATTACCGACTGGCAGAGCCCCCGTGCTCCTGCTCTGCTGGGTCCCTCGTCCCCTGAACTAAATGCGTGACGGCTTTAACTCGGCGATCAATAATCTTTGCAGTGTTAAATGCAGCAGGGAGAGCTGTGCGCTCGCAGCAAAAACAGTCTCTGTTCGATAAACGCCCGAGGTTTATCCGCGCCCGGGCCGGTTTCGCGTGCTGCACTGGCGTGATTCACCGCGCGAGCGGGGTGCGTTCGGAGGGGGTGTCGCTGGCACTGACGTCTGGTGACGTCTGCTGCACCGGCGTCACGATGCGCACACACACCGGTCTCTCCGCACACACACAGCAGCAAAACAGACTCGCACATGGAGCCAGAGATGGGAATCAAACCAGAAAAAGGATCTATACCTGAAATTTGTGTTTTTCTCCTAGGCAAACATTTGCTCGTCTGCAAATGGGGTGCAGTGATACCTCGCTGCTCCCTTCCAAGGGCAGAAAACACCACTCTTAAAGGAAAACAGAGGTGGACTTTCACAATACATGTGCTAGCACCACGTAGCATGCATTACATATCCCATTCGCAATCTGTTTATGCTAGAGTTGACATCCAGAAGCGGTAACTGATCATTAGGACTTCCAATGCTGTCTGCATGTCAAAGCCCCAGCAGCTCAGGCCCTTCCAGGCACCCAGCAGTGCATCTCCCCATCCTTGCAAGACGGTTGGAAGGGTCATACAATGTTAGAGGTTGTCTAGAAGGTGACGGTACCTGAGCACTAAGCACAGTTATTATTCAAGCTACCAGGCTCTGACTAGATGCTTTGAATCTCACTGAAATTGGAGGAAACTGGAACATCTCACGTAGACTGGCTTAGGTGACACAGTGCAATACAGCTAACAAGCTTCGATAGACTTATTCCGTGGTAGGGTTTATGCAGAATGAGAAGGTCTGAGTCTCCAAGGGAGATCTTTCCTATCTATTAGGAAAGTACCCCTGTGCCCCATAAGACTGCAACCAAACCAACAAGTAGGATATATACTGAGCAAGATAGCATATGATTAACTTATTTTTTCCTAATAATGATGGCTTTACTATTATTTGGTTATGGTCAAGATTATCAGAAAAGTTTCTGGAAGGAGCAGCTGTCCTGCCTATCTATTGCAAGTGTAGAAATGTAAAAACAAGCAACAAAAGATGCTCAAGATCTAAGTCAAGTCACGCCAGGAGGTTTCCTTGACCAGCAATGCGGTGGGCGAGGAGAACGTCACCACTGAAGGGGTTCCCTGCTATCCCTGATCAATCACATGTCACAGTTTTACCCTCCATCCAGCTTTTCCAGCATTCCTCTGGTTTCAGACAGCAGCTAATTATTGGAGCAAACCTCTAATATATAAAAAATCAAAATACCCGAAGGTCATCCTACCGCTAGGACTGAGCTCCCCTGTGCTCACTTATGGGATACAGCCATCTAGTTTAGCGTTTACATCATATTTTACAGAGTTTGAACTGCTGCTTCAATATAGATTGAGTTTCCAGCCTTCTGATTCTAAACATAACTAGAAGCAATGCTGGCTTGATCACAAATTAGCTTTAGGGGAACTCTCACATATATCTTAATGGAGTGCTGAGCCTGCTTAATGGCTGTAGAAGTAATCGCATTAAATACTTTAAGTATTCAAATCTGGCTATTTTGGGACAGGGAATGGCGCTGGGCACAAATATGAGCTTAGAATATGAGACATATCCCATACACTGAGATTGCACAGATATAATCCTGTAGCAATGCCAGTTTTTCATTACCAAACAGGATGATGTTGTAGCACAAAATTGTGCGTTTTTGCTCCCAACATTGAAACACAGCAAAAATGTTAACATTTTCTGGTCAAAGGATGAACCATAAAACACAGGGCAGTAGGGACAAACTGCAAACCCAGTAGGATCTTTTAAGCAAATCTGAAGTGGATTGGTCTGTGAGAAGAGACATTAGGCATATAAATATATAAATATATGTTTAATGTCCTATATTATATGAACTGTCTCATCTGCAGTGAATGAAATTCCACTCTGATCAATTACATAGCCAATGTTCCTCTGAAATCACTTTAAGCCATGGATAAAAGAGCCCAAATTGAGTATTTTCTCCTTGGCTGTACAACATCCTCCATAGACCCAAATCCATTCTCCCAAGTATTAAACACTGAGCCAGGAATGTAAATCTATTCTTAATTACCTTATCACAAATATTTAATGTGCAGCCTGATTCAAGAGGGTTGTTTGTAAAATTCTTGTTTGTTTGCCTTCTAATTATAAATGTTTATGATCTTATGCAATTAGCTGTGTGATGCTGATGGATGGGTTGCTGAGTCAACTGAGCACCTGTTTTCTTAGATAATTTTGTCTCCCAAATATTTATAAAAGTACAAAATAACTTGTTTTCTTCTATATTTGCTGGGCTCTAAATTACTTATCGATTTCCCGGTGTCAAGCTCAGGAAGCTGTAAAATTAAAAAGGGACCAAGCAGAGGGGTGGGCAGGGAGGCGGAAGTAGCAGTGATTCATTTGCAAGAGCGAATGCCAAGAGTAAGCAAGAGTCCATCGGTTTATATCAAATTACAGGAAGTTTAATGCTCCTATCGAAACAAATTTAGCCTGAGTTAAACTGTGATTGGAATTCCTAGGCTCAGCTTTGTGCACCCCCTTCCAGAGACATCCTCTCTGGAAGGGTCATTCTTGTTAACCGAGGTGGATCCTCTCAATTAAAGACCAGACTTAAGTGGAAAATCCTTCAGGAATAACTGTATTCTGCAAGAAGCATCCAACTAGAAGCAACTGTTCCAGAAGCCAAATCCTGGGTATTGGGGAAGATAGCATGCTGGTGTGAACTCTCTCTTTTCAGAAATGTCTATTATTTGAGTTTTTTGCATGGATTATGGTAGAGGCCTAATGCTTCTCCACTCCTTCCAAGTTCATCTTTGCCTCTGCTGCTTCATGAAATGTGTTCTTACTAGATTCTCTGTGAAAGCCATCTCCATGGGGAGGACAACCTCTCTGAACTTCATGCAAATCCGTTTTGGTCCAGGCTGTTGTTTCATCCACAAAATTCCTTGTTTTTGATGTTCATGAATTGAGGCTCCTTTAGAACATGGGTAGTGAAGACCCATTCCTGTGTTCTTAGATTTTTTAGTTTCCAGAGCACTGTGACTGTGTTATTAAGAGACATCGCAGATGGCCCTGGAATTGGAGCTGGCCTATATACGTGATGGGATCATTAGCCCTGCAGTAAAGTCTACAGGAACAGTCTGAGCCTGATTGCATTGCCAGGTTAATGTGGCTGTGCCGTTTCCTGGACAAGTGATAGTATCTCAGAGCTAAAGCTCGGAGTAGGGAGGAGTAGAGGGGAGGGAGAGGCTAACAGTGCTGTGCTTTAAATTAATATGAGCTGAATATTGAACACCTGTATGCACAGAAAACCATGTTGATGTCATTCCGCTGAGATGACTCTCAGTATATATTAAACTCAGATTTCTCTGCCCTTTCTCATGAGGCTTATTATCTGTGAGTGCATGCAGATTTAGCCCATGGTCAGCTCTGTGGAGCTCTGTGGAAACGAGACATGAGGGTTATGAGCCTTCAGCTTTGGAAGAGCAGCTTCCAGAAATGACAAGTCATCGGCTCCTGCACACTGTCAGCCCCTGCCACCAAGTGATCTTCCACCAGGACCTTCAGCGTCTCTTTGACCTCCTGTTCTCTTGTTCCAACCCCCGTATTGCATTTTCCTAAAAGGGATGAATACATTCTTTAGAGCAAAAGCTGTCACTCTGTTTGCCACTGAAGGAACTAACAACACCCCTGCATCATGACTCACATTATACACGTGGAAAAAAAAGTCCAGTTCTTGGTAGGTGTCTGTCCTCCTTCTCGTAAACACTGTCCTGCCATCCGAGCCAGGGTCTCTCATTTCCCACCTTCAGCAGCACTTTGTCCCTCCTGTTTCCTTCCAAACGCCATTTCACCTTAGCCAGCTGACTGCAAAGCTTCAGGCTATTTCTGCTACTTTCATTGCCGGGTTTCAAGGGCAGAATGTGGCCACTGTGATCAAAGCTTAATATTTGCATCCACAGGAGTGGTGTCTCGGTCCAACGCAAACTAGTCCTGGGAGATAACACTTTTATTAATGGCCTTTCCCTTTAATGCCATCCTGGCTGAACACAAACCCTCCTCTGCCTCTTTGTGGCTTCTGTCATCTTTTGTAGCAGTTTCCAATTTCCCCACCTTTGTTTCCAGTGTTCCTGCAGCTCAGACCTCATTTATCTCTTTGCCTTAATCTCATCCTATATGATCAATCCTCACCCTATTTTTATCTTAACCTAAGAACAGAAAAGCGGTTGTACTGCTTCACACAAAAGTGTGTTTATCTTAGTGTCCTGTCTGCAGCAGAGACTAAAAGCACGAGATGGGCATAAGAACAAGGCCAGCAGAATGTTTTCTTGATGGGCTCTACATGCCATAAGGGACATCCCCAGGCATGGATGGGCCTCTGATGCTCAGTTATATTCCCTAACCATAGGCCCTAGTGCGGTACAGAGACTATACTGACTTTTGCTCTGTGTTCTGCATTTGCTCAAGTTATGCTGCCCTCCATATCCTGAATTTTCATAATCCCTGTGAGATTGCTCCATTCCAAAGTGCTTTAGAAATAACCACGAATCTCTGTCTTTTTGCCAGCGTTGCAAGGATCTCGCTGGGCATGTGGGAGATGAGTTACTGAGCTCCCCGTGGACGCTTCCAGATCACACTGCTCTTCGGTGCAAAGTGCTCTGCTCCCTGTACTTCATCCATCGTTAGCAATGCAAGACAGTCCTTGGTGATAAACCTGGATCAGAGAGTCAGAGGGATCTTTTCAAGGAAACATGGGCTTGGGTAGGGGCACCACTAGATCTGGAATCTCTCTACACTGAAGCGAGGTCAATTCCAGGGAAATCTGACAAACTCCTTAAACACCCTAACATGTTTTTTAGGTCTGCCAGTGGCCAAGACTTGAGGCTGCAAAACACCACTCAGAAGAGAATGAGGAACAGGCTGAGGCAGGCAGAGGGGAGCTAGCATTCCCTCTCCCGACTCCTATCCATCATCTCCAGGATCTTGCCAGTTTGCCCCCCTTCATCTACAAGTGAGGCCCTAGTGAGGGTGCAGTGCCCAGGGCAGAGAGGGAAGGATCAGGACTGTACACTCAGCCTTACTTTCACTACACTAATGGGACAAACTAAATTGCATTGTCAGAGCATTGCCATCTGGTTTGGGATCTTGATTTCTCCTTCCTAAGCACAGCACTCGCGTTTCCTTTTCTTGAATTTCATCTTGTTGATTTCTCCAGTTTGTCAAGATCATCTCAAATTCCAACCTGAACCCAATTTCCAACTTTGGTGTCATCTGCGATTTTTTTTGTATAATTTTATAATTGCACTTTGTATTTCATCATCTAAACCATTAATAAAAATTATCGAAAAAAGCAGAGTCCAAAATGGTCCTGCTTAAAATATATTCCCAGTTTAACAGTACATCACTGACAACTCCCATGACAGCATTTTTAATCAGTTAGATACCTGCATCTCTATTATTTACTATAGACCACGTTTCTGTGGTTTGTTTAGCAGAATCTGATGTGAAAGCATCAAAAACTTTGTTCAAGACACGAGGTACCAAACTGACTGCTTCCTCTTTAGCCACTAGAAGGGTTACCCTCATAGAGGATGGTTATATTCTAGTGCTGAACAGTTGGTCATTTAATGATTTCTTCTAATATCTTTCTATGAATCAGGGTTAAGCTGATTTGCTCTTCATCTCCTTGATCCTCAGTTCCACCTGCTTTAATGATAGGGATTATATTTAAAGCTAGATACCCAGCTTGCATTTTTTTTCCAGCTGCCTGGCACCTCCTGCATCAAGTTCCTCATGATAAAGTGCTCCTGGGTCACAGACTGCTCCTCCAGCTTCCTCTGGAAGTTCATTAGGATGTGCTGCCAAGGACACAGCTAACTCATCTAAATACGTTTGAGTCTGTTCTTCTCTAATTCTGCGCTGGGCTCTTTACTCCTCATTAAAAATATTTTAGTTAAGTTTTGAAGACTGAAACAAAGGCAACATTTAAGGCTTTTTTTTTCTGCATCAAATATTGAGTTCTTAGACTTGCCTTTTCTCCCTTTACTTTACATGTATTTACGGACCTGTTTGTTGTTGCCTCTTTTATCTCTGGATGGTCATTCCGGGTCTCAGCTCTCTCACTCCGCTTCCCCATCCCTATGTGATTCCTAGAGGCTTGTCATTAGCTGCATGCCCTTTTTTCCGTTTATTTGATTTCAGCTTCTGATTTTGGCTCCTCAAAGAGCTCTTCGTGCAGCCTCGGTGCTGTCTTCCCACGCTGCTGAGCTCTCCCCTGCACAGCACCGTTTGCTGCTGTGCCTTTGGTATCACCCCTTTTGGCAACCGCGGGCTGCACGAGGCTCTTTTATCCTTCCGACTCTCTTCCCAAGAGACGCTCCCTGCTCTGGTCCCCCGAGGCTGCCCGCTTTTCTGGAGTCCATTATCCTCACATCATACTTTTCTGCAGCTCAGGAATGCTTTCTTTGCACAATCACTTTTTTATGAGAATTACTGGCAAATTCAGATTTTCAGGGAGTTCTTTACTGTCAGTCAAAATCAAATATGAAATACCAACTCCTTCATAATGGGCTCCTCTGCCTTCTAGATTATATATTTCATTTTCCCCAGCATGTTTCATGATCCTAGTGAATGCTTTATCCCTCATGCAGGAAATGTTCAGGTAATTGATGACCTGGGACTCCTGTTTAGTCATTTCTGGTAGTTGCGAGACACTGGGCCAATGAGCAGAAAACCTGTAGTCAACAAGACGTACAGCAAAGGTCTGCTCTAGATGAGCTGGAACTGTACAAGGAGGATGTGCAGTCCGCAAAATATCCAACATTGAAATGTAAATAGTATAAACTGCAAGCATGAATTCATAGTGATTTGAGCTTGAGTGAATGCTTAGGGTATGGAAAAAAAGTAATTAACTGATCATAATCATGCATTTTGCTATCAATCATTCTTCATGCACATATTTTATTTCGAAGAGGAACTGACTAAGCGTGCACAGGGCTAAGCTGTGTCTTGGCTTGTCTGAACTGGGCTGCTTGCGTGGCTGGACCCTGCTGACTGCTCATCGCTACATGATGCGTGCCCTCAAGGAGACCATGAATTTAAGGGAGTCAAAGCCCTCCTTTTCCTCACTGCGTTTTTGGTCTGTTTACTGCAGTGGGGCTCCACGGCCACACAGCTTTCACACTGATGTGTTTCTCAGGTACTGAGACCTCTGTGGTCAGAAGCACTGGCTGGACTGGGTTCTCACATACGCAGCAACATTTCTTGCAGCCGTCTTGATGAGGTATTTTCTGCAGGTATAGGTTTTGCCTGCTGTGATTTCCTTCCTTCCGGATCACTCTTGCAAAGGCTGGACTCCAAGCCTTCATTTTCCCATTGACCAGCAAACCTCATGCTTATTGGGGCTTAGATCTTAACACAGGCTGGGGTCAAGGATGTCTGTGCCCCAAAACTTCCTCAGCACCAGGTGTGCCGAGACCCCCCCAAAGGCAGCTGGAGCCCTTCTCCTTCCTTGCCTCCTCTGCTCCATGTGGCAGAGCTGCAGGAGCAGCAGGTCCCATCGGAGAGACTGTCCCCAAGTTCTGTGCAGCCGTTAACATCCACACTCGGCCTCAGCAAGAGCCTTGCTGGATGGGGGATGGCTGCAGCGTGTCAGCATCATCAACGGTCACCGCAGTCGTTCTTCCACCAGGCAAGCGGTCACTGCTGCCCTCACCCTGTTTGTTGCTGTGGATGAGTGTGGAAATAAGGTGGTTCTTCCATGGACTCCTCCTGAGGCACCTACCGGGGTGCCTGGCCTGGCAGCCGGGAGCGTTTCTCCTCGGAGCAGCACTGTGGTTTTGCAGAATCCCGCTGCGTTACGGCAAGAGGCAATTTCCAGGCCGTGGCCCTGCAACGTGTCATGCATTTTTATAGTGTCTTTCTGGTGCAAGGCTGCTCAAGTGATTCTGTGCACACGGGGTGCTACAGGTTGCCCTCAGTGGCAGCAGCAATTCGTCCCCTACATACACAGCTTTTGTATCTGAGGAAGGAGGGACGTTTTATCCAGTGGGATCTACTGCCTGCTGTGAGGTTTGCAGAATACGTGGGAGCTCAAGGCAATGGGATGTAGGAGCAAGGGGAGAGTTTTGTGGCTGTCAGGTAGATGCCAGCTCCTCTGAGAGGTGACACCTCCTTCCTAGGGCCACCATCCTCAGTCATGTCCTCTGTCTACCCCTGCATTCCTCTACACATCAGTTGGGCTTTACTGATTAGACCCAAAATGAGGAAGAAGTAGCAAAATTAAGGAGCTGGCAGGATGTGTCCAAGAGACAGGATACTTCTTCTCATTCAACTCACACAGGGTTTGTTTGATATGGGAGAACAACATCAGTGTCTGCAGGATGCCATCTGTGCCAGAGCTGCAGGAATGACCCCAGGAACTGCACACAGCAACTGCACCATCGCTTTAGAAACGACATGGTATTTTCTAAGTGTTTGAGCTACCAACTACCACAACTTTCTCCTTTCCTGCCCAGACTCATGCTTTTACTCCCTGCCTCAAATCTGGGACAAAGAAAAAAAAAAAGAAGAGCTAAAAGAGATAAAACCAAGAGGAAGGCCTTGCTCAGGAAATAGATAAACAATAAACAGAAGTACTCGGTAAACCCATCTGGCTGCGAACAGCTACAACAAAATGGATGTTGTGCCCTTAAGGGCTCTCATACTCCTCTAGTATTTAATTCATAGCACACGATAAAGTAGAGGATTAAAGGGCAGTGTCTAACTATGCAGGCAGCAATAAATGAGACTCTTCTTGTAGAAAGCAAATAAATAAAGAGCCCCACCAGTGGAACAGCCCTGAATCGTACATCTCCAGCAGTCTTCACTTGTGAGTCTACCCATTACTGTGTCAATATAGGAAGGATGGGAATTAGAGGGGTTTTCTATATATCCCCTTATTTTCTTAAAGTTTCTCCTCCTTGCTGTGTAACTAGGATTTTTGCCCCAGTATTAAAATGGGGAAGATAACAACATCCCACACCTTGAAAGGGCTTTGTGCGTGAGGGAGGAAAGAACCAGTTGTGGGCATGTTAGATACTTGCAGCTTTAAAAGAAGAGAGTAGAAAATCATTACAGGCTTAACTACACTGGTCAAACACATATCGTGTTCTCCCTGTGGTTTTATGGGTCTTTTCTGCCCCTGGGTTTCCAGATCTTCCTGACAGAAGTTAGAGGAGGAGGTTGCTCTTGGTGGAGATAGGAAAAAGCACAAAACTTCCATTTCCCTATGCTCACACCCTGGCAGTCCAGCCCCAGCTCCTGAACCTTCCCTACCCTGTTACTGATGTTACTTTGTCCAAAGCGCTGCCTTTGCAGGCAGATTGCGTCCCCTGGGGACATCTATTTAAACCCAAAGCAGGGCAATAGCACTGCTTTGTGTAGGGCTTTGAAACCCAACTTCACACCTGCTTGAAGTGAAACTTGAAAAAATGGTGTTGTGCTGCAAAATAGAAGTACGCATACGTGCTTCCAGACAGATCAGAGTGTTTCATTTTGACTTGAATTTTTTTCATGTTGTATTCTAATTATGATGCTGAATTTAAAATACTCAGCATGAAAAAGTCATTTCTAAATGCCAAATCAGAATGATTTGTTCGATAGTGATCAAAATATGACATTTAGCTATTGAAGGTTGACTGCCTCCTTCTCTGGTTTTATTAGGAACTGAAATTCTGGAAGAAATAAAAATGGATCTAGTCTCTCAGCATTTCATTTTCCAAGGAGCTTCAGGCTGTCTGAGAATGATTCCTCCAGGCTGCAATGTCCCTGTAACTCCTGCCTCACCTTCTCCATTCACATGTCTTCACCTCACACACAGGGGCACTATTAAAACAAAGGAAAGAAATAGGAGCCAAGAGAACAAGGGCCAGAGTTATTGTTTCTTTTTGGTCTTGTTGTTAGTTCTGGTGTCTGTGAGCATTTATATACTGCAGCCGATCCATCACTAGGCAGGATCCCTGGAACAGCAACACCTTCATCTTCCTGTTCTGGGTATACAAGTTTCTTTCCCTGGAGTTGACAATTTTTTGAGGTTACAATGTCCAGTTAAGAGAATGCTGACTCAGGCTGAAAGCAGTAGGAAAGGACTCATATGCATTTATGGGGTCAATAAATGCTGAATTGAGGAGAATGAAAGCACTGAAAGAAACTGCAGCGAAAGGAACTCTGGGCCAGTCCGGTGGATTCAAGGAAGAACTGAGCTTTTCCAATCAGTGACGTGGCCCCCCGTTTCTGGAGGCTTCTCTACATCCCTCAGGCTGCTCCATGCTCTCCTGCCCGAGAGTCATTGCTGGGAGGTTGTTGCTGCCTAGAAGTCTCTGCCAAGAGGATAAGGTGCTGCCTGGACTACTGGATACAGGAATCATGACTTTATTTTATTATCTTTTATATCTTATTGAATAACTTCATCAAACACTACCTGGCCATACCTCTCCAAGCAGGGAAGGACTCTGCCATCATCCTCGACTACGGAGTTGCCTCCTCTTGGTGCAACCACGGTCTCCTGCCTGAGGCTCCAGCAGGAAGAGTGACGAGGCAGAAGGCGGCTGGGCGAGCTCAGCCTGGCACAGAGCTGAGGATTTCCATCCTTCCCAAACAGCACAATCCCATCCATGTAGCTGGTGCAGAAGGTCCTACCAGCTGCCTGTTGTGGTACAGAAGCTGGGGCAGGCAGGTGTGTGTTACTGCCCCTGCCCAGGTATTGAGACACAACCCAGAGATGTCAGGTACTTCCAGCACAGCATTTAGTGACATGGTAGTATCACTCATACCTCACCTCCCTTTAAAGCACAAGATTTAAGCAGTTCACAAGCCAGAGGGGTTTTTTCTCTCCTCAGAAAATGTTAATTATGTTGCCCTCATTAATTGCTAAACACACCAATCCACTGGAGCAGATAGCACCATATGTTTTTTCATGACAAAATAAATCTCTGGAGCTCTGTTGTGAAAGTGGGAAGTGATGAAGATAGATATGGCAAAGGACCATGGAGTTGAAGGGACACATGTAAAAAGCCAGGTGTTACTCTGGCTGTGCTGGAATCCATGGCCCTAACTCTGAAAAAAAAAAGTAGATGTTCAGATGTGGGTCCAAACACTGTGGCTTTTCGCTCAGCACCTACGAAGAGCAGCCAGAACTGCATTGGAGTTCAATACTCACATTGTGCCCCTGCAGAAATATCCATCGGTGAAAACAGCGCACACGCACGTGCTCCAGCTGGCCCACTCTCCTCTCTTAGTGAATAATCAATGCAGCATTAGATAAAAATAGTCCCCATCTTTCAGGAATAGAGGGGCTGCAGGTCTTGGCTTTGCTGAGCATCCAGCATTCATGCCAAGAAGTCAGTCAGCAGATCAGCCGTGCAGCTTCCCCTCCCATGCTGCTGGCCCCAGTACAGAGACTGGTTCCTAGGGGTAGTTCCTAGGGGTTCCAGTTGGCCCCAGGTAGCCATGGAAAACTGCAGGGACCTTAAGCTCTGAGGAATGAGGCAAGAAGAGAGTGTAAGAAAGACAGAAGCTAATGAGGAAGAGGCAATAGACTCTTAACACAGGCGGGGAAACTTCAGTCCATATTTCCGAAGCTGGCCTGCTGATCCCTGTCTCCAGCCCAGAAGGACCCTGTGAGTTGCTTTATTGCCATGAATCAAAGGAAAATAATTAGAATATGTCGTTTCTCAGAGCACAATGCCAAGGGAGGAACAGTTATGACAGGCATCTCCCTTTTTCCCTCTGGTTTCCACAGGAAAAGCAGAGTGTTCAGACACAAAGAGTGATTTTGGAAGCAGGAGAAAGAAAAAAAAAGCAGGGAAATATCAGTTATGCGGTTGTGTGCAGGAAGGCACAGTGTTGTCCACAATACCCTTCTGCAGACCAACTGGTGCATGATCAGATGCTTCACAACAGCCTGTACAGTGGCCAGGAGATGATTAGAGCAGAGCATCCCCTTTCAGTCGTGCTGACACCCACACAGCAGGGCTGTCCACACCGTCATGGAGATGTCTTTCCCTCTCCTGGCCGGTTGGCTGCGCTTTGGATGCTTTCTGAAGGAAGCCTCTCCGACTGCAGGGACACCTTGGCTCTGTCTAGCTTCAAAAAGACGCTGGGATTCACTCGTAGCACATCATCATGCTCCCAGATCCTTCTGCTTTTGTTTGCACGCACTGATCCTCTGGAAAATCAGATCATCCATACAGATGAAGACTAAGACCTTGAAGACACCTACATTTATGTTTTCACTTCATTTTGTTGGGATTTTGGCTCCTAAATCATTTGGATGCATAAGGCCCAAGTGACCTAGCCAGAAAACACTCCAAGGCTACCTCAGTCTCGCATCTTCCCGAGGAAGTAAAGTCCATTTATAATGAAACCACATCGGTTTTGGCAGGAAGCTTGAATTGTGACCATTTCAAGGAAGCTCCATTAATTACTGTTCCCATTGCACTATGAAAGATCAAATGCTGTGGATCAGTTTTAATTGGCTATTGATTTCTTATGTTATTACCTACAGTTGTGCTGAGATGCCGTCAGACGTACTGGATGCTTTTGATTATTCTTGCTGGCAGCTGGGATTAAAAACAGCGGGCACACTCTTCCTGATCTATAATGGATTGCCATGGTGTGCCAACAAAAATCGTTGGCAGGATGAATGGTCCTGCTTTGCTTGTCTCTTGTGCTATTGAGCTGCAGTGCAGTTACTGTTGTGAAGGCAAATACCTCAGGGACTGGCTGCCAAGGAAAGCTTCAAAGAACACGAGGATTTAGTGCTTACAAAAGTGAGCAACCGACAGCACCAAGGCAGGGGTGAGTCAGAGTACAAGGAGTGCATGGGCATGGGCAAATCAACAGCTACCACCACGCAGTGATCCAAGGAGAGGCAGATTGTTGCTTGCATGGCCGGGGCTAACCCCCCCAGCATGCCCATCAGATGAATGCCCATGTGCGAGCGCATCCTGCGCTGCCCACACAAACCCTATAACAGCTACAACCCTGCATGCACAGCCTGCTAATTGCCCTCCTGAGATGCAGTCCCCCCTCAGAGGATATGTGGTGATTTCCTTAGCCTAGACTGTGACACGCTCTCATTAGCTGGCAGAGTTCCTCCTTGTTTAACAGGAGATTGTTTCCTATCCTCCTGACCCCAAATGACACTTTAATCTACAAACAGTGACTTTCCCTAATTGCACCTTGACGGAGAAAGAGGCAAACTCCTCCTTCCCCCCTCCAAGGACTGCCATTTAATTAACAGGCAGGTATCTCGCTGGATTTACAGCCCAGCTTTAAGCTGCCAGTCTCTCTCCTCAGGTCTGTGATGACTCACTCCATGTATTTTCACATATTGATACCTGCATTTTTGCTAATCCCTCCCTATGCCAGCTTCCCGGATTTACCTCTCATGGTCCCATGGGGAAAGCATTTGTTCCAATGAACTGTCCGCATCTCACTTTTCATTCACTTCCTGGTAACTGAGCTCAACTATTTATGTTGTAGATGTCTTCAGAGCAGAACAATACCTATGCTGGCACTGTCACCAGAATCTAGTGTAACCCAGCTCACACATCTGCTCTGTGGACATGACTAGGGATAGCACACATGAAAAAGAGAAAAATCAGTCAACTACTAGACTGGCCAGATACCAATAAGGCTGCTCCTCCTTCCCAAACCAGCATCCAGTCTCCCCAATTTCTTCTTGACAGATGTTTTTCCCGCTAGTTCTTAGAAGTCCCCTATAGGAGACTTCCAAAATTCCCAAGCAATCCCTTCCAGTGATTCCCACCCTCCTGTTATACATGCAAGATCAGTTGGGAGAAGCATGTTGAAAGCCCAGCTTGCACATCTTGTTCAGAGGCGTATGGCTTCTGGCATCTGAGGGTAAATCCTCTGTCCTGGCGATGGTGAGCAGATTCTTTCCAATTTGATTGTGGTTTTGTTTCAGTGGTGGATGAAGGGGTAGCAAATGGTATCTCTTAGAGCTGTCTTTTTGCTAAGCATGTTGGCATCTAGAGAAGTCCAAAGAAAACTAGTTTGTTACTGAATGTTATAATTTGGGAGTCAACTCTTTAAGACCTCCGAATTTTAATGCATGGATCAATACTCTCTGAGTCACCAACCCTGTTTTGAGAGCTCATTTTGGAGAAATCTATCTCAGACTGTCTTAGGTCACATGCAGCTCCAGTAAAGATCAGGAGCACCAAGTGGATCACACAGAGCAGCTGAGGGGGTGCGTTTCCCCTTGGGCAGCAGGCAGCATCTCTGGGGTCTTCTCCAGCTTTGACACTCTAAGGGGTCACACTGTGCCTGGCTGAGCACCCCTAGTGACAGGGGGTGCAAACCTGCATCATGGACAAATGTCACTCATTTCTTCAATGAGAAATCCAGGAACAACTGAAGTTGGAGCTAGTGGGAGCTGCAGAAGAGCTGTATCTTGACACACCTGCGTTTTAGTAAATACTTTGCTTTTCAAATATCTACCTCTCTGCCAGGGGAAACAAAGTGCAAAACGGGAGAAACTATTGGAATTCACATGATTAATGTAGGACCTATAGGATAACATTCTGCATACTAAGGCTGGCCAGCTTGTTATCAAACAAGGCACCAGCGTACGTTACGTTAGCTGAGAACAACAAGTATAGCAGAACTGAGTGTATTTACTGCCTGCTCTTTCCCCGTAACTGAGCACTGCTTCACTCCTAAATCTTTCCCATCCACCCACAGGCTGGAAAGCAAAAGGGGAAAAGGGGCTGGAGAGTGGAGGAGGAGAAACCAAAATGCACAGACTGTGCCCTGGTATTTCAAGAGCTGTTGTCACTGCAATTATCCACGAGAGGTTTTATCCTGAAGTTGCAGAAGTGGAACTAAAGCCCAGGGAGGGATAACAACAGGCTTTGGGCCATGCTAACAATTGGGAGCAGAACTCTGAATCTCCAGAGCCAGCTTTGCCTGACTATGATCAAAGACATTGCAGGAGGCTGCAAGGTTTGGGAGAAGTATACACAGAGGGAAAATAACTGTTCCATAGTGAGGAATTCACTGTGAGTCTTCTCTGGAGCTGGCAGTGCTGCATCCACTGCAGTCAAGGAAACCTATAACTAATAAGGAATTAAATCCAGTTATTGAGTTCCCCTTGATCCTCCTCATCTGCTGACCTGACCTGATCTCATGAGTGAGCAGTACTGACCGATATGTATTGTGGTTGGATTGCAGAGGGCTATTGGTATAGTTTTGCATAGGGGCAGAGGGTTGGCTTCATGCATGTACTGACATTTCTAGCGAAATGTATATAATGGCTCTGGTTGTCCCTCAAAAAATCACCTTCCCTGGCTCAATGTGAGTTGGCTCTCTGGCATTAGAGGCAAAGGTGCTGCATATCACAAGTGGAGCCATCCCTGGTGGACATTGCTCTGAGGTGCTAAGCAAGTGAAGCCATGTATGGACCTGTTAACTCATTCCTTCAGGACCCCTTCTGACTTCCTTTGGAGGATATGGCCCACTGTGCAGGGAAATCTGTAAGCGAAAGGGCTGCCTTAAGCCATGACTGAGACATATCTGGCAAAGGGATGGCCACTTGCTCTTTGGTTGTTCCCAGTTTAGGGCACTAAGCTTAAGGGTGAGGATGCATCAGTGGAATTCAGAAGAGATTTCTTCGCCCCAGAGCAGTTTGAGAGGATAAATAGACATTAGATACTTAAATAAAACAAGAAAAAAAAAAACAACCTGAAATCCAAATGTGTCTGCCTGGTTCCCCTTCAGTTCATGGCTGGCATGTTTTGTTCTCCACCAACGGTGTGGGAGGATTCAGCTCTATTGACAGATGAGCTAATCAGTTCCCCTCAGCTCTGGAAGCTCTATCAAATCCAGCTAATTATGTTCCTGCCATCGGCCCAGGCCAGGGCGCTCCACTGCTACCATCAGCCAACAAGGTGACACACACATGCACCCTGCACCAACACAGGGTTTGTTTTGTTTTCAGTCCCAGGCCCACTGACAAGAGGATGCCAACACTGGCTATATGTACCAATACAGATGGTGCTTTCCCACCTGCCTTTGACACTCCTCATTCCTGGAAACATATGACAGCTCTATCAGCATCTCATGGAGAAGCAGGATGATCTCTGAGGGCCAAGCTCATGTCTGGTTACCACAGATTTGGAGACACTGGGAAGGACTGGTCTGGATTTTGACAAGTCCAAGCCATCCGCATCCAAGCCCAAGTCCAACTCCTAGCTGGACCCTGAAGCCAACAGTCATTTGAACCCAGACACTGAGGTGTATTGTTCAGATCTCCTTGTGATTGGGTTTGTTTTACTTCTCTACCCTCATTCCACCAACTACTGCTCTGTGATATAGTCTGTACTACTTTTCCTGAAGGCAGAACTAGGAGTTTTCCTCAGGAGTGCTTCTACATACAAATACCAATCTGATAAGTCAAGGGAAATGTCTTGTCCCACTGAGTTGCTGAGATTTAGGCCTTCTGCATTCACACCAATGATGGAGGAAGCCTGTCACAAGCAACTCTATGGGACCCTCTCTGCTTCCTGGCAGGTTCACTTGAAACAGTGTTCCTGGAGCTTGTGCTTGCCTGGACAACGCTCAGGAGCACGTTTGGAGATGGCTGATGTTTGCCGGACTGTTCTGCCAAATGTCACACTGCAGTGACCTGGCTTGCTGAGTGCCTCAGCCACCAGCTATATCCCACCTTGAGGGATGCACTGGGGTTACAGCCTCAGGTTTTGGGGGGACAGTGCTGCACCCAGGCTGGCTGTGGGCAGAGATCTCACCCACATCCCGACCTCCTCCCACACCTGGAGCTGCTCAATGCAGAGGTTTCTGTCCCTCTGGCAAGGGTCCTGGGCTGGGCCATGACTCAGGCTACTTGGGATTTGCAGCTCCAGAAGGGGCAGCTACCCCAGCAGAGACACTGGGCTGGGGGGAAAAGCATTTGGGCAACTTGGTGCCCTGTTGCACCTAAATATGGGGCACTCCTTAAGCTACCTATTTCAGAAGGGAAAGGAGTGTCTGTCATTCCCAGTGTCAATGGTCTCACAGTTCCCAACCCTCTGTCCTCCCAGACCTCTTCTCTCTCCAAAAAGAAATTAATTTCCCTGGTTTGGCTCTCAGTGGGATTGTGCAGTTGCTGCAGGTCCCTCTGCCAGCCTGACCAAGGAGATACCTCGGGGCTGCAGAGATGAGCAGAGAGCAAAAAAGATGCCACGAGAGCAAGGAGGAAGAAAAGCCAGGGGTCAATCCGAGCAGAGCTGGACGGACCAGCTCTCTGCTTGCCATTTCCCGCTCCCTTCGGGGCATGAGCGGGCAGGTGACATCCGCCGTGCCACGAGATGCATTCACCCACCTATACAGACAATGTCCATGAAGCCATACATTCCATAGCAGATCTGGAAGAGCAGGTCCTGGCGCTGCCATTTGGCCGAAGGACTGAAGGTCGACCAGATGAGCCACGAGATACTGGCGATGAGGAAGAGGGAACCCAGGATGGCCGCTGCTATCTGAACCTTC
Source organism: Crypturellus tataupa (assembly GCA_034781795.1). Lineage (NCBI taxonomy): Eukaryota > Metazoa > Chordata > Aves > Tinamiformes > Tinamidae > Crypturellus > Crypturellus tataupa. Next base: position 4,830,289 of record JAWLRI010001089.1, read on the forward strand.
TCAATGACCGTCAGAGAGATGGCTTGCCACTGCAAGGGGAGGCAGGGGGACAGCAGAAGGTACAAGTGGGAGGGAAAAGGGGAAAAAAAAAGAGAGATTAGTTACATGGTGGACTGTTTTACATCATGGTAGTTTGGAGGTCCCAGAGAACACCGGCATGGACTGGGGAAAAGATACCAAAAAGAGCATCCCCGTATCAGTGGGTCTGCGATGGCCATCACAACCAGGACATTCAGTTGCTACCTGTCGTGGAGGCCAAGCAGCATCCTGGGGCCACAGCATCCCACTGCTGTGAGTGGAAAGGCCTGAAGAGCTGAGCTGTTTTTCGGAGGTCTCCTGTGTAAGTTAAAAGCTGTTTTTTGTGCCACTTTGTGAGATCTGACAGAATCACAGCGCTAGGTAGGATCTCACTGAGGCAATGCACACCCCATAAAACATGTTACAAGCAGTGCGAGTTACTATGGTCAGGGCTCCTTGCCTTTAGGGCAATGACACATTCAGGCTGTGTTCCAAGGTAAAAGGCAATACTTCTTCCTCAGAAGAAGCAAAAAAAATACAAATAACTCCCCCAAATCCATTAATCCATTCATTATGTCAAATATGTCTGTATAACCTACAATATAAGTATCCTGAGTCTGGACTCCTCTCTGTAATCCATAATAAGTCCTCCCTACTTGTATTTACACTGCTGAGAGAATGGTCCTGTGAAATAAAAGAGCTGAAATTGCTTTCTCTAAAAGGACTTGGGGACGTGGTCCATGGCTGCTCCTGCAAATCAGAACTCAAATGCTTAGGCAGACTGGGAAGAGATAGTCCCTTCTGGCATTGAGGTATATAGGCCACCTTTAGCTGTGAGCCACATGCCCTTGAAATCTCAGTGGGATGGGCAGAAGTATAAATAAAGGTGGAATTTATATATAATTTATATACCTCTTGCAGGTAGAGAGGATTGAAAGGAACTGAAAAGCTTTAGCCTGAATTCAAGCCCTCATTCAGTGTCCCTGTGAAGTGGTAACTCTGGAGAGCCCTGAGCACCCTGCCCATCTGTGTCTGACACTGCAGGGTCACCCGTCAAGCCCTGTGCCACCCTTTCAGGGAGCAAGAAGGGAGTTCACTTGCTGGGTCCCTCTTTAATGGTCGGATGATTCAGGAGAGCCCAGATCAATCAGGAACTCCCAATGTTTTGGGGCTGTGGGCATGGCCCTGAGCCGTGCTCGAAGGACAAAAGGATAACAGGAGATGTGCTGGGGCAGCTATCATGGCATTGGTACAAATCCAGAGACCAAAACACCTAAATGGACGCACCCCCTGCAAAGGGTTGTCTTTGGAGAGGAACAGATGAGTGTCAGTTGGATGCTGATGTGTGCAGTTGCATCTGGAAGGAGATTGCTTGGCTTGGCTCCGCGGTGAGCTGGAGTGTCCGCTCCGCCAGCTTTGGTTCTTGGCTTACATCCTGCAAGGGCAGGCAGCCTTCAAGGCAGTTATTAGGGATGCGCAGTATCAGTGAGGTGGGTGGTACCAGCTTCTCTCTTAGTTGGCCACAAAATAATAGAGCCATAAAGCTCCTGAGCAGAGACAGAGACTGCATCCTGCTGAGCCGGACCTAAGCTCTATTAGCCACAATCTCCATCCCACCATCCATGGCAGCACCAGCCAAATACAAACACAGAACACTGAGGGCAAACACTGATCTCTTAAACAGCCCATTCCTGCTCTGCCTGAAGACCCAGCCTGCCCCACATCTTCACCAAGGCAACCACAGCAGTGGCCCCCTTCATGCCGTGAAGAACATGAGATGGTGAACAGTCCTCTTGAAAGGGCTGGGAGCTTGGTGGTGCATTCACAGTGGGAGGACCAAGGCTGGATTCAGGCGCCTGGAAGAGATGCACAGTCACACAGCTCCTCTCAAGTCATGAGACAGAGCAAAGGCCCCTCCAGGGCCAAGAGACCCAGAGTCAATGGTCTCCTAGCATGTGTTTCTCTCAAGTTAGGATTCCAAGGATGGGAACAGCAGCTATAGAGTCTTCCCACCAGCTCTTTCCAGCTTCATCCTCACAAGACGGCAAGCAGACACAGGGCAAATCAGCTACTGGTGTCAGCTCAGAGCTCCAGGACTACAGATGAGGAGGGACTGGGCATGTGGCTGGGTTTATACTTTCACCTTTAGAGCTTTCTCCAGACCTTGTCTCCCCTTCCACTAGCTCTGGCAAATGTTGAAGAAGCGGGAATGCTTTTCAGTATCTAGTGCTTCATGCTAAGGCTTTACTGCTAGTCACTCATGCTGATCCATGTGCGCCTCTGCCAGCCAAATCATTCTGCATCATTTCTCTCTCTCGAGGAGGTAATGGACTGGCCACTCACCGTCTGGCTGGCAAACTGCAAGGCCCGTGGCAGCAACAGGTCCTTCCAAGGCAGTAATTAAAGAGAGAAAGAGAAGCAGTGGCGGCAGATTTCTACAATTAACAGCCATGCCCAACTAGTGTCACTGTTTGTCCCGAGACGGGGAGTTGAGTATATTACTGAAATTGTTATACAATCAAAGAGGACATGGCTTAGGGCAGGGAGAAGGAGGGGAGGGAAGCACAGGGAGGCTGAAGCACAGGCAGGACTTTGCCCAACACTGTTGGTAGTGACTGCCGGGTGTTCACTGTGGAGATAACGAACGAACCTGGAGTCCTGCAGCCCTGCAGGGTAGTAGGAGCCTCTCCCCCAGCACCGGCACTACGTGACGGTGACACACGCAGCAGCAGTGCTGACTGTTGGGGAGGTGGCACTGGGGTGTGATTACCCGCTGGCAAGGAGGCAGATGGGTCAGAGCTGAACACTGGCAAAATACCTGCTTGCAAAAGAATTTAATGTTTTCCAGAAAAAAAATAATAAAAAAGAGTTTCCTCTTTCAGGATTACATTTCTAAGAACTACAACTTAGCATCACACTCCCCCTGAACCACCAATAATCATCAAGAATTGCAGTTATTTTTTTTCATCTCTTATTTCCATTTTGTTGCACATCCTAGGATAAGTGGTATGGACAGAGGGAAAAACAGGGGCCATGCAGAGGGCAAAACATGTAGCCCCAGTTAAAGCACAGACAGAAGTGTCCAAGAGATGTTCAGAGGCTGAATGTGATGATGAATTTTAGCTGCAGGAGGTGGGTCTAGTGCATCCCCGCACTGGCATTCTCAGGGGCTGATCTCTATCGCAGTACTGCGCCTTTCAGATTACCTAACAGCTCTTAGAAAATCACCCGCTCTCCTAATCCATCTCTACGATCTTTAAGGCCAGCACACCGGGGATGTGGTGGGTGACCCTATTGTCCTCAGGTCACTGCGACAGCCGCAAGAAGAAAGGTCTTAGCAACACTGCAGCTCTCTTTTCCTGGCACTTCTGAAACCCCTCAAAGCTCCGTGCTTGAATGGCTGGTTATAGATACAGCCCCCTCCCTCCAAATCTCCAACTCAAACATTCCTGTTCTAGCAAGGTCACGGTGTCAGGCAGTCCCGCCTTGCAGGGGACAGACCTCAAAATGAGCCCTTCTCTCCTCAACTTATAATGACTGCCAAGTCCCAGGTAACTGCTGAGTTGCTTTACAAGTTCACCTTTAACAGATGGCAGCTCTCCCAAGTTGTCAATCAAGAGAATAACTTCTAGACAGGTAGAAAGCTCTACGGATGCTCTGCCATGGCTGAATAGGGCAGAACTGAGGAACTGGTGACACCAAAAAGCATTAAAGGCTCCTATGGGCCAACAGGAGCAGCTTTGTGAACTCTGTGCTTGCAATGGCTTCAGAGCATTGAAGCAGCTCTCTGCAATGACTGGCTGACCACGCTGGAAAAAGGACTCTCTTCCTCCAGGTTACTCTGTAAAAAAAGTCTCTTTTACTGAGGAGCAGCCTGGCTCTTCTCTGCTGTCCCTCGGTTGAACTGCTTTGACACAACACCCAGATGTGTGTGAGTAAAACACTAACCTCTCTTGGACAGTTTTCTCCCCAGTTTTCCCCAGTTTCCCCAAACTGCAAAACTCTATGACCCAAATGACTCAGAATGGGTTTGCTAGCAGCCCAGGTCTGATATTTGCAGTGATCTCAGCCAGGGGTCAAGCTGGGACCTGTGCCTGCTGGTCATACCACACTTGTTCTTTTGCATTATTTTGCAATTTACATCTCAAACTTGGAACAAGGCTGTTTCCCTCTTTGCTTCAGTGCTTCTGCTCAGAGACTTGTGACTGAAAACCCCTGCTGGAAATGTAACACTAATTAATAATGTCATTATTATAATATTTAGGGCACGATCTGTATTTCCCTTTGTCTGGCACCTACAATCTCCAAATATTCAAAAGCACCAACAGGATCAGGTCCAAGGCACTATTTGCCTGCAGAAGAAATCTATGTCTGACTGCAGCAACTTACTAAGAAGACTTGCTTGCTAGAAAAGCCTTCCTGCATTCCTGAGAGCTCCCCCATCCCTGCCTCAGGCAGTTCAGTTTATTTTTATTGCTGTATCTGACACGTCCCCTTAGTATGTACCATTAACATCCTGAGCTGTGCTAGTCAGCAATTTCAGTTTCAGGACCACAAGTACAAGCAGGCAGCGTTTTTTTTCCTGGAAGGGTAAAGTGGACCATTCCCAGCACTGCTTAGGTCTGGCTCTCCCCTTGCTGCTGTCCCAGGACCCTGGGAATCCTCTCCAATCACCTTTTGGAAGATGGTTTTTCTTTTTACAAATCCACCAAGCACATTTATCCTACAGATACAATAGCTCCCTTGCTGTGCATTTACACATCATGTGGCTTATGCAGATACTGCAAAGGCAGCAGCGAGGAAGAAGGGTCCATTCCCAAAGCACTCAGGCTCCATAATGAAACTAGTGCAGTGATGAAACCCCCTCTTCCCCATGTGCCACAGCGTCTAATAAAACTCAGACTCTGGTATCTGTGTCCTAGAAAGCCCTTGTTACAAGGCCCGTCCTATGATATCTCTGTTGCTATGACTGCTCGCACTGCTTGCAGGCAGGAGCTGAAGCAGGAGACAGCCAAGGCTCATACAAGAGATGCAGCAACTTCGGACAACTTGGAGGCCCCAGAGAACTTGGGTCTGGTCTCTTTGCTTGGGAATTCAGGCTGAGCTGGTGCATTTCATGTGGATGTTGGACAGCTGATAAAGAGGCCACAACAACAAAAACAGCAACAAAAATTCACCAGCTCTTAACGGACCATCTCCACAGTCAGACTAGAGCTACAGGAGAACGGATAACAGATCCCAGTCCCTGCTGTCCACTACTCTTTTCTTTGGGACTGGCAGGCTAGGGAGTGGAACATGGATGTAGGGAAGAAGACCGTAATCTCTGGCTTGTCACAGCCTGTGGGATATTTTTGCTCATTTGCTGACAGACCAGTGCTTGGCAGGATGCTTTCCAGGTTCACTGACAACCTTAATCCCCCCATCTCAGCAGGTCTGCAATGCTGTTGCTTTAAGACCTCTGCTGTTAAATTCCAGCAGTCCAGGGCTGGGGGTTAATTTATAGAGATTCGTTCTGTTCTGTCAGAATACCAGGCCAGGGGCCTCTCTCTGCTACGAGACATCATAACAGCCCGGAGGCTGGAAGAAATCTGTGTTAATTATGTATGAGCTGTGTTCCCCCAGCTCTAACTTCTCTGCCCACGCCATGAGTCTCCACACACATCTGGCCCATGCCAGGTCCCTAAACACTGCAAAAAATGTGCAGCACACTCCAAATTTGAGGAGGAACATGCAAAATTTAGGGAACATGTGGGCATAGGGTGTGCTGAAGTGCTCTCTGGTCTCTGTGAAAGGCCAGGGATCATGGCTTTACCTAGAGACACTCTAGTTTGTCTAGGTGGAGCCTGTTATCCACATGCAGGGTGAGGAATGAGCCAAAGTGATGCCTTTTGGAACAGGAAGCCCTCAAGGTTTGTGTGGTCCTATGGAAATCTGTCTCTCAGAGCTACACTCCGTAGCTCAGTTACTCCTGCCAGTCAGTTTTTACATTTGTGGCAGAGGCCAATAGATTCGGCCACTTTTAGAGAGGAGCCTAAAGAGAACAACTATTTGTGCAAGTATTTGAAACGTGCACATGGGAACAGGGGGTTGTCTGTGAAGAGCTCTAGCAAAGTTTGGCCAAGTGAGGAGCAGGGTAGAAGTCAATGACGCACTGCCCTGAGCCATATAAAGGTGTAGAGCACTTGGAGGTCATCTCGTATGTGTTGGTGCTAGTTCCATTCACGCTCTCAAATCTGTACCTTGACACCACTTGAGTTCACACTCTTCATCTGGGGCATGTGAAGCATTAGGGCACTCGGGGACACAGCAAATGCTACTTTGTCCAAATTTCCCCTCTTGTTTTTCAATCTGGTCTCAGTTACTAGAGCCAAGAGATCAAGACACTGTGGTCTGGGTTTGGGATGAAACACTGATCTCTTTAGGCCATAGCACATGGGAAATTGAATCAGAAGCTTCAGGGAAAGAAATCTTTTCTCTTAGCCCTCATCCCAAGCCCCCTAAAAATTCCCTATGGCATAGCCACTAATTTTCCTACTTCATTTTAGTACGGAGACCTAGAGAGCTGTGCCTTTTTCCTCGCTGTGTTTATGTCCCTTAGGATTGAAACAAAAGACAAATAGAGACAGTTTGCAGGAGAGATCAAGGCTTTACATCGCCCTTTTCTTTCCTTCCCTTTAATAAAAAGGGGTTGCAGCTCCCTGGCAAGGTCTTTGCCTCCTGTCAGAGAGCAGCAGGACCAGCAAAGAGTCAGAACCTCTCAGCCAGGTGCTGGACAGCACTGCTGTAGACATGGTCTAAATCGTGACACACTGCTGCAATTCCTAAGCAGTCTAGATGATGCTAATTAAGCATTAATGCTTAGATCTAATGGGCTTCTTTACCTCTAAGGCCCTAATGGTACTGTAAAAGCATGCAGCAATTAGCCCAATTTCAGGTGTTGCCCCAGCAATAAATCAATAGCTATTAAGGATAAATTATCCATTTTTGAACAGTCATACAGTTTTCCCCATTCCAAATCTTGACTTCTAATTGCAAGCCTGCGTGGGCTAAACAAAACCCAGTGTTTTTGAACTCAGAAAAGGAGGTCTTCTGCTCCCTCTTACATAAAGATGTGTTACCTGGTGCGCACACCTGCAAATCGTCACTGAGAATTAGGCTTTGAGAGACCAGAGCACCAGCTCCAACACTCCTACTGCCATGCCAGGATGTATTTGCTTGTGGGTGAGCAGTAAAACAGAGAGCCTTATAGAATCAGAAGAGAAGCTGGAAGAGCCCTCCATCCACCTCCTCCATCCCTCATGTCAACACTAAAGAATCTCAGGAGAAGGAGATTGGGGTTTATGGCACAGCTGTAGGCACACGAGCTTGCAAGATGCTGCTTCACCATAAACTTTTTGAGTGTCGTCTAGGGAATTGCTGAATTCCTTTGAATTCCTGTCCCACACCAGCCCCTGGAGAGATGCATCTGCAGTCTTCAGAGGATGAATGCATCTAAAAGACTGCAAGGTGTTACAATCCTACTATAGTCACACAGCTTCTTTATGCAGGAAGAAAACGAATGCAGACGTCGACAAAGGAGAGGAAGAGCAGGTTCCCAAGGCATTTCCCTGCTTGCCCCCAAGCACAACACAGTGCCTCTCTGGACCAGCCCCTGCCAACCCAGAGCTCAGATGAAAAAATCACTGTGCACAGGGAAGGAAAAACCACGCAGGTAAAATTCAGTCGCTCCCAGAAACGAAAATAGAAGCAAGAATAAATAGACTTTGAAATGTCTCTAGTACCTTTACCTGCAGAGGGTTCTTTGTGCTTATGGCAATGACGTGATACTTGTAGTAACACAGCTCGCAGCTCCAGCAGCCTCTCTCGCTAATCCATTTGATCAGACATGGCTGGTGCGTGCACTTCACCGATCCGTCGCATCGACACGGGCTCAACAACTCCCCCTGAAACAGAGAGACAGCATCAGCATTGCCCCGTCCTCCCACAGAGCCCGGGCCACCGCGCCGCACGGCTGGGCAACCACGCGCAGACGCTGGTGCTGGCCTACAGGTTCCCATCATCTGTTCGGTTGCTGCGTGTTTCTTTTTACCTGGATTAGGCAACTGTACCATGTCCCTGTAATAATTCCCAAATAGAGTTGGACGGTGACGTAGAGGTCTCGAAGAGGTCTCTCTTTTTCAGAAAGAGATGGGTGGGAAGATGAGAAACACCCAGTATCACTACTGAAGAAAAAGCTACACGAATACAGCAATTGGACTTGCAAAATCAACCCCAAAGTTGCAACAAACTGACATAGTTCAGACAGAAACTGGACACTACCTTTTCACTGCTCAGACTTACGGCTGTCTGCAATTTTTTTTTTTTTCAATAAAAAAAGGATTCCTGGTGGGGAAAGGTGTTTCAGCAGGCTCTGCTGGAGCCTGGTATCCTACTAAGCCCAGGGCAGCTTCCTTGATTGGAATCACTGAACTGGGCACCCTGGAGGGGACACTATGACCTTAGGTGTTTCAGTGCAACTGAGTTGTGCCAAACGTGGTGGTGCTGCTCCTCTCCTGGAGACAGACTGACCCCAGCGTGATGCAGAACCTCCTCAAAATCGCCAGGTGATAAATGTTTGCAGTGCTAGACACGGGTCTCTCTGGGTGCTCCTGGATCAAGAGGAGTGAACCTGAACATGGATATCAATCGTGTGCTTTAGATACAGGTCTTTGTGTATCTGTAACACAACGGGGAAAAGATCCTCAAATTTCACTCCCTATCCACTTCCCTGCAGACAGCCCGTGTCAAAAGTGAGTCCTAAGCATGGATATACTGGGGATCAGGCTACATCCACCGCAGAAATAAGCAAAATGAGAAGATGGTTATGAGCAGTGACCAAAGCACCCACCCTCTTGGATTGCTCCCATGTTTCTAGTATAGCTTTACACAGATTATTGAGAAAACCACTATATTATTCAGATCCAGGTTCTACTACACTGCTCCTCACAGGTCTAAATTCACTTCTGTACATACCAGCTCATTCTACAATCAAGTGACCATCACTTATGATGACCATTTATTATTACTTATTTAGGGAAGAACAGAATCATTACATTTTACTTCCCACCTCTTAAAGTTTAAAAACCATAATATGGACCCCAACTGAGTATTTAGCTGAATCCAGAGGTTTAAAGCTTTGAAGATAGAATGGGAGTGTCTACAAGATGGAAACGGGTGGCATCATAATTTCAGTGCCGGGGAGAGGATCAACCCTTCAGTGCTAGACCAACCCTTTGCTCTCCCCATTCTTTACTGTTGATGGTGCACCAGGAAAACAAAGTCTAGGCACTGAGGTTGCAGGACACAGCAACAGATGCCAACCCTGGGTTGCCTCGCATGAGATGAACAGATTCCACTATTGCTAAACCTGGGGGAAAAATGCTTAGATTTCAGGGATTCATGTTAGCTCTGAAGGCCCAATGAAGCAAGAGTCACGCACGGCAAGTATGATACCTCTTTATATGAAATCTAATGCAAAGAAAAAAAGTTAATCATTTCATTTGCTTCAGCTAGGTGACCTGAAAATGTCATTTTTTTTTTTCTAAAATTTCAGCAGAACTGTAAATAACTGTTTACATTACAAAGCCAGACTCCATTCTACCTGACACTGATTTTCATTACACACTGGCGGGGATGGGAAGGGAGGGGAATGGAGCAAAGAGGGCTGTAGGATCTGTGGATTTATTTCTCATCTGGAAAGGTGCGACAGGACAAGACAGGTCTATCAGGAGAAGGAAAATGGGAAAAGATTAGATAGGAGGACGATGCGTGGGAGAGAGGAGCCCTGATGTTTCGCATGCAAACTGTGTGCAAGGTGTAGCTGGAGGAGCAGGAATGGCAAAGGTAGCAGATGGAAGGTGTAGTTGCAGCCTGTAGAGGGGCAGGGAAGAGGGAAAAGTGGGCTCTTTGGCTCTGTAATAAATGAATCAACAAAATCAGAGCTCTTTTCTTCAGAGGCAGAAGGTGTCCATAACTTTCCCACACCGCCGTGGGGACCAGTCCCCATTTCCCAATTCCACAGATTGTCCTGCTGTCTCCCACAAGAACTCAGGTCTGAACTGTGGAGATTGGAAAGCCCCAATTTCTCGATATTTTGCAAATCCAGCAAAAACATGAATTATCACCATTTTCTCCAGCCGTGTGAAATATTATATCTTTGCATGTGGTGCACAGCTATTTTTGCATACTGTGAAGCCCAATTCTGTACGCAGCAGGCATTCATAAAAGTGCCAAATGCACACACGTACACATGCACTTATGTACCACAAGAAAAATAAACACCAAGGGCATATTAAAGGAATAAATCCTTAGTACAGCAAAGGAGAAAATCTCATTGCTGACTGTACAGTGAGCTCAGGAACAGCCTGTCAGCTGTGATTAACGCATGAAGGATTCACTTTACGGACACACACAAAAGCAAGACTAAAAGGAGACACCGCTCACAACAACTAGAGCTGGAAATTACAACCTCAGTGGCTGTTTCTGTTGGTTTGGAGAAGATGGTCTACACAACATATCCTCCCGTGCTTCAGGCAGCAGTGTTCCCACTAACTCCCTTTGGAACTGTTCTCCAAAGGTCCTTTGAGGAAATAATTCCCAACACTTATTTTTGCAATCTTATTTCGTTCAATTACATCCTGTTATTCAGACTGGCCTAAGGATTTCTAATTATTTCTGCTTTTCCAGCAAGCATTGGAGAAATTCTCCTCAGCTGCAGCTTCCAGTAGATCCTCAGCTTGCTCTCTAATGTCTTGTCCCTCTTAAGCAACCAAGAAGATTTTGGACTCAGAGGCATCTCCCTCACGTTTTGTTATCCACGTCTAAATTGGGGTAGGTATGAAGGGTGGTGAAACCAATGATAACAGAAGAGGAATCAAGGTCCTGGATTCAGCTCTTCCCCTGCCAACATAGGGATAAAATACTGTTCTGTGGCTCAGATGCTCAGAAAGGCCATGTGGGCTCTGTCACAGGGAGAATATTGTCCCTGCTAATGTTTAGCCCAGCCATCACTCCTGCCTAGCCCTTGTGTGGGATCTCCTGGGATCTCCCTCCATTGCCTCACCAAACCGGCTGAGCAGAACCGTCCTGATTTAGGGGTTCCTATGGCTTTGCCAGGAGGCAAAGCATGGGCCTAACGCTGCCAGTTGCTTGAAATTAACTGGAAAAATGCTCCAAATGCTGCCTTTGTTGATAGCTGCAGAGAAACGGGGATGAGATTGTTGGAGATGAACTGCGAGTCCGTGTTTGTTCCAGCTCTGTCCTCTCTTTATGAAATCCCAATCTGTGTCCATTGCAATACGTCAATGTGGGTAATGATTATCTGGGCCCTGCTATTTTAAGCCTTCTGGGAGGGGTTCTGAGAAAGGATGGAAAAAATTATTGCTAATGTGAGTTTCTGCTGCTTGGTGTATCCAGGGAGAAAATAGCTACATCAGGATCAGCATACTGATGCCAGTGTTTCACCCAGCCATTTTATTTGCTATTTAACGGGCTCATCTGTGGTGCTGGGACTCCATCCACACATTGCTGCTGAAGCTGAAACTGCTCACCCACCAGCAGGCAGCTATGGGGAATGTCTCCTGGGCCTGTTCTTTTAACTACAAATTAACAATAACAGATTTTCCCCTTTTCTGCACCCTTTTAGACGGAGGGCTGTCTAAACTGGTTTAACCTCCAGGCCTCCCTCATACTTGGTCCGATAGGGACAGCTGAAAAACAAGCAGAGAACCGGGCGCGAGCCAAACCTCCCAGCCTGGGGACGTGCAGGTCCAAGCCGACCTGGGCTCCTTCTGAGCACACCAGCCCTGGAGATGGCAGTGCCATTTGGCCAACCCATGGACTTCCAGGCTCTCCCCGCTCCAGCTGCACCCAATGCAGAGCTCTCTGGCTTCTTGTATCTGCTTCAGTGATCTCTCCTTACACCAGATCGGCTCTAAAAAGCCAACGTGCCACTGCTGACACTATTAAAATGAGCATTGTGAGAAGCAGTGCAAATTGTACAGCAAACTGTGATGGCTGGTGGCCATCACAGCACTTGCAATTTTTTCTTAACCGTGTGTTTTCTTGCTCAGGCACAAAAAGTAGCATCAGTTGTTAGCATCAGCAGCAGGATCAGTGCCATGGGACAGACCAGGGGAGTGCAAAGATGGTAAAAGAGTTGCCCACACCACAGCAGCTACAGACTTGTCTCTGGATTTGAACGTGCAGCCTCTACTGATCACAGAGTAGCTGCACACATGGCGCTCTGACTGCTAGCATTAATCTGCGTTTGTCTTGTTTGGAAAAAGGAAACTGGGAATATTTAATTCAGGTCTTCAACCGAGTCTCCTAAATACACTTAACTTCACATTGAATTTAAATGCAATGGGAAGTTTAATTATGGCAAATAAATACCAAATGATTTCTATATTAAGAACATAATTACAGAGGAATTAACTCTGATGGCAAAGAGAAACCCTTTGTTACATAGCTGGTAAACTTCAATAAATATGTGCTAACGATCACTCTTTCTTTACACATGCTCACAGGAGCTGCCCCTCCATCCTCTTAAACCTAAGCACACACTTTACTGCAAGCATCTCACATGCTGCCTGTGAGGACCCTCCTGCGCGTGAATAGCGCGGCAGCCCGCCCGAGACAACAGGAGACACGTAATAAGTACCTCGAAAACGGAGGTTGTGTGTTTCCATTGTGCCTCCTCTCCGAGCCATTCAAAGTGTGTATGTATTTATATATATATATATATATATATATACATCACATGAAACTCCGCAGCAGTAGAGGGAAGGTGGATGCAGCAAGATGAAGTTAGAAAAGGGCAGCCCTGGGCCCAGCCGTTTCCCTGTTCCCTGGCGGCAACGAGGGCGGCAAGTGCCCAGCCCTAATGGGGACCTGAAGCATCTTGCAGGACAGGAGAAAAATCCACCTCCAAGTGACTCCTGTTGCTCAGCGGCGGCAGTAAAGAGCAGAAACCTGCTTCGTGAGGAGGGTTCAAATGAGGGTTTCACCGGCATTCATAGACACGCAAACAGCTCCTCTCCCCAGGCTGCCTGCGTCGTCTGCTGGCGTAAAACTGCTCGTGGGACTCACGGAGCTCTGAATAGTCCTAAATGAAAGGGCCGTGACGCCTCAGAGCCTTGCTCTGAATGATGGCCATCACCCTCCTGCTTGGGGGCGGAGGTGCTGAAGGCAGGCGATCCATTTTAGAGAGGAGATAAGGACTTACTAAATCGCATCAGAGAGAAGTTTCCAGCCTGTGGTTGCCTGGTCGAAGTTCCCAGCTTGGGATCCTGCCCCTCAGGTGGCTGTGGGTCCCTTTGTGGGGTCCCCACAGCAGTTGCAAGTGAAACCCCAACCCCATCTGTCAGCCTGAGGACTTTGGAACAGGTTCAGCAGGGCACAGATCTGTTGTTTTGTGGCTATGGGCAATTTTCGATGGGTATCAGCAGCTCCAGCTCCAGAGTGTGACACGTATCTCCAGCAGGACTGTGACTAATGTAGCTCCCAGGCATCTCTCGCCTGCGTCCGAGCAGAAGAAGAGGGATAAGGCTCGAACCTTCCCAGCAAAACTACCAGCACATGGAGAGGGAGGCTAATTTGGGGGCTGTCTGGGAATGTGGGCATTGGGCTGGGATATGTTTTACAAGCTCCTTGGCTAAAACGAAATGTTTGCTCCAGCACCAATGTTGTCTAAAAAGCTATCACATTTGCAGAAAATCTCCCGGCCCTCCAAAAGCAGCACAAATTGCCTTTCCACCCACAGAAACTGCCTGCTGCAATGAGCCCTTGTAATAAGCCAGAAGTTTGATGAAAGCCCTGGACGCCCAGCTTTGTAGTCAGCACAGAGCAGTCAAAGCCCTGTGCCCCCATGCCCAAGGCCACTGCAGGGATTTGCAGAGGCACCTGACCTGTTTGCATCCAGGAAAGCCCCCGGAGAACCCTGAGCCATGCCCTAGTGTTTGCCCTATTCAAGCAATTGCCCTGCTCCTCCTATGCCCCCTCTGAATGAGATGCTCAAGGGCAGCTCCTGCAGGGCTGCCCCGTGCACCCGCAAGGTCCCGTCCGTGTACGATCAGCAATTCCACCTCCGGGAGATAGGTGCATCCACGCTACAGTGACTCATCACGGGAGCAGCACGGAGCAGTGGCTCTGCTGCATCGCTCTGCCCTGGCTCCTTCACTGCTTTCCAGGGGAAGGTGATTGAACGCAACTCCTTGGAGCTTAATGTGAGCTGTCAGGGAGCTGGGGCACGTTTGCGCAATGCCTCGGAAATGGGAAAGCAAAGTAGAAACGTTGAGGAGTTCAATGTGAAACACGTGGACATGTCCCTACCACTTCTCACAAAAAAAAAAAAAAAAAGAAGAAAAAAAGAAGAAAAAAAGAAAAAAAAACCTACATCGTGGCCAGGGTGATTGCAATATTCAGGTGTCAGTAATTTAGTAACTTGGCAATGCACTTGCTCACAAGCAGGCAAAATTCCCCAGACAAGAGCACGTCGCTGCTACCACTGGTAAAAGCCAAAAGCAGCTGGTGCAGGTAGGACCAGGTGTCTGTCTCACGGTTTAACACAAATTCCCTTTAAGGAGCAAGAAAGATACATTTTTCAAGAAGCAGAGAAGCACAGGTATTTCTTGTGCAAGAGGCTACAGAGAATTTTAACATTCTGGTTTCAGGCCAGTGAAAGGTGAAGGGCAGAGGACTCTAAGACGTAAATCTCATTCAGCTATAAAAGCAGCCCCACATGGAAAGCTGCTCTTATGGCCTGTGTTGTACGGGCTGGTACTCATCCGGGACAACCACTGCTAGCTGAATGAGAAGGATAGTCCCTCGGGATCCATTCAGTTGAGCTAAAGATAGCGGAGATCCATTCCTGCATGAAGCTCTGGTCAACTGATAGGCAGGGAGATTCCTCTGAGCAGAAGTACTGACCCATCAGTTAACCTCCGAGCAAATGACATGGCAGATTACAACAGCTGGGTGATTAAAATAAGTCCAGTGAAGATAATAACAACAAAAAGTCCAGAAAAGGCCTTGATGGGGATGGGAGCCAGGTACTAAGCTCAGAGCAAGAAGATCCATCTGAGAGCGGAGCAGCGAGTGATCTGCCGGTGGGTAAACCCGGTGTGTTTGGAGAGCAGCGGAGGAAGCTGTGACGGGAGAGGAGGTGCCACTGCTGTCAGCTGAGAGCATCTTGCTGCCACTGCTCAACCTTGTGAAAAGAACCATGGACGACCAAGCCCATAAGTGAGCATCTCTCCACAGTATTCCATGGACCTGTTATCAAGCCCTCATGGAGAGAGGCCCAGCTCTCTGTGATGTGAGGTGTCGGGGTCCCCTTTGCACACACAGGAGTCTAACTTCAAGGTGACTGGAGGCTGGAAGTGAATTTCCCCTCTTCTGCCCCCTGAACCAAGCTTTCTACTTAGCCCCTTCACAGCTCCCCCACCTTCATCTTTCAGGGTCAATACCCTTGAGTAGCCAAACTTAAACCAATTTAATTTTCTAAAGTCAGAAAACCCCCTTCGTGGTGGATGAAAACATGTTTTCAAGGCCACTCAACAGACACAACAACTGACAGACCAATGGTTTCTAATCTAATTAGGCAAACACTGCTAAGGAACACATCCCCAACGACTGCAATGCTGCCAGAGCCGTGCCTGCTTTGTCCATGTCCCACGATTAGTGCCCTGTCCTGTCCCGCTGGCACAGCAAAGGCAACACAAGCCTTTCCCAGTTGTATAAGCATTTTTTGCAGAGTCCTGCTGTTGCATTGCTGTGCAGCTTTGCTCCAGCCACTGTTGCATGCAGGCTCGTGGCTGGTCTCAACCACAGTGCCAAAACATGAGGAGGAATCAGTTAAGAAGATCTGTTCCACAAGAAGAAAGCCAAACCTTGCCTGAAGTACTGAACAGCAAAAGCATTTCAGGAACTATATCTACCTATTAATAGTCCAAGAAGCAGAGTGTAGATATGTACTATCTATAGTTTGTATTACAATATACAGATCAAATTGGGAACCATTTGCTTTTCTCTTTAAAGAAGGATTTGCACACGAAAAATAACTTTGCTTAGGTGTTCTGGAGCCCACTTCATCCTAATGTCATTGAACGTGTTTTTGATTAGCTAATTTAAGTGATTCTTGCTAAATGTTGCTCAGTTGCAAGGAATCTAAAGCCAAGCATCTCAAATATCACCTGCTGTGCCTCATCAGGTGTGATAATAGCGATGATTAAATGAAGAGCCTGCAGTGCATAAAAATCAGTGCTGTGCATGTAAAATCGAGGTATGTGAATACCCCTGAGCGCTTGGGTGTTAGAGCCCATTCTGCCCCAGAGTTGTGCTGAACGTGTGCTGTGCTGGATGCAGAGCAGGAGATGTCTCAGCTTCTGAGGAGATAAAAGGCGTCCTAGTCTGTAGCTCTTGGGACTTTCACCCTTTAGATATCTGCAACCGTATACATTTTGTAAAGCACCACGATCTAGTCTGTTCTGAAAGAGAAATCAGCTGTCGCTTCACTCTGGTTCTTCTTAACTAAGAAATAAGAGTATTTCAGACAAGATGTAGATTTATTCTGTGTGAGATGCAAGAATGAACCACGTTTCGCTCCCTGAGATGCTGGTGTAAATCTCATGCATCTTCATGGAGCCAAACAGCTCTTCAGCACAAATCAAGTGTCCTTAAGTTATGGCTTGTTGTAATAATTTTGCAACCAATTAAAGACCTTTTCCATTAAGATTTTTTTATATTGATGGCTTTTTCCAGTGATAAAGTCCCAGCTAATAGAATTCTTCTAAATATACCACTTATTTTTCACGAGAAAAAGAGATACCATTTATTCCTGATTATTTTCAATCCTTGGGGACCTTCACCTTTCTACATCTCCAATCCCCATCAGATCCATCAATGTGAATTTTAAAAGTTCAAAGTATAAAGTTAATGCTTTCAGCACGCAAGTGCCATATAATGAAATTCTTATCCGAGCTGTGCTCATAATTCAGCAAATTGAACTCTGCAGCTACTTCCCTGGGAAGCTGTTCATAAAGATACTCAGCTAATGGCCATTTCAGAAAACATTATGCCACGAGCCACTAAGAAGCAGTAGTGGAAAATCCACAGAAATGGATGCTGCTTAGACTCTCCAGATGATAGATCCTGCTTTGAAACGCAGCGAAACAAACAGAGCAATAGACTTCTTTTTTTCCTTCCTTTCCCCTCTTTTTTATTTTCCTGAGAAGGCTGAAAAACCCTTCAGTATGAGAGCCGAGGGGGTCTGTATTTTGTAACATTTGCCTCATTTTCTCACTTCATTTGTGAGTGATGAAATGGCCAGGTGGCACTGGTGGCACAACAGCAGCAAAATGCCCACTTCCAAAGATGCAACAGCTATTGAAGAGCTGCTTCTTGCAGGTACCATAGGTTTGCACCGATGAGCGGACAGGAAATTAGTGTTACACTCGGATTTGGGGATTCCTGTTTGCCATAGTAACCCCAAACAACCTTTAGTCAAGGAAGGGGGGAGCAGGGCAGGAACCAAGAGCCAAGTGCACCTGAAGCAAGTGGAATCCAATAGCAATATAGGAGAAAAAAAAACAGAGTGGATTTCCAGTACTCAGAGACAGCAGGCAGAAGGGCAGAATTAATCAAAAGGTTGTAAAGAAGTTGGTCTACACAGAAACGCTCTTGTTAATGCTAATTTGGAAGGTCAATGAGCCCAGCCAAGTTTGTTCAAGCCTGTGCGGCTGTGCTGCGAGGCGTACGGGGAATTGCATTAGGTGGCAGCTTGACAAGTTTAGTTTCTGTGGCCGGAGAGATGGGTCAGGGCATGCCCTGGAGAAAGCCCCGTCCTGCTGCTGGGGCTCCATGGGACCGCAGGGATAACTCTTGGTGCTCGTAGTGCCCCAAAGCTACAGCCTTCAAGGAGAAACCAGCATCTCCCACCTCAGATGATGGTCTGGAAGGAAGGGCTGCCCAAGGGGGGCAGCAGGGGGTTTATTACAAAGGAGTTTTCACCCATCTGCCTGGGTTGGTTCACAGTTGGTGACCTGGAGATGAAAAACCTCCAAAGACATTTGTGCCTCCTTTTGCTTTGGATTGCGCTGCGACGAGGGCCACCACAGGTCTTAAGTGCACCTGGCGCAGGAGGGAACAGAGGCCCGTAGTGCCCCGGGGCCCCGAGCTGCAAGGTTAAAAGTGGAAGCGGCAGAGGGGCAGTGAAGTGGGAAAAAGCATTTCTGACACGGAGTTGCCATGGTGGCTAGGTAACAACGAGATAAAATAACGAGAGCCGTTTGTTTATTTTTAGCTTTGGTAAAGCTGCAGGACCGAACTGTTTCATTAAGAATTGGCCTGATCCTCTTTTCCTTCCTGCCTCCCAGACTTGAGAAGAGGAACACACAATTACAAAGTTCACTCATGTAGAGCCCTTCAATTACTAGGTAACTCCGTTACGGCTTTTCCAAACATTACGAGATCCATGCGGTAGGACATGACATCTGAAGTAATTCATTTTTCATCTGCTGATTAGCAGAAATTAAAATGGTTCTCAGAACATCCCAATTTATGTGAGATCAAGTTCCTTATTACTACACAGTGTCTTAGTGGAGAAGACTTTTCTTTTAAAGTCCCAGGCAACCCTGCAAGCAGAGACGCTGCACAAAAATATGCCCAAGAGGTAGTGAAGGGGAGAACACAAACCCTTTGCAACTGGGAGGCAGGATGCTCTAGAACCCTGCATTCAAATCCTGCCACAAGGTCACTTAAATGTTTGGCGTAAAGTCAAAATGTTTGCTGGCCTAAATGTAAACCGGAGGTAGAGGCACCTGCTTTGGAAATGATGCAGTTACAGGAGGTAGAACAGGCTTTACCGACAATGAGCTAAAAACCAGCCATAAATAAGTTTTTCTTCACCAGATATCTGCTGATCCAGTTGGTTAAGCAGCAGCAGGACAACTGTCTGCAAGATGCACTTGTAGAAGGATGATGAAGGCCGTGCAAGAACCCAAACGGGCAGAGCAAAGAGCAGCCAGTAACACCCCCTCTTTAGGGGGGTCTGGGGAGGGAGCCCGAGGGCTGGGGTAGGGGAGGCAGCCGGACTGAGGGACAGGAGCGAAACGGGGAGCCCTGAACCTCTTGGCAGTGGCGAGAGCGGTCACGTTGCCTCCACACTTGCGTTTTAGGTTCAAGGTACCCTGAGCAGCGGAAAAGTAGGTGAAGTCCCCCGGGGAAAAGAAGGGATTGAGAGGAGGGTGAGCGCGCTCCTGCCAGCTCTCCGTGCCACAGGCTGTGCTGATGCTCTCCGTGATGAACCGTGTCCTCCCGTCACAGCAGGGAGCACGGGCTGGGACTCATGAAAGCACAGGCCCGCTTATTCAAACTGCAGCAAAAATAAACCATAGGAAAGGAGAAGAGGTGGCTTAATCCCCAAATCCCTTTGCCTAGCATGACAACTTTCCCGATGAGAGGACACAGCCAAAGTTACCTTCAGCGCTGGCTGGGGGAAACACAGCACCAATCCCGATTTTCCAGTACTGCCTTGGCAAAAGATCTCCTCTTTACGAAACTACTCAGGCCCCTGTGCTTTGGTCTGCCTGCATATTCCTTCTGGTGAAAATTCTGCTGCTGTGTTCCTGATCCAGCTGGGGAATGCAAGCACTGCCCCATTTACTAGCAGAGTATGAAACAGTGAGGGCAGGAGGTAAAAATGCAAGAACAGCATAGAGAAAAATTGAATAGCATTATCATCAGTGAAGCGGGCTACAAAGACTCACTTCTAGTTCTGTCGTTTAGTCTTCCTTTTGCACAAGAATAAATGTCAGCTTTGCTGCGTGCAGAAGAGTGAAATGCACACACACACAGGCGCGTGGAGATATAAACAGTGCCAGGGCTCTGAGGTTTTGGCACTGTCAGCGTAAAGATATTAAGGTTGATTTATTATCTGACTCTGCAATAACCTTTTGAAGATATACTGATTGGCAATTTGCATATTAACAGATATATCAACATTGAGGCAATGTCAAATGCTACGCGGAGCTATGTTCCACTCCAGAGGTGCCTGAAATTCAAACTGTGGCCAAAAGGGAACACTCATTTGTATCCTTCAGCATGGAAGATGCTCTATTGAAATATAAATTATTAGCCTCTCTGCAGCTGGTTTTTTATTGTGCATTATCAAATTGCTTCTCCTATTCCTTCCCCATAAGGTTTGCTATGTCAGACAGCAGAAAAGTTTCTGTCATGTGAGGTATCTCCCACCACACCTTGATTAGTTTATTTGACTGAATATAGTGATCCAGTCAGATTGGTCTGTGATGGATCTTCCTGCAAAATCCTGTGGCTAGAGAATAGCCTGCCTTCCTCTAAAATAAAACATCTCCCTGGGACCTTACAGCTGTTTAAAAAGTGGTGGCCACTGCACAGAACAGGCTTCAATGTCCACTCCTGCCTGGGCATTTCTTGCCTTTGCAAAGAAGCCAAAGACCTCTCAACAAAACTGGTGCTTAAACTGGTCTCAGACAGCTTTGGGGATATAACTGAGGACTCGCTGAGTGAAGTAGCCCTCTGCCACTCGAACTAGAAACTCAGCAGCTGCTACTTAGCAGCATTAGAGTTTTTATAGTCTTTCTAATCTGCAGTCAGCTATTAGTAAGGCAACGTCCTTCACAGCCACTGAGCCCACTGCACGTCTAGGTGCACCAAGATAAGAGCAACCTGAAAACATGTGCTTCTTACAGCCTGCTTCCCCAAAGCTGACCTGCCATCTTCTAGCAGTGCCATTTACTCCTCTGCTCTTATTCAGGTAGCAGGTATCTCTAGGAGAGCAAACATCTGCTGAACCCATCAGTTAGATGCAGCTCAGCATCTGCCACGTGTTACTAAATCAAGACCTCTTTGCTGCCGAAACTGCTTCATTGAAGAGACTATAGGAAAAGATGGTCTGAAAGCACGAGGGCACCCAGAGAGCTCAGCAGCATCTGGGTAATGGCGATGTACCCTGTGTTTTAGATGAAATCATCCCACCATGCGCTTGATGGCAAAGCTGACAGGTTGCTTCCCATACAGTCCTGGCAGCTGGGAAGATCTGCCCATTAGGGCTACCTGGGGACTGACTATGACTCTTTTTGCATCAGTTGTCTAAATCCACAGCTGGCACCATCCCAGAACCTCCACAGTAACTGGGGCCTCATGCGTTCAAGGAAAACCAGCAGCTCTTCTACCTCCCACCTGTGTAGACACATGGGAGCTGGGCAGCTCATCATCATGACTATCCTGCTGATCACCCAGTGCTGTTGTCACGAATATTTGAGCAAATATCTCACACCTTTTCTGCACAGGCAAGATATTAGAGCCATGCTTTTAGGTTTCTGGGTTTTAAGATCTATCTGTGCCACTGGAGTGAAGTTCAAGTAGCAAATCTGTTCCTTCTAGTTCTCCTTTCTTCCTGCATTTACTACCCTTATTCAAAATACACTCTGCAACTACCAGACATCAAAGAGAGGCTACAGTGGGATCTGGGGCTGCTTCTCATGTGATACCAGCATCTCAGGCTGCTGGTCTGCAAAAGGGTCAGCAGCTGAAGCACCTGAAAGGGCAGTGGGGAAGGAGGATGCTGGTCTCGTAGTTTTCTCTGGGGTGTCAGCAGTGCATGATGGACATGAGGTGAAATTCAGATGGGAATTATGAGCATAAAGAACCTCTGCGGCTCGAAGAAAAATTTGCTCATTCTGAGTCAGCTGGCCTCGAAAGACAAGGCTGAAGGTCCCTGGAGCTGAAATCTTTTAGTGCGTCACTCCTGGGCTTTGTCATGACACAAAGATTTTAAGAGGTTTTTGAAAGTTCCTGCTTTTTTTTTTCCCAGCCTTTCCAGAAATTGAGTTAGTTGAGAGATGAGCACAGAAATGATCACTATTCACAGATGCATCCGTATTACCTGGAGGAAGTCCCACTAATTGTCAAGATTTGTGTTCAGAGCAGGGTAGTGTGTAATCAGCTACTCATCTGCTTCTTGGTGCTGAACGCCGGGAAGTTGTATCTGCAGAGCCGAGAGCGTTCAGGCAAGACTAAAGAAACTCATTAGCCAGTCATCACCCTCCACGGAGATGCTCCTGGAATGGGAAATAGCTACAGTAGCTGCAATCGCTTCCCGTGGGCCTGGATCCATGGCAGCGGGAGCTGCAGTGGTGAGAGGGGATTGTGGCCCTGTTTTTTCCTGCTGTGACTCTGCCAAAGACGCACTGTTCATTTTGGGGCAATCTCCACGCTGGGATCCTCTTTCCACGCACCGAGGGATAATTACTCTTATCCATCACACACTGCCGACCAGAGATTTCATTTATCAGCATTTGTCAAGGGCTTTGAGATCTTGAATACACAAGACTGTTGAAGTACAAATGATTGAACGTGGCCAGTCACAAGTCAGGGTGGAAAATGAGTTTTGTTGGCATGAATGAGCTGCTCCAGCAATCACGGTGTGTGCCCAGGCTTGGGCACTGGGGCAGCCCATGGGCTCCGGAGGCAGCCCCTTTTTTGAGGGATGGAGATATAAAACCCATGGTATGTGCGGGCAAGGTTGCTTGCAACCACTGTGAGAACCTGGAGGACTTCTGACAGCTCCAGGCTGCCAGAGGGGCTTCTCCCTCAACCTCCTCCCTTCCATGCTTAGCTCCATTGCAGTTATGGCCACCGGCTGCTGGGAGGAGGAGAATAATTTTCCAATTTTTAAGGTAATTTCACTTGATTTCTTAATTTCTTCTGTGGTGGGAAAACACTCAAGATGAAACACTGCCCGGTCACAGTATCAATGAACATGGCCACACATGGCCACACAAGCCTGAGAGCTTAAATCGCGTTTTGCTGCACTACCGCTTGTTTCAGGCTGGGTATATTGCAAAAATAAAAGGACGCAGGATTATTTTCTGTTTAAATTCATCTCTAGTAGGGACAAAAATAAATATATATCCAAGTCTGCAACTATTAGGGCCACCCGTTGCTATGGGGGGAGCTCTGACTGCACTGCAATGGAGGGACCCCAGCTGGGTGAGGGTTTCCTCAAGGTGAGCCAGAGCATGTTTGTCCCGGCGAGAAGGGTTTTTTTTGCGCTACCTGCAGATGACTTGGGCCCACGATGACAATTCTCAGCAGCGGCGCTGGTTCAGGCACGGGGAAGGCAGGGGAAGCGGCCGCCTCGGTGCAACGCGACGAGGGGCAGCGAGGTGTGAAGCCGAGCGCGCAGGGCTGCGGCGTGAGGTAACCGCGCGCTCGCCGGCCACAGCTCGATAGCCGCCGCCTCCGCACAAACAGCCAGGCAGCCGCCCAGGGAGATTTACGGGTTGGTTTTCCCCATGTGGCAGGGCTAAAACACCGCTGGGCTGAGTGTGTCGGAGCGGCGCTGCCTCATGGCTGCCCACAGACCCGCTCCTGCCTCGGCCTCGCTCCTCCCGGGCCTGGCGAAGGGCAGCGGGTGCCGGGCTGGTTCCTCGCTCCTCGGCCCTGGGCACCGGGCGTTCAGGGCTTCATCTCCTCCCTGGCTTTGCACAGCTGCACATGCTGCTTTGCCAAAGCAAAACTGGTAATTTCTCTGTGTTAACCACGGGCCAGCTCACCCACGTGCAGGCAACTGCTCAGAGCTGCCCCAGTGACTCTTCCACATCCTTCCATTGCCTCCCTGCCTGCTCTGGACATGACCTCTCTGCATTCACTGATTTCTCCAGCTCCTTTCTCTTTGCAGACCATCATGTGCAATAGACGTCTGCAGAGGGCTATTTCGCACCCAGCAGCACCTTTTTCTCAGGAGAAATCCTGATGGTTGCAACTCTGGACGATGCTGGGGCAATACCCATTGCTCTGATCATGGCCTGACACACAGGGCAGAACTTTAATACAACAGGCATCAGTGTGGGGGTACCCAGGCTTTTTGCACCTTGATATTCAGTTACCAAAGATTATCGCATAGTTGGACTCAAAGATCTCGAAGGTCTTTTCCAACCATAACGATTCTATGAAAAGTTTCCCTATTTTCACTGGGCAGTGGCGGAAGGATCCTAAAAAGTTGTAGAATATAGAACGGTCCTTTTACAGCCTCCTTTTTCATTATTACTTTATGCATTAATATAATACATAAACCCATGGCCTACTTGGGGCTGCTGGAGCACTATACAGCCCTTCAATGCATCCCAGGACTTCTCCTGCCTAAGCCTTCTCCTTAATTTTATTGTTAAGGACACCTGCAAAAGTCACCGGGCCCATTTCTGCATCGTCTCCCTCATTAGCAGACACACACCTGAGCACCTTCATGCACTCCTTAAACTCAGGAAGCAAGGCTGGCCTCAGGCTTGGCTGAAGAAATAGCTGTTGAGGTTGCTGGGCTGGTTCCTGCCACTTTGCTGGGCTTTCTAGTGCTGAGATAAGCTGGTAAGTAGCTGCTGGTGGCCTAGGTGAGTGCATTTTATCTTCTCTGACTTCCTTCTGCACATGGTTTGACAACAGAAGAGGGGCAGGGGATGGTAGGAAAGGGTTTTCCACCTCCTCCCTCCCTGTGCTAGAGCTTCAGTAACTGCTGGGCATTGGGTTCAGCTGGAGCACTTGAGGCAAACTTTGGGGTGGAAATAGCCCCTCTGGAAAAGGTTCAAACTACCACTCAGTGAGAGCTGATCTCTGCCTGAAACTAGCCTTGGTCCAGTCTTCTCCCTTGGCCCTTTTTGGCAACCTCCCCAAAATAAGGGTTCAGTGTGGGCTCTGGAAATGTCTGCAACTCCCTTGCTTTCCTGGGGAGCCAGAGGTGGCTGGGGTAGAGTGAGATTTTGTTAAAGAAGGAATTTTGGTTAGGTTTCAAATGGGAAGAAATACACTGTTTTCCTTTAGGCAAATTTCTTAGCTTCAAAACTATAAACAAAAGTTAAATATGAAAATATGTTCAAAACTAAGTGCTGAGATTTTTATGCAGTGCTTTTTTAGATGAAGCGCTGTAGTTAAATTTGGCATGATTTTGCAAATCACCAGCTAAATAAGTATTTGTGAAGAGGATTTTTCTCCTCCTTTCCCCTTGAAGTTGGATGTTCCTAAGGATAAGTGGGGAAAGGTAGAGTTTAAGGTTAAACATTAACCTTATTAACTTAAACATTTCAAAGCACAGTCCCACCATCTCTCCTTTACTCTACACTTCTGCAAGCTCTTTGTGCTGGGCTGTTGGTCAGCTTTGCTATCTGGCTAAAAATTAAGCTGGAAAGAAAAAGTAAATTTTCAGTAGCACAAGGGAAGGGTCTGATAGAAGGGAGCAGCAGACGCAGCAATATGGTTGCAGCTGGACTTTTTTGGATCATAGGTTATTCAGTCTCATGGTGTCACCTTTCCTGGTGAATGAAAGTGCTTATATAAACATCTCCTGAGAAGATTAGTTATCCAGAATTCAAAAATGCTTTGACATCCCTCAGAGGGTACCACTGATTTTTATTTTAAGCCTCTTTTTTGCTGTCTCCCCTCCTCTCAATCCACATACAGTATTGGTGATACATGCATGGTGCTTCATAAAGCTGATTCCCAGGAGTGCCTAAGTGACAAACTTTGAAAAAATACAAACTAATTTTATTAAGTCCCAGCTATTGTCTTGGGGGAGAAGAAAAGCCACCCAAGAGCCCACAGTACCTTGAAGCCCACCTGTGCTCTGGGGAATTTGCTTTCCCTTGGCTGGGGGACCAGGAGGATCACTTGGGAGTGATTTCAGGAAGAGATTTTGTGGCTCTGGTCTGCAATATGAGCAGGTCCATGCTTGTGCTCAGCCCATGTATTGCCTCTACTTGGTGTCCGCTTTTCTCTTTCAGAAGAGACATATCCAGAAAGTTCCTCTGTTCTTCTGGCTGTATCAGCTCAGCTGAAGACATTAACGTCTCCTTTTGCAAACCTTGCCGTAAACTACATTGCTTCACTGGGGACATTTCCTTGCCTTACCCCCAGGGCTTTGCAAATATGCACACATCACAGCAGGAGCAGCCTTTCAGGGTAGATGATCATTTATTTTTCCATCATCTTGCCTTAATTGTCTGCTTTTATGAGCTGTGAAATAGTCTTTAATAGCATGTGTCCTGATGTCCCCACTGCTGTACTTCCTGAGCGAGCTGTGGTTCAGCTCTCTGACCTGTTGTTTCAGGCTGTCTGCAAAGTCTGGGAATAGCCAGTGGGATCATCAATGGCCACTTTAATAGCTTTTGTGCAGGTGTGGCAGCATAAAACATTTTGAAACAAACTCTGGAGTGCAATTATGAAATATGTCTCAGACTCCCACCCCTTCTATGTAATTCTGCATTTTCTGTTAATGCTTTGAGAAAACCATCTTAGCCTGTATTGTCCAAGAAAAGAGCAATGCCAGCAGCAGACTGGATATGCTGTATTTAGGGATGCTTTTTCTTAGGGAAATTTCTTTCCTGTTCACTTGAATGGCTTGTTAGATGCTATTTAGGTGGAAACAGTCCTTGTTTCACTCAGCAGATACTCAAAGCTGTCTGCCAGGCAGTCTCTAACTACCTGGAATTATTTTGGAGGATGCTTCTCTGCAATTCAACAGTAATTGTAACAAAATCACCCAGGTGTATTAGCAAACTGGGAACATTGCTCAGCAGCAATATTAAATGAGCAATGAACACTTCGCCAATTTGAGGTTTACTTGTTCCCTCACGTGTGAGCCCAGAGGCCTTTTAGCTGGTTGATTTCAATGGTTATTACTGATTTCAAGATTGCCTGTCCTGATTCCAAATTCACAAAACCTGGAGGGGGCTACCTGTGCTAAAACACTACAAAAAGGATTAGAGAGGGACAAATAGTCCCACTGCATATACAGCCCGCTGATGTATGCAAGATCAGGGAGGGAGAGAAGTTATTTGCTAAGATGCAAAGAGAAGCAGTAGGAAGAAGTGAACAAAAATTCCTCCCTGTGATATGGGGGCATCTTGGCTTGGATGGTGCTTGCTAGTCTGAGAAGGGTCTTCCCTTTGCATTGACTCCTATCTGTCCTTCGTGTGTCATGAACCATGATGTTTCTGCTGCTTTTGTGGGTATCTTTACTGGAACTACTTCTGTTTCAGAAATATCAACATGCCCTTCTCATAGCCCGATAAAAATAGGGCATTCCTCTGAAAAGAGGACCATGGTCAAGTTTGTAGATGAAGAAATAATGTATTACATACAGATATTTTTGTCCCTTTCTGCTGTTGCTTGACTGTAACTCCATGGACCAAGGCCAGGGAGCTTCCAGCCCAGAAAACAGATCGAAGGAAACCAGTCTGTGAAATGGGGAGAAGCTCTTGTTGGGCAGAAAGTCACATATCTTTCCTGACTAACCAATAAACCCCGCTACTCTATTTTAAGAGATTGGAGGCTGCTTTGAACAGACAGATATAAGATTGAAGAGATTGCTTTAGCAGCCAGCTTCAGCCTCCTCTTATTGCATGTCATATAAATTTGCTCACAAAAATGCTCTGCTCTATTATAAAATCAGTTCCATTTAATGACCCAACTCCATTTAGAAAGGTCCTCCAAAGCCTCCCTATTGAGTCACTTAGGAACTTGCTTGTGATTTTCACTC
The DNA here is from genome assembly GCA_034781795.1 of Crypturellus tataupa. Lineage (NCBI taxonomy): Eukaryota > Metazoa > Chordata > Aves > Tinamiformes > Tinamidae > Crypturellus > Crypturellus tataupa. Next base: position 4,857,914 of record JAWLRI010001089.1, read on the forward strand.
TAAATTAATTCCTGGACAATTTATACCCACCTTATTCCTGCTACAAAAGGGCTTGAACAGCTCTTTTCCCTTCTCAGTGTTCTCCCTTCTCTGGTGTATTTATGGTGAAAAATCAGTTTTTGTCAGCATTTTTTTCCTAAAATCTCTGATTTCTCATAAGACCCCTTCACATATTATCTATATAGCCTGTTTGTGCCCTTGGTTTGAAGTCCTTTTTTTAGGCACAGGTGCCCCTTGCATTGCTCAACACTAGATCAGCTCCAGGCTGCTCCAAGTGTTGTCTAGGACTAAATCCTGTCTGATTTAGAGGAAGGGCCTGAGATTTTTCCTAAAGCTGAAAGAGTCTTTAAATGATGGCAACCCTCAGGTACAAAAACGAGATGGAGGAAAAGCAGTGCATGACACATCAGTAAATGCCCAGATGATTTTTGTCCATAAAGTGGAAGCCCTCAGCGTGTCTCCCGTCATCTTTTCCCTCTGAGGATCAATGAGCACTTTTATGTAGGGGTGCTCTGCACTGGGGAGGGGGAGAACTGCACCACTGATGACAGCACCAAGAACATCCAGTTCTGTGCAACATTTTCCACTCATTGGTTCAAAGGTTATGTTGTCCAAACAACAGTTCATTACAAAAGGGCATTAAACAAACAGCTCCTTTCATTTTTCTGCAATAATTGTTTTATTCCCAAGAAACCTTTCTTGCTGAACTGTAATGGGCATATGACAAATGTACTGATTCACTCTAACTGCTTCTAAATTTACTTGGTTGGTGCAACAAAAGGGAACTTAACCTGGCTATGACTGAATTTGAATGATGGGAGCTTTTGAGAAGCTGGTTATGATAAGGGGCTAAGTCCCCATGCTGGGGCCCAGCACTACCCTGTTCCAGTGCTCCTCGCCATAGCCACCCTGCATGAGGGGCAGAGCACTGAACTGGAAATCTGCAGTTCAGACCCCCAAAATACATTCAGCACCACTCTCCCTTTCCCAGGTGTGCTCAGGCTGGCTTTGGCAATAGCAGAGCCATACCATGACCTCAGATTCACAGGATATGAGACAAAAAGGGGCATTTTCTGTTGTTTTCTGCTGTGATCTTTTGAAGACTATGGTTATTTTTCAACCTTATCCTGTGAAGTCAGTGGGAGGCTGCAGGCACAGATCTGTGTGCCTTCTGGACCTCTTTGGTGCATCTCCTTACTGAGCACATCTCCAAAGGTGGTCGACTACTTATGCTGGAAAAGCAACAAGGCAGTGTATAAGTTCCCTGGCACTTTTCTTCCTCTGCATTTCTAGAGAAAGGCCCAATCCCCCAAGCTGGAGTCTGATATCCTCCATGTGTCTGGTGAATTCAGTCTTTGTGTTTCAGTGCTGCCCATGTGCCTTGGCCCATGAATGTGGCTGGTGGCCGACTTGTACTGTGCCACCTCAGTGCTGATTCTGTAGAGACTTTTTTCATGTCATGGCAAGGGGAAATTGAGTCATGGGAACATCCAATTTGGTGGAAACACCAGTGCTGGATCAATCACCTGCCTGGCTTCATATCTAGTAAATGACAGGGCAAAAATCTAAGGAGCAGCTACAGAAAAAGCAGGACATTGAGGACTGGATCCAGCATCCCAGATGTACTGATTCTTCTGAGGCACATTGTGGAAAGAAAAACAGCTCTTCAGCACTTATTCCATGTAATTTTTCATGCTTTTTCTTATCCATGCTGGCATGGCTTGTGGTAGTATGGAGGCACTCTTGGGATGAAGGCAAAGATTTAAGATGTAATCCCTGCAATTTTAGACATTTTAAATATGAATGCATCAGAAGTGATCACCCCTCTCAGCTGTAAGATTTTGGTTGTATGTGAAAAGGAAGGTTGGAAAGGATGAAAGATGCCTCAATCCTCCTCTCCATCAAATTCAACAGCAAAAGTCTTGTTGACTCTCTTGAAGGTTGGACCTTGAAGAAAGTGTCTCCTGCTGAAACACTCTAGGGATATTTTAAAACCAGATTAATAAATAATTGGACCATCTGCATTGGAATCAGTAAGTGGAATGACACATGGAGGGTGTCTGTAAATGGAACAGCTTCAAATATGCAGAGTAAAATACACAATGGAATGGATTTTTTCCATAATAGACATAATTATCACCAATTTGAGTCTCTATTGCAGGTGAGAGACCCTGCCTGAGAGATGGGCTGTTTTCTCCTAAGAATCAAACAGATAAATAGTAAAAGATTGTTCCTGCCCTAGAGGGGTGACCATCACATTAATAAGACAGACCAGGGTCAGGAACCATAGCAGGGAAATGGTTTGCCTGAGGCTGTATAACAGATAGGCAACAGAGCTGAGGTCAGCCTCCAATTCCTAGAGTCCTGCCTAGACTTCATCTGCCAAGTTCCTTGCCTTTTAGACAGGAGGTGACATTGCTTCTAAAGCTGCTCCTGTCTGTTGAATTTCCTCCCATCACCTGGCCCGGCTGGCTGGGTGTTCATTAATATCGGTAGTCTTCACAGTAACAAAGGTCAGACCAAAAGTCCATTTACAGCAATCACATGTGGATTGCTAAATTCATGAACTCTTAATCCCTCCTCTCTTCTGTGGAGACTCCACAACCTCTCTGGGCAGCCTGTTCCAGGGCTCTGTCACCCTCACAGTGAAGCAGTTCTTCCTCACATGAAAGTGGAACTTTCTGTGTTTTTAATTTATACCCATTACCCTCATTTTGTCACTGGTCACCATAGAGAAGAGTTTGGTCCCATTTTCTTTACAATTTCCCTTCAGATATTTATACGTATTGATCAGATCCCCTTTCAATCTTCTCTAGGCTAAACTGGCCCAGCTTGCTTGGTCTTTCCTCCTAAGATAACTGCTGCAGTCCCTTAATCATCTTTGTTGCTCTATGCTGGACTCTTTCTAGAAGCTCAATGTCCCTCTTGTTCTGGGGAGCCCAGAACTGGCCCTTCTGCAACAGAAATCTCCTAGACTCAGCATTTCCTTGTCCATGCGGGCAGTTGCTGCCTGGGATTTAGATCAGTGTGTAGAAAGGGAAACTCTTGTTTTTCCTATTACTAGGCCCAGAAACCGGTGCTGTGACTGCTTTGGGTTTTCAGAAAGGAAGCAGAATCTGACAGCTCTGGGATAAGTCTCTGAGAAAATAAGGCAGCGTTTCATTTTCAAATCTGAGGAAAGAGATGGGACACAATAGAAATCCGAGTCTCTAAGATGACCTTAGTGGTGCAGCGCTATCAAGTTCAGATGTGGAACCCATCCTGCAGGATTGTCCACACTGACTCTGGCTGAATCTTAGGCTTTGTCTACAGCCTTCTATAGCCTAGATGAAGGCTAAGAGCAAGGGATAAGAGCAGGGATGTTCTACTCCAGAGACACTGCCCTGTGTTTCTGGAGGCAGATATGAGCACCTCGAATATGGGTGCCAAGGAGCACCCATATGGGTATCCAGTGGGAGTCCAGCTGGGAAAGATGGTAGAATTAATTGTTGCTTTTTCTCTTGATTTTGCACACTGTGGTGAACGGCTCCGGTTTGCCCCGAGGGATTCACCCAACATCCTATAGGAGCCACGTTTCTAATGCTACTTCAGCATTTTCTCCTTACAAATTACCTCTTATTTCTCCTAAGCAATGGCTAGATTTTGGTACTGGCCAAGTGATATAATTCTAGACAAGTCAGGAACAAGGTAAATGTTAACACAGAATGATCATCTCCAAAATTGACCATTACAGGGCTAGTTTCTGGGTGCCGTAAACTGAATTCTGTCTGCGGTAATGGGGCAGAATGCAGAGAATGCAAATTAGATCGTTACTTTTTAAATGAGGAAAAGATTATGCAATACTCAACAGGTCAGTGCTAAAACATTGCAGGCCTCTAGTCAAGGGCTGACTCCCTTTCTTGGCAGGTTTTGGCCAGCCACGCTGACAGCTGGGTGACTTGACAAGTCACTCACAGCAGCATCTCCCATCACGAAGTAGAGCTCACAAATGTGCCCAGCCGTAACAGCCTCAGACTGCAGCATTTCTTCGGTCTGGCGGTGAAAAGAGCACAGGCACTTGGTAGGAAATGTGGTGTGCTGTGATTGTAAATACTATGTGAATTATTAATTTTCTGTTTGCTACCTTCAATATTTTTCTATTCAATTATTTTCTATAGATAGAGCAAAGGGTTGGTTTGTTTTTTAAATAATACACAAATTATCTTTTTGTACATATTTACAGGAATGTTTTGTGCATATTTTCCCTTGAATAGATTTTGAATTATTTGGTGCATGTTTTATTAAAGCATCTATTTAATAATTAAGGAGGGTATGTAATTATATGTAAGGCTACTGAACAATTTGTATTGCAGTGTGTATTAAGACTGTATAGAAAATATAGTCCATCCTCAGAAAGGTGTTTTCCATTAGTTATTTTATAGCAGTTTATATGGAGGGAGGTGTTGTTGTTGTCATTATACAGATGGAGAAGCTGAAGAATGGAAAAGGCGGATCCCTCAGGGGATTAAATATACTTTTAAGAGTCAAACCCAGGCCTCCAGACCCAGTGCAGAGCTCTGCTCCTTGAGCATCCTTGCTGCCCGGTGTATTTTGCAATCCTGTATGTCATCCACAGTCACGACAAACTTCTATGAACATCGTGCATAACTAAAATCCCATTTGCTCTTGCTGTTGGTGAGGAGGCAGTCATAATGACCACAGGTTTTTAACAGTCAGGCCCCAAATCCACTGTGCTGATGACATTTAAACACAAATGGCGTTAAAAGTTTCCCAGGCAAACTTGCTGACTCAGGAAAAGCGATGTTTCATGTTTAGGCTGAACCCAATTGCCCACGCCGTGATGTAATTTATTGCTCGTAATACACAACTCATTTAAGGCCTTCCAAGCTGTGAAATGTTTAAATCGGCAAGAGGGTGACTTTAAATCCTTGCAAAGGGTGACTTTGAGCCATGTTACTGAAGCATGCAGGAAAAGCCTTCTCCTAAAGAGATGGGGAGAGCTGGCATTGCTCTGTTTGGTATTTTGCAATGGAAGACTAACCTGAGAGGGAATGGATCTGCTTAAATGTAGGAATTTATGGCTTACTTTTCATGTATTATTTCTATCTCCAGACTCTGTGTAGGGCTGCACAGGAATATAAACCTAGCTGAAAGAGTGAAAAACTGCAAGGCAACCCTTACTTCTAGCCCTCACCTTTTATTAGACACAGACCTTGCTCCTCAGCTGTGACTTACAAACCAACCTCCTGGTTGAAGAGCAGCAAGAACTGCCCTGATCATGGAGGATTCCCTGCTGCGGGCAGAGATTTTACAGACCTGCCGACAGGTCTGTAAACTTCTTTGAAGGCTTTTACTAATCCTGTTGCATCCAGACATGGATTTTCTTATGGAAGATCCATGTCCTAATTCATTTCTGTGGTCATTTCATAGCCCTATTTCTATAAATCATGGTATCTCCAAGGAGTTGGTGACACCAGTGACTAAGGTGACCGCTAATTTGGGAACCACTGGTCTAGAGGTCACAGCTGTGGTGCACAAGATGAGGTAGAGAATGTTTTCAGCTGGAGGTCTGATGATGGCAAGGCTCATCTTTATGAGGAACTTCATCTTGTTTTTTTCCCTGGAAAAGTGAGGTTTTTTGACCGAACTCCTGCTTTTGTAGGAGAATAGCTCATAGGAAACACTACTGCCCTCCAGTAGACCTGAAGAAAAAGGGCAGATTCTTCCCAAATGTGCTTGTTCTCACAGTGTTGACACCAGAGCAGATCTAAGCCACTGGAACATGGAAATTTGGTTCAATTATCCCAGTGGAGACTGAACCTGCAGCCACATGAGAGTATTGCAAATCCCAAGTTTATGTCTCAGCAAATCTCAAAGAAGCTCCTGTCACAGAAAGCCTCCAAAATCCAGCCCTGCTTAATGACCATCTCCTTTTGCCAAAGAGGCCAAAATCTACATGCTGCAGAGAAAAGAACTTTTTAGGATATTTTTTTTAATTAGAATAACAACTTCCTAGGATCCTTTGATAAGAAGAGAGTCCAAGTGACAACACTTCTTGACCCATGGTTATAACCCTACTTATTAGCCACCCCTACTATGTCCCAAAGATCAGTTTGGATGTGTTTTCCATGCCTTGCCTGGGACTACTTGGGTTTCTTCAACAAGCTGATACAACTGTTGTTCTTCCAGTGCAATGACCCCACTCCCAAGTCCTGCTGCTGCTTTCTTTCCCATCCTAAAGAGGTGCTTCTGACACCCATAGTGCTCCAGCTCACAAAGCTGTGCTTTCCCTCTCAGTGAGGAGTACTTATAATTACAGTTCCTTAAAATTGTGTACACAGCCCTTTAAAACATGACACTTTAATCCTATTAATGGCTGTGTTTCCAATTCTTGCCAGCTATTTACCTTCCCTTCCCTATCCTCAAACACCCAGCACTAATAAGAAAGTCCTCAGTGCAGGTAGCTGGCAACTTAGATCAAGCCCTCAGCTTGGACCCATTTCTGGTCCCTGACCCTCAACTCTGCCTTGTGGCTGACTCTTATTCCAGACTCATTCCAGAGACTTCCAGGAATGGGCATGCTGGCTTGTCAGAGAAGGGGAGTACAACACCCCCCATATAACCTCTATCCTCTTAGTATGATGTTTGCAGACATGAGTGTTTTGGTGTTGTCTCCTGTCCATATTCCAGCTTTCTTCCTAAGCATAAATTCTTTTTCTTCATCTCACTTGTCTCCTGAATGCATCCATGATCTGTCTCTGTTCATGTTCTTGGTGCTTGGCTGCTTCTTCCCACCCATTGTAGGTCACATCAGAAGCAGAGAACCTGTGTCCTGTATTTGCGAACCACTCGGGGCCCTTCAGGCTGAAAATAATGCATCAGGAGCAAAAGATTTACATGCAGTAGAGACTGAGTGGGCTTTAAATGCTAATAACTGTCATGTCTAGAACATATGTGAGGACCCAAAGGGTTTTGCAAATGATGTGGGGCCTCTAATCATTTCCTGATGTGGGAAAACAGAGAAAACATGTCCATAGAAATGGAAGCAAAGTGAGATGACTGGGATCCAGGAGGGTGATAGGAGTCCTGCTCATCCCTGTTTTCTCCTTGATTGCCTTTCCATGAGGAATCTTATAAATACATTGGATTCAGGGAAGCAGAAAAGCCAGCACCAAGATCCCAGCCCCTATTAAACGGGTTGTTCTCCAGCCTGTACAAGAAACAGCAGAACAAACAAAACCGTGATACAGAAATCTTCCCCAGAGCCCAGCGCTGGCACAAGAACCCCAAGTGCTGCCTCTGACTCGTTCCTAATCCCTCGCCAAGTGACCTTTCATCATATTCATAATTAGGGGATAATAGTTTAAAAAGATAGTTGAATACCCAAATCTGCTAATCCTTCAGTGAAGCCTCTCTCCTTTAATCTCTCTCTGAGTTGCTAATGCATAAAAAAAGTAGCCAGGCACCCACTGCTCTCTCCTGCCCTCATTAAAGGGAAACTTCAGCTGCCTCCTTTCAGCCTCAGAGGCCTGCCGGGCACGAAGGGAGGGCACAAAGGCAGCCCTCGGACCACGTAAGATGTGCAGGAACTTTGAAAACCCGAGGATTGGGCTTGTTTCAAGACCAGTGTCGTAACAGAGGCCGGTTGTCATGGTAACAGGCTATCGGATATCAAAAAAATATATTTAAAAAAAAAGTTATCACAGGGAGAGGCGCTAATGGAGGGGACAGCAGAGAAGGGGAATGTTGAAGGGATAGCTTTGCCCCTGGGTAAGGGGGAAGGCAGAGGAAGGCCATTAAGGAGAGGCACTGACAGCTCCAAAAATCAAACTCTGTCCTTTTGGTTGCTACATGAGTGCCAATGGGCAGAAAATCCAGCTTTTGAATGCAGGAGGGAGGACGTGTAGACACATGGACTTCCAATACTGACCGCAGGGCTCTGAGTGCAGAGGGAGCGCACAGGGGATGCTCTCTTTTGTAGTGCCTTTTCCCTGGCAAGGCTGAAGCATTTCATAAGGGAGAGAAACCAACTGACATCGAACAAGATACGGAGGGGATCTAAAGCAACGAAGATCCTCAAGCTGTCCCGTCCAAACGGTGCTGAGCCCTCAATTTGGAGGAAGTTCAAAGCCTACAACTGGGCCTGAGGGAGCTAGTGCTGAGGAAGACAAAGGAACTATGAGGAGGTTGAAGGCCCAGGATAGGGACAACTTGGGTATCCAGAGCCTTATGTCCCATCCTACCAGAGGACTTGCTATTCAATGTCCTCCACTATCATTTCTTCTGGCAGAATGGGTCATCTCACTGTTCTCTGTGACAAAGCTAACGTTGCCACCAACCTGGTCCTTTTGCACGTCTCCTCTGTCCTTTCCATAGTGCCCCAGAGGCACTCGGGGGCACGCGGAGGCCGTGCTGTCTGCAGCAGCGACACCAACGTCAGCGTCTGTCGGGTGAGAGCTGGTGCATTTGACGGGCTGGCAGCAGCCAGAAGTGGGAAGCCACTGTTAATTAATTGGATATGCAGTGTAATAGCAGTAATTGCAATCAATATATTAGATAAGGATGATCAGAATGCTGCGCAATCCCTCTCTGATAACAAATACGTCTCCATCACCAAGGCTGGAAAAGCTTCAGGAGATGCTGGGAATGAGACCTCACTGAGCTGTGCGGGTCGGCAGGGAGGGCTTCACTGAAGCTCGCGGAGACACCTGAGACACCCTCTGCTCCACGGAAAAGCTGTATCAGCCCCAGGCCAGAGCTGAGTGTGCCTAGAGACCTCCTAAAAATGCATCATTCCTAAAAATCAACATCGTTCATACTGACCGGCCCTTCCCATTTTTCCTGAGGAGAAACCTTCACCTTCTGTTCATCTCATGTTGCCCCCCATCCCAGGAACAAGGATTTTGTCTTTGAAAGACATTTGGCAAAAAAAGAGGTTAGTATTTGGGCAAAAGGACCATCTAGAAAAGTGCTGGAAAAAACTTCCAGAAAAAAAAATCTAGAAAAAATGCTCCTTCTTCCTACACACGTGGCTATAGCCAGCCCACTTAAGCTGCATTTTCTCTGATAGCTGCCACAGCAGAAATGAGAGGCACCTTTGTGATAACTTAAATTCAAACAGGAGCAGTTTTCGTTGCAGGTACAGTGACGGAATGGAAGATTTCTATTCTTGCTTCAAAACTTGCTCTCACTAAAGTATGTAGTAAATAAAAAAAAAGGAAAAGCCAACGACAAAAAACCCAGACATACCAAAAACTTCAACAGAGATAATGACCAGCCCAGGTTTAAAAACAGAAAATCATGCCTTAATCTTGGGTTAAAAAAAAAAAAAGAAAGAAAGAAATCTAAATGCATTCCATTAAAAGCAGAGAGGAGGATATGAAAAACACTTTTTCAGGCTAAATAATAATAAAAAAAAAGATTAATAAAAATAATCCAAATTGGCAGAAAAGCCTAGTGAGTCATTTAATGCTCTCAGTATAGCCGGCAGGAGCAGGGTAATTTATGTCTCTCTCCAGCACAGTCTCAGGGCAGGTCGCTCGGCGACAGCGTATTCAACCCCATTAAGTTTTCAGCTGTGAGGAACTAAAGGCTGTTTCCCAGATGCGCTCAGGGGCCTGTTTGGGCTGGAGAGGGGTTTGCTACCTGTGTTGGGGCAGGACAGAGCAGGCTGGGAGGCAGTTTTTGATGTTGAACACGGCTGCCTGTGCAGCAGGTCTGCGGCGCCCTGGGAAGACCGTGCCAGCAGGTCCACATCAAAGTAGGTCGTGCAGCAGGACGGGGAGGGTCTCCAGCGAGGCAGAGGGGTGGCAGTTGCCTGCACAGGATTTTAATAGGACAGGAGAATGCTGAGTGAGGAGGCTTTGAAGTGCAGAGAGTTGATGTGATCTTCTACAGCGCTTGCAGGATGAAAGAGTATTGCACGTGAAGTTGGCTCTGGGCTTGGTGAAGTCCAGTCTTTGCTCCAGGCCGTATCAACAAGCCTGGCCACCTCCTTCCATGGTCAGCTTTGTTAATGCCACCTTTTCTGGACTCTGAGCTATGGGGCTGTGAGGTTCCTGTTGGTAATTCTAGATGGAAACATCTTCCCCATCGCGTAGGGTAACGAGATTGTTTCCCAAAGAAACCTACAGCTCCAAGACTGCAATGTCACTCTGGAAGCTGTCTCAACTTGCCCCTTCCAGCATTCAAGAGGGCTCCCCTCTAAAGGAGAGCTCACATCTTCTAAGTGGAAAATAAACAGTATCTGTGAGTCCTTCAAACAACAGCAAAGACCTGTGGAGTCCTGAGTCTGCCCTGGGCCATGCCCAGCTGTGGGTGCCGAGGGCATCGAAACAGGGCAAGCACCACGTGAGAACTTCCCAGGCAGTGCTACCGTGTTCATCTCACTGTCCTTCTCCCCAGAATTGCTGGAAACGTGTCATTTATGTAATATAAACCACTGTGATGGCTGTAAGAATTTTCTTTTTTTAAGAAGAGGATGAGAAGGGTTGCATGGCTGCAAAGCCATGAGAACTGACACAAAGCGCAGACAAGGTCTTGGTGCCTGAGCTTGCTGCTTCCCTGTATATAATAGCAGAGGTTAGACCAGAACAAATCTCAGCATGTTTTATGTGCTCGCTAACAGCAGGCTCAGCTACTCGAAAATGATGAGCATTTGTAGAGATCTAGACCTTTCCAATATTTAATAAGTTGTATTCATAGGGAGCTTTATTCTGATTATGGTTTACGGTAACATTTCTTTATCTACATTTGAAATGATGAACTGTCTGATTTACGGATCTAGTTTTTGATCAGGGAGAAGAAACCAGAGATGATGAAATAGTCATAAGCTTGAAGTTATTTTTATTTTTGCTAGCGCATGAGTCTTGAATGACTAAAACAAACAGTTCCAGCACAGCTTCATCAGCTATCTGGATATTAGACTGAATGTTGGAATATCAGATCCTCTTCTTTCAGGTAAACTTCACGGCAGCTTCCTCCTAGCTGTAGCCACCTTATTTATTATTTTGAGGAAATGAGTGCTGTGAGTGTGAGGAACTGTAGTACAGCATATAAATTTTAGTATACAAACTTAAAAATTACAGATAGTAGTATAAAATGGTGGCTGATATGCTTGGGATGTTTCTGACATGATTTCTGTTATAGGGAAGACTTTCAATGTGGATAGATCATGTTGTATATCTCCAAGGCAGGCCTCAGTCTCAAAGAAAGGAGCCAGGGACCTCTTACAAGTAGATTTCTTGTCCTTGTTTTTCCTTATGCAAAGCAATTCTGGAGTCTATTTTGCTGGTTGGAAATGCTCTTCTCACAGGCAGTATCTTCTGTTCACTAAATACCAGCCCTGTGCACTAGCTATATCATTCATTCCTTCTGTGGTCTGTCACCCCCAGCAGAACTAGAATCATTTCTCCTCCAGACTTTTCTTTCCTACACTAAACATGTGGCTTCCTCTCTTCTAATCACACATGCCCAATTGCCTTGGCCAATATTATTTACCTGCATCTACAGGAAATGCCTTGCCAGCTACCCTTGACGTTGCCATTTTCAGTTGCAACACTGGAAGTTCAGCCTGTTCCTTCTAACGTTTCTCCATTTCATCTCATTTTTATTACCCGCAGTTACGCGAAGCTGATATTCTTCTCTCCATTGCCAATACCTCTGAACCTCATAGCACAAGCAGATTTTATTACCACGCTCCTGTATCGCCAACCAATGCAATCTGGTCTTCGTTCAGGCTTTCCCTGCCCTCAGGAGACCCGGTAAGCAGGAGCCACAATGCTGGTGGCCACTGCACTGGCACTGCTTTAGCTCCAGTACTTCTGCAGGTATCTGGAAAGGGACAAAGCTGAAGAGTTTGCAACTCTCCCTCTGTTCTCTCTTGCATTTTCACAGCTTTTTCATGTTACTTCATTTTAAGGTGCAAAAAGGAACAGGAATCCAAACATGCCTATATTGTGGGCACTCATGTTTCCATATGGAAAAGGTAGTGGGAAAAGATTAACTTAAATAGTCCTCTCTACAGGCTTCATGATTCAGTCCTCGTGGGTCCCCCAAGACCTTAAATGATGATCCACGACTTCAGAGAGGTTAAACTGCCTCTCCTGTGTGTTTTGTGAAGCCAGGTGTGCCACAAAGTGAGGCTTATCCTCACCGCAGGAAAGGTGACTTCTAAAGCGCTCTGATCCTCTCTTTCTGCCCAAACAGCTAATAATCTTGTTGCTTATTGAGAAATTCAGCCCGCGTTAAGTTGTAGGTTTGACTGACTGTTGTAAAAGCATTTAGCTGGGATTTATAACCAAACAGACAGACAGCTTGTTGAACTCCTTAGAATTCATAAGGATTAATAGTTTTTAGTCTGAACATTGTATGTAACTGAGCCTCTGAATGTCAGCTCAGTGTGTAACATACCTAAGGCCTTGCACTTTGGCAGTGCTAACAGGACAGAAAGGGTATTTGACTGCAGTTACACATGTAGTATTTGTGGTCCTGCCTAACTCCACCATTAACATGTACTTTTATATCTACTGAGCGTCATCTATTGAACATAAAATCCTGCAGCTACTTCTCCATCACACATGGGACACATTTCCTGGGCTGCCACCAAACCATGGCCTCTTGGGAAAGAAGATTTTTGCTGAGCAAAGTCCAAAGCCACATAAAAGTCTGGTATTTTCTGCTCAGTGTACAATTCACCTATGTGACACCTGGGTAGAAGGTGCTCATACATCAGTGAATATCTGGAAATGTGGCAGCCTGGTGTCCAAATCAGGAAGGCAATAGACTGTCTGTAAAAGTGGTAATTTACTGTCAAGGCCACTGGTGATGGCAGGCCTACAACAATTTAATAACCTAAGGTGAGATGTAGGCAGACTGCAAGAGCAGTGATTTCCTCACCCTGGCGCACGGCCAGGATATTGGATGCCCTTTCCAAAAGCATCGTAAGAATTCTCATGACCACCGGCGGGACTGGACCTTGCCACTCTGAGCAATAACAGGCTTCTGGAATTAAATGCAAGCGCTAACATCGTACCGGGGACTGGAAGCAGGTGGTACACATCTCTGTGACTAACGCTGCTTCAGGCAGTGCTTCGTGCTTGTCCCCAAGTAGCAGACAGGCCCGTTCTGGTCACATCAGGATCACTTCCAGCTACCTCCAACTCTCCTTCCTCCCCTCTGAGGCTTGCAATTGCTTTCTCCCGTAGTGTTTTCCCTCACCGAGTATTTCTCTGTCATCCCTTCTGAGAAGGACCTTCTCAGGATATCCAAACTCATGGCAGAGTTCGGATACCAGGAACTCTTTCTGCTGACACAGACCAGAGATAGGAGGAGCAAAAAGGTGTTGGGGACCCAGGACGAATCCTATTAGCTAGTGAGGGATTCATGTTTCACAGGCTACAAAATCATGCAAAAACATGGAATTGGACATCCTTCTGGTCCAAAACACGAAGGCCGGTCCCACTTCCCGCTCCCCACAGCAGCAGGGACAGCGTGTTCTCAGACTCCAGTAACACGAGTCTGTTCAAACTTAGAGACTTTCAGTAAGTTTCAGCTTGAGCTTTGGATCAATTCTTATTCCTTCCAGATTGCTTCACTCAGCCCTCATGGATTCTCTTGATCAAATAACAAAAATGCTGAGCAGATTCCTAAAACATACTTTCTAATAAGGCCTCTAGGAAAGCGGAGCTGACAGCATCTTGCATTTTTATTCTTTCTTTCTTTTGAAACTAGCTCCACTGCCTCTGCCAAATGCAAGGATGCCAAATATGATCAGGCTGTGGATGGCACCATTCGTTTGTGTCAATCCTTTTCATGCGAGCTGAATAGACAGGACATATGGGCCTTTCCTTAGCAAAGTGTACACAAGAAATAAATAGGAGATTTCTGCAAATGAGTAAATTTCCAAGTACAAGATTAACTCAAGTACTGCCAGAAAGGGAAAGGGGCAAATTGGGCAAATTAAGAAGTGCTCTTGAACCCTCATTTCTTGTAAATACATCCTGGAACTCCACTGTGCTAACTGCCCTCCTACAAATTCAGGGATGAAAAGCAGAACTGTGAGTCCATGTTTGGGGAAACCTGCATTTTTGGTGAGTGGAGGAAGAAACTTAATCTTTTTAGCTTGATGGAGAGAAGGTGAGGACATGACATGACTGCAATCCCAAGGTACTACCACTGGGAGAAGGCTTTTAACAGTGCAAGGATTTTTAATCTGGTATGCAGAAAAAGATTGAGTGGAAGGAAGATGAAGAGAGGCAGATACAATCTAGAAATTAAGCACTTTTTTTAACAGTGAAAGCATTTATCCATTGAAAAAATATGGAGAAATGCATTGGGTTGCCCCTCAAAAATGGTTATATTTGAAATTATAGGTATCAGAAGCTCTGAATTGAGGGCACTTGCTAAAACTTTACATCCAGCACAGCAGAAAGGCAGAATATCAGGTTTATAAAAGATGGCTTAAAAATCTGTGAATTTACTTTTGCTTTCTGTCCCAAATTGTTTTGCATCGCTGTTTACTAGTTGCTGCCTTCCAGCCACGTGTTGTGCATCATGCGGTTGCACACCTTCTCCATGGGAGAACATTAATCAGGCTCTTAATCACTTGCACATACTCCTTCCCTCCTGCTTCAGTCTTCAAGGGCCCTCTGGTGATGCTGACCTCAGCTCCCCACTTGTGCACGACCAGAATAACTTGCCTCCTCGCACAGCCCGTTCTCACGCTCTCTGCTCACACTGTTTTGTCTTCGATTCTCAACGTTTTGATTCCTGCTTCTCCCCTGGATCTGCTCATCTCGAGGGTGTTTTGAGCACCTAGAACATCTAGCTCCAGGACTGGACCGTGTTTCTCCATGGGGAAGATTGAATGACTCCGAATGACAAAGTTCCCGCAAACAAAATGGTTTTGCTCGTATCCATCTGCTGACCGAAGAACCACACAACTGCTGTCAGGGGAATCAAGGAATTTCTCTCATAATTACTGCTGCCTTGGCAATCACATCACACAGGCATTTTCTATTCTCTTTGGCACACTGAGCACCTGCCAGAGAACTTCTTGTCGAAACCTTCTGAGAAACTTTGGCAGTCCAACCCCAAAGCCCTTCCCCGGGCACTCTGCTTGTGCAGTAATGTGTGCAGAAACGCATGCACAAGCTCCTGCCCCTGCATCCGCTTTCCCGGTGAGTGCCAAAGGTCTGTCCGGTTCTCTAGCTTAAACTCCAGGACATCCATTGGATTTTAGCATTAAGGTATTCAAAGTAGTGTTTGGTCACACTTGAAATATCCTCATTTCTCCAGAACTGTAGAGTCTTTTTGATTAATCCAGCACATGTCTTGACCAATGTATGTCAGATACATCCCGTCATTTCAGCAGTCTCATGCACTGCTGAATTCTGCTTTTTTTCCTTCTCTCCTGTGCAACCAAGGCTCTCTTACCACTGCCATCTCTGTGTGCCTCATCTCCCTCCATCACCACTCTCTTCGTCTCATCAATATTAGAGCCCCCTTTTTAACTTAGTTTTCCATGGAAAAGGGCTTACGGGATCACATCACGGCACTAGTAACATGGGCTTGTGTATCCCACCCCCTCTTCAAGTCACTGGCCAATTTCAGACAATTTTGGCAAGGAATAGAGGGTTCTGAGAAAATAATTATGATTATGTTTCTTGAAAATATGTGACTGTATAAAGAAGAGGAACATTACTAGAGACCCCAAATGTAAAAAAACCTATGGAGTGAGCTAAAATCTTAATTAGACTATGGAGAATCCACATGGGGTGGAGAGGAGACAAATTGCTGTCAGAAATATCCTGGTATTCTGGGAACTGTGATGGAGCACTGGCAGAAAATACAGTCCCTCATCCTGGAAAACAGTTGTCTGAAGCAAATTGAACTACATATCTCGTGGGACAGCAGCACAATTCTGCTGCTGACCAGTTTGTTCCTCCAAGTCCTTCCATGTGGAAGAAAAAAAGTAATATTTTTTGCAGGAAAGAGTAACTTAACATTGCATCCTGCATTCAGACCTCCTTAGGATTTGTTTCTTCAATAGAGTCTTTTCAGTTTTACTTCTTCATTGGCTTCTGTCCTGCCCAGATAGCCTCCTGACAAAGCTAATCTTGACTCAGGACAAACGTTGGTTAGATTTTCACATCTAATTATTAGAGAAATATGTTTAGCTGGGAAGCAGCAGTGGATCTGTCTGCAGAGCCCTAATATGATAGCAGTGGGATGAGGGAAGCAACACTGGAGGCAGTGATCACTGAGACGGTTTGGGGAGGACCCTGTCATTTTGAAGACATTTAACTAGCAGGAAAAGCACAATTTCTAGGCTCCTTTAGAATTCCCTCGCTGTCTACAAAGGAGTTATTTCACCCCCAGGTGACTGAATAGTGTGAAAGAGCAGAGGAGGCAGAAGAACCATGAAAGGAGCAGTTGGGAGCTGTCCGACTTCGGGGATATCGTAGGTGTTGCAAGGGTTTTACTGCACGAGAAGAGCTCGTCTGGCAAGAGCAGAGGGAGATGCAGGGAATGGGGATTCCTGCCTGGCACGTGGCCGCCCCCGGTGGGACGGCGCTTACAGGGCAGAGCTGAAAGGCTGAGCACTGAGCTCAGCAAGAGTTAATAGAGCCACTGGGACCAACGAGTTGTCCCCATGGGGCCGTTTGCTTTGGCACTGACCAGGTTGACTAGTGCCCCTAGTGTGGGCAAGGTGCAGAGAGCATCGGGCTAACTGAGATGGGCAGCAATTCCTCCACTATGTGCAACGTGCAGCGAGTTACTGCTGATAACCTGCTGCCCTTCATCACTCTGTCCCCCATCCTTCCATGCAGGGTGGTTTCTGACCTCGTGCTGGCCCTGATGGAGGCCGATCCTTGGGCTCCGCCTCAGATGTATCTGGATGCAGCAATTCCCCTGTCAGCACAGGCTGTTGGTTGTCCCTGGGACGCTGCTCTCTGCCCGGTGGTGCTTTCCCCAGGAGTTTTCATCACGCTTTGGGCTTAATCCTTTGCGCAGCTGGGTCATGTTACATGGAAAGGAAGGGCCAAAGACACAGCAAGTGACATCCTCAGAGGAGGAGAGAAAACTAAACAGGTCCAAGGCAAGAAAAGGCAAGGGCCAGGCATTACGGGAAGACCTGCATTTTTCCTGCTTCCAGATCTCAGCATGGACGGGGCGTCTCTGCATTCCCACCCCAGTATTTCCATTCAGGGTTTGGAAAGCCCCAGCCTGGCTGGTGCAGATGCCCTCATGTCCCTGTCCTTAGCACAGGCTCTCCCTAGTGCCTGACAAAGTTACCTGGCCTGATGTGGACATGTATGAGCAGTGCAACCTGGGCACCGCTGTGATACAACTGCAGGGACTGCAGCGACCGTCAGAACAGCCGTACGAGGCTGCACTCGATCTATGTGCCCTGCTGCCGGCACAGGCAAAATCTCTGCCCGCAGCTGTGGACCAGGAACCACCGAGCTGCATTTAGCTCTGCCGAAAACCCCTACCCGCTTGTACCTGGCTCTGCAGCCCCTCTGGGTGCAGACAGAGCTCCTGTGCCTCAGCCTGCAAACACTGCACGTGTACCTGGGAGGGTGTTGCTCTAAAAACCTCTGCACAGAGGCATTGGAAAGAGATCTGCAGTCATGTAGCACTAAGAAAGTGTCACTGCTGTCCCCAGGGCCTTTGAACTCCCTTGCGGGTCTTTGCTTTGTACATTCCCACTCAGGAGAAAGAGCATCCAAAGGTGGGGACTGCTACAGGGAAAAGACTCTTAAGCAGACAGTGCTGGGGCTCGCAGCAGCAGTGGGAGGAAGGGAAGATGGGAGGGACTTCCAAAGGGAACCTGGCAGGGTATTGGGCACAATTCTCCGTTTTTTCCTAGCAATCTAGGCTCATTTGTTCAATGACACCACAGCTTATTGGAAGCAGATTTTTGCACTGAGCTCTATCATCCTGCAGGGCTTTCAGGGGCCCTTGCAGCTGCAGTTTGAATAGGAGGGGAGGAGAGTCACGGGCAGGACGTGGTGCTGTGACCGGGCTCCGTGCCCGGGCAGGAATGGGGCTAGGGGAGACGGGGCTCGCTCTTAGCTTTCCCAAGGAAACTCCGCCTGGCTTTATTGCTTGTTATCCGCTTGCTCCGAAATGCCAGGCTGCACACATGAATCTGTTACTCCTCCAGAAGAAGTTGTTGCATAAATGTATTTATTTTAATGAGAAAACAAGCGGTATCAAAGGATTTGCTCTGAAACCCAGAAATCCAGAGAAGCTCGTCCAAGCAGGAGAAAGAAACAGCATGGTCATATTTTGCATTGCCCCTTCATGGTGACAGTTGTACTAGAGTCTGTTACTGGTGGAGCCCACCTGGGCTCTCTTCCTAAGAAGACCCACATCTAAAACCAGCAGCTTCTCCTTTGATAGCCTTTACAGTCTGGGATATAAGATGGTGGATGGGAGTGCATCATTATAATCATTTTTTCCTGTAGCATATAGGGAAATGGAGGCAGAGCTAGCCAATTAAATGGAGATGATCAGTGCGCTTGTGAGAACTAACGTGGAGACACCCAAACTTCTCTTCCAGGCCATAAACATCTGTAGTTAATGACAAAATGTTAATTACTGGCAATCAGCTAATGAGGGTAAAAGCTGAACTAATTTCCTGCTGCCTGAAACGCTACTCTAGACCGTGTTTTGCCCATCAGCTGAACTGCTATTTAAGAAGAGGATAAAAAAGAAAAAAAAAAAAGAATCTGGCACCTCATTCTGTCTCCCCTGCCAGACCAGATTAGCGTGTGGGGAAATTCTCCGCTGCCGACAAGCCCCAGTTCATTTCCCTGTGTTAGGCCGTGAATCAAGGATGAGCTGGATGCTGGGCTCGAGGGCCCTGCTGCCCCGTCCTGCCTCCTGCTCCCTTGCTGAGATTTGCTCAAATGACTTGAATCATGGATGGAAATTGTGGCTCTTTTCTGTGCTTGGTAAAAGTCTCTGGGCAACTTTATCCTCTGTAGAGGGAAAGGGTCAATATATCACCATTCTTTCTGCCCATCTAGGGTCTTAGCTCTAATGACTTATGGCATGGGGTAGGTATAAATCATCCCGCCCTTGTTTTTGAGGCTGCAGCTGAAGATGACATTCCCGGCGCATGAAGCCGGCGTGTAGCGTTGCTGTGCATGAGTAACCAGCAGCGATCCTGGAGGAGGCTGTGCGCTACCGCTGGGCAGATGATTCATGCGTGTGTCACGGCCGTGGTGCCGATAGCCGTGTGACAAAAGGCAGGGCCATGGGGTAATTTGTCATGATGCTGTTGCCTTGCACCGCGGAGCCGGCAGGGTCACACCTTGGAGACACGCAGTAAAATGTGCACCAAACCACCGCCAAGGGGGAAAAGACTCCAAGCTGGAGTCGCTGAGAATCTGGCAGAGACCCCAGGCTGGTACATTTTGCAGAGGGCTTGGGGGATTGTGGAGACCTTTGGTAAAGTCTCCTGGGGGGCTGGAGGGCAGATGAGCAGCATTGCCTATGGCGTGGTGAAAACAGCTATTTGCACCCTGGTTTAGGCTTCGCTGGCACTGCAGGTTTGTGGTAGCTCCATGCTCGGGAACTGGAAATGCAGCCTGAATCTCATGCCAGATTTGCATGTGAAGGCCCCTTCTCTGTTGATGCATCTCCTAGAGGCCAGTTTGTCACCTGGACTGGGGAGCGTGGGGCACCCTGACATGTAGCACGGAGCTACTTCTTCTTCTAGACAGAGATTCCTTCTATAGAGACGGCTGTGCTGTTATCAAGGCAGTCCAATGGGCCAGGCCAGGCTCATGTGCTGCATTCAGAGGTTAATATGGAAAAGGAATAATCAAAAAGCATAAACGGAGCTGCTCTTGACCGGGCCATGGATTCACGTTGTTCAGGATCCTGTCTCCAGCAATGACCAGAAGCAGCTGGCTAGGGAAAGAGGGAAAGCTCAGAGCAAGAATATGCAGTATTTCCCTTATGCATGCTGACAGCATCCAACAATATGAGTCGGATGTGGTTTCTGTGAATTTAGTAGCCCTCGATAGATTCCTCTTTCATAAAATTATCCACTGTTTCTTTGAAATCTAGGAAGCTTTCTGCATGCACAGTATCCTGAGGCAAGAAGAAGGAGTTGCACATCTTAACTACTATTGTGCTAGCAAAAAGCAATGAATTTTAGACAAGATGCTTCCTTACTGTAAGGCAATATGCACATCTCTGTGAGGAATAGCTATATTCATAGTTACATTCCTGCTACAAATGAGAGAGTAGCTGAATTGGTAGAAAATTAAGAGTTCGTAGGGTTTTGACCATATATCCAAATTAGTATCTGTTAAATGAGTTATCAGTTTTCACAGTTTTCATCCTGCTACCTCAAAAAATCAATTTTAAGTCTCATTTCAGATCAGTCTCAAGCCCTAATTTACAGCCTAGCCTGCATCCTTGCGGATTTCTTTGTGGCATCCTTTCCCTGGATGTTTCCATCAAACCAGCTGTGCTGAAGAAACCTATAGGTTGCATGAGGAACGTGCAGATGGCAACGGGATCAAACACATTTGCAAATGTCATAAGCCTCAACCGCATCATCTCTGCTTGCATTGTCCTGTAGTTTGCAAGACGTTTACAAGGCATGGGGAGACCTACAGAGAAGATGTCCCGTGGTCACTGCTCTGCTGGCAGCCAATTCAGCTCCATTCCTTCAGCTTGGGTATCCAAGACATTCTTTGGGGCATATCCCGGCTGTCATGCAGGCCTCGAAACTGGGGTCTACATCAGGCTCTGTTGCCTTCAGAGATACTTGGTGTCCAGCCATCTGCTCGTGGCTGAACCCCTCCAGACTAAGCTGGTTCTCAGCTTTTTGCGAAGGTTCCCATCCCTGCGGATTTGCCTCCCCATCACTGCGACGCTGAGCGTCAATCAGCTTCTCCTGGCAGTGCAGTGAATTGAGCCTCCCTGTGCAGTGCGAGCTCTCTGCACGCAGGGAAGCGATCGCATTTCATGCTCTAAAGGGCTTAACACCCCTCCACACGCGCGCGCGTACGCACTCGAGCAGGGTGGCCAGCGCTGTGGTTGGAAGCAGACTGGAGCAGTGGGAAATGAGCAGTTTTCCTCATAGATGAGGCCAGAATCGCCCCTGTGCAGTGTGACACGGCGCGGGGTGGACGTGTAAGCCTATTGCTGGGGCTCTGCTGCGTCCAGCCCCGCTACTGTGGTGCGCTGGGGCTCCCCATTTGCTGACATGGGCTTCCTTACAACGCGTTGGCATTTCTTGTTTTCCAGGCCTGCAGCTGCTGCAATCCCTTCCCCAATTAAAAGCTACCTGCCTGGCAAACAGGGCAGGCAGAGAGGTGACCGCGGGGCAGTGAAGCAGAGGAAAGCAGATATGTTTTCCACGGGAGTGTTTAGCTCTCAAGCTGCTCCGTAGGCAGCCGGGTGCTCTCCCTGACACACAACGGGCTGACTCCCACCCACAGCGTAGGATGGGACAGAGATAGGACAGAGTTCTCAGTGAGAGCCTCAAAAACGACTGGGAGACCCACACACCGCAATGAGGAGCCACTCTGCAGGTCACTTCAGACTTGATTTCCGTCTTTTCTGCACAGGAGAATCTGGCTTTGGGGAGATGGTGCAGAACTAATGGTAGGAAATGCAGCTGTTAATAAAAGATGGAGCTTTTTTCCATTTGCTTTCATTCAAGGCTGTGCAGGTGCCTTGCGATCTCTAGCACATTAAGCAACCTTGTACCTCTCAGAGCTGGCTGTTCTCACTCGTACTTCATCTGCTGCAGAAAATGGGGCAAGCAAAGGGCAAAGGGAACAGCTGAAAATTGCAGGGAGATGGGATTTGCCAGGGACTGGCTCTCCGCCACCGAAACCTGCCCTGCAATGCAAGTGCCAGGGCTAGAAAATGCTCTGTGGCTCTCAGAAGGGGATCTCCAGATGTTCATAAATCCAATAGGAGAGGAAACACAGAGCCTGAGCTATGTGGTGTGACCAGTGTTGGGGCAACCAGCACTGGGATAGCTCTCCAGCTGACTGTAGTAGGAAAATCCTAAAAGACGCTCGAGCTTATAATATTCAGGCTGCATTTTACAAACGTGTTCTCTCTGCTCAGCTTGGCAAGAGCAAACGAGCTGAGTGCTTGGCGTGCAGTGGCTGCTGCACCTCTCCGTTCTCATGCGTTAGCGTAACACGACTGGCATGCCTGATGTTGCAGCAGTGAGTCAATAATAAGTGTTATTATTATCTTAATTAATCAATAATAATATCCTTATCTCCTCTTGCGGGGCTTCCCAGCACATCCTTTCTTATTTATCCTTTGTCTTATTAATGCCCTGAGCTTGCAATCAGATTTGGGCGAGTGGCTGCCTACACTGACCTGGCTGCTGAAATACAGCCTCGCTCTCACAATTCACTTCCAGGGCAGGGAAATTTTGACCGATTTCGGTCAGCCTGCCCGTGAGGAGGGCGCCTTGCAGAGCTGCGGCCTGCGAGATCGGCTCCTCTAGGCAGCTCTGCCTGAGCTGAAAGGGCTCTAAGTACCTCACGTCCCTCCAGGGAGACACTGAGACATCTGCCGCAACTGTAAAAATATATAAAATAAGGCAAGGTTAATCACCCTCCCTTCCCACCGCACCTCATTTCACATGGGCTGCTTCAAGAGCGCATGGGCAGCGCTTGCATCCCTCAACAAAACCTGCTGGCCTTGCCCTTCCTGGCAGCCTCCCATCAAAAAGCATGGAAATCTCCTCAGCTCGGACACGCTCGGCAGCAAAAAAAACACCCCGCGTTCCCGAGCGCGCAGTGGGAAAGCCGGTGCTTTCGGAGAGCGGATCCCGCTCTCCCTAATCGTCCCTGGCAGCGCGCTCTGCCGTGACGCGAAGGTGGAGCGGCAGCAGGGAAGGCAGCGCCGCTCTGTGCAGCAGCCCCAAAATCCTTCTCTTTGTGCTATGTTTCCCGTAGAACAACGCGAGGTCCCTCCTGCTCATCCACGACGTCCGCGTCGCATGGAGCAGGACCTGCATGGGCCAAAACAGCCCTTGTACCCACGTGTCGCCCAGAGCGCTGGGAGGCGACATTTTATTTATAAATTTTTATTTTATTTTATTTTATTTTATTTTATTTTATTTTATTTTATTTTATTTTAATTTTATTTTATTTTATTTATTTTTATTTTATTTTAGTGAAAAGCCTAAAACACGCCATAAGTGAAAATTTACACTGCGGAAAGGCTCTTTGGTGTATCCTTTGCACTGCCCGTTTGATGCGCCCGGCAGGCTTTGCAATAGTTAATTTTGCTTCCCTGCGCCTCGCAGGGAGGGATGCAGGGAAGGAGGAGGGAGGTGTTACTACTTGCGGGTTGCTGAACAGCACAGTGAGGTGGATGGCTGAGGAATGAAGTCTGTGGCCTGACCGTGCTTCTCGAGAGCATTAGCAGACTCTCCTCCTCCTTACACGCTAGCACAGTGACATTTCACACTTCTGCTTGGGTCTAGCTCTCCAAAGACCTTGTAGCCGTTCTCCAGTGCCTCTCTTCATGGCAGCTTAAGTAAAAATCAGAGCCCATGCCTAAATCAGAGAAAAGGCTTCTCTGCAAAGGGAAGAGCTGGTACCAAACCTCTCCCTGAAGCGCAGAAAGGAAGCCCTGTCCAGAAACAGGCTGGTTGTGGCACCTGATCCAAGTGTAAAAAGTACAGGAGAATGACAGAAAAAAATTCAAAAAGAAAGATTTGTTAATTAACTATTCCATTTGGAGGACAGCGAATGTACTGGGGAGGTTGAGGATCTGCCTCTCGTTAACTAAAGGACACAAACCCAATTGGTAGCTGCAGCTGCAGCTCCCAGGCAGAAACTAGCACCCCTGGCAAACAGGGAGGTTATTTTCCCTTGGAAGAGGGCACTGCAGTGGGGTAGGGACATATATATTTTATATATATATATATATATATAAACCTTCTTTTAGTGAACGTCACAACTGAACTCCATTAGGCAGTGACTGAGCAGACTGCACTGAAAACAAACACCAAATTAAGCGCACCCACTCTGCAGGGAGAGGTTTTGCCTTTTCCTCCCGTGCTCCTGCCAGCGAGGAAGGTGAGGAGGAGGAGGAGGAGGAGGGAAGGACCTGGAAGGCCAATCCCCAGAGCCTGGGCTGACTAGGAAGGGTTATTGAGAGAGGAGAAGAACAGGAAGATGATGTGAGAGAGGGGAAGGAGTCCCCTGTGAGGACAGCCACAAGTGTGATGAGTTGGCAGTACCGATCTTGGAAGGGCTCCGGGAAAGGTGGGTGTAGGAAGGTGCTATTAAATGGGGCTCTGAGATGACAGTCACTGAGGCACTGGGCTACCCTGGCAAGAGGGGAATTAACCTGAGGGCTGCAGGAAGGGTTTGATGTTACGCAGGAGGGATCTGGATAACCAGGTGCAAATTGAGGCAGCTAAAGAAGAGTTTTCTCCTTGCTGGATGCTTTTCTCTCCTTGCTTCCTGGTAGGACAGTGTTGGGATGGGGATGGAGATGCCAGATGCTGCTAGCAAGATGGGCTCAGAGGAACTGACCCCCGTCTCTACAGGAGGAAGGTGACGGTGGCGAGGGGCAGCCAACCCAAGCTCACACCTCCCTGGCAGCTCCTGCCCCAGGAGCTGAGGGCACCTGAGAACAGGTCTCCTGCTCTCCTCTGCTGCCGGCCCCAAGGAGCACGAATAGGATCAGACACCTGGCCTGAGGGAGGAGGCTGGACGAGGGAGGAGAGACAACTCGGAAACCAGCTTTGGAGCAAAGAACATGTCTAACTAAGCGTGTGCTTTCCAGCTCCAATTGTCACGAGTTCTGCGTTAATTCCATCTTGAAACACCAGCAGGTGAAGGATGGGGGCACTGACCCCCGCGCATTCGTGAGCTGGCGTGAGCGGGACGCCCGTGGCAAGCAGCGGCTCGGGTCACGGAGCACAAGGCGTTCGTGAGGCCGCTGCCCGGCTCTGCTCATCACGGCAGGTGCTCCCGCCGGGGTAGCTCAGGCATGTAAAGGTCAGTAAGACCGAAGCCGAGAGAGCGCTGAGCGCTGCGGGCACATCGGGCTCTGAAGCCAGGCGGGCGTCGCGTGCACGTGGCCGCGTGTGTGCTCCGCGCTGGGCTTTACTGCCCCCGATGCGCTCCTGGAAACCCTTACGGCAGCTCGGACATCGGTGAAGGGACCAAGTGCTGCCAAATGAGCAAAGCCACGACCGTGCCTGTCTCCATACGCCAGTGTTGTGAGCAGCCCTTCAGCCCCTGCACTGCTCCAGCTACTGCTGCTGAACCAGGGTTGGAAGTTGCACAGGGAAGGAAGGAGATCTATTTCCCTGAGGCCACTAAAAGCCTTCTGGAAGCTTTTCCTGACAACCTTCCCTGCTCCATGCACAAACTGCTCCAAAAAAGACGTCAAGGTCCTAAACACTAAGAAGAGAAGGTCCTAAACATTAAGAAGAGCCTGTCTCTGTATTCTCCATAATCTGAACTTAAGTAGAGGAAAACAGTAATTGTAAATTCCCTTTCACAGTCTTGCCTTGAGGCTGAACAAACCCAACTCCCTCCTCCTCTCCACACGCACCTTGTGCCCCTTGGCGAACTTAGTGGTTTCCACTAGACTGTCAATCTGTCTCTGGTCCTGAGGGGCGATCTCCAGGAGTAAGGAGAGAAGTCCCTGAAGTTTCAGCTTATAATTATCTCATATGGGCCTAGTATGAGGGCCTAGCCTTGGTCCCTGACTGGTCACTAGTAATAGACCTCAGAAAGGGTGAAAAATATAATGTTGAGATTGTGCTTCACTGGTAGCACGGGCTTAGGTTGTCTCTACCTGCTCATGAACAGACACCACCAAGAGACCTGAAGGCCACTGATGCACTGAGACGAGGTCTGTGAATTAGATGTTGCCGTGTTCCAGTGACACCCACTGCCTCTTATGCAACCTGGGGGATACCTTTTTGTAAAAAAAAAAAAAAACCTTCTCTTTAATTCTACTCATGATGCAACTGCCACAGGAGGGGAACACTGTGTTGGGAAGCTCCATTTTTCAAGGGGGTGTTACCTAGCAGTCTCAGTGAGACCTGACTCTTCTCTGTTACAAATATTTGAACATGTCAGCATCAAAGGGAGATGTCTTAATCTTTTCCAATAGTGTTAACTGGTAAATGAGGAAGAAATTAATTAATCAAAAGAAAAAAAAAAAAACAGATTGAGTATCTGGGAAAATGTCTTGATACTGAATTGCCTTACAGTAACCTTCTAGGGGCTTGGGGCTGGCTGTACCAGGCTTGATGGCTGAGTGCACAAAATCACAGAGAAAGCAATGGATCAATGCACCTGTGCTGGAACGTACAGCCTAGAAATGGTAAAAAGGCCTTGCACATCCGCGACACTGCTAGAAGGATAGAGTCAGCCAGCTCAGATTTTGAAAAAATCCCAATAATGTAAATTCCTTAAGTACGAGCCAAGCCTGTGAATAAGATAAATCTCTTAGTCACTTTGCCAGTGATACCCTTCTAATCTCATCCTTCCTAAACGACGCCGCGCAGAGAGTGAACCACTCTGCATAAGCGGTTTGCTGCTCAGAGCAGTCACTCATGCCTCCCACTCAGACCCCAGGATTTGAGAAGTCCCCTGGATTAAGGCTGTTACTATTTTGGGTCCAGAGTGAACCAGCTGAGCGAGGCTCAAGGTAATTTTCAAGCAATTGAGAGAGAGAGTGAGAAATGGGGGCAAAGAGAAGGGCACCACCATCCTAGGGAACAGTGCATCCCACACGAGTCTTGAACTGTACAGTGGAGTCTCACTGTCTTTTACAAACAGAAATGAGCCAATAACAGGGAATTAGCAACATACTGATGCCAAAGTGACAGTAACTGAAGGGCCAATCCATCTTTTTCCCAAAATGACCCAGACGCGGTGAAGCAGCTTTCAGTGGTGCTGTGTGTCTTGCTTCGCAGCTGGAAACAACCTGCTCAAGGTTAAATATTGAGCCGGGAACCGGGGCCAGCTGCCCTGACCTCAGATGTCCCAGGAGTGTGGTAGAGCCATTTACACCCACCAAGGGAGCCAGCTCAACACTGCCAGGTCAGCTTTTCTTACACACTCCAGGTCATTTTATGGGAGGAAAAAGATGATTCCGGATGCCAAGAAGAGGAAAACCAAGTGTATTTATCCAGACTACATCTAGGAATGCTAATAACCATTTGCTTTTTGCTTACTCTTCCTTTGTAAAGCGTGTACATACAACACCTGCCCTCAATACTACTTATGTAGTGTATACTGCTAAAAAGCATGTAATCCCTTACAATACAAGAGCTTTCATAATAATCCATGCATGTGTAAATCCCTACATAGGTTTCATCCTTCTTACCAGTTTTAAGGTAAGGACAGACATATAAATTTTCAGAAGTGCCTGTCACACGCTCCCCCCATCTCTCTTTACTCAGACAGCCCCCCTGTGCCAATGCTCTTCCCTCCCCATGTGACGGTTTCCACCAGGGATTCCAGTCAGATCCTGGAGAGGGAAAATACCGACTCCCTGTGATGCAGGGAAGTCCTGCGGTTACCAGCAAACAGGTCAGCTCTGCAGAGCTGTGCCAGGAGAATGCCCGGGGGAGAGCGGGCACGTCACGTGCCGTTTCTGCCCAGCTGAGCACAACCACGTCTCCAGGTTTCGCTTAATTAAAACAGAGTTTGTCTTACACGAGCTCTGAACTCTCCTCTTTCTCTCTGAAATACGTGGGGCTGCACACTCTCCGTCACATCCTGCGTGTCCCTCATGCCAAGACCATATTTGACTCTAAATTATGCATTTTAACTAGGTGTAAGGCCATTATTATTGGTTTTTAGTGAGTCATTTTTCTCTCAGTAATTAGTACGTGTCAGTTCAGCTCAGCCCAGTGCTGGTCTAACCCTGTGACTTCAAGGATGTGTTTAAAATCTTTTTTCTCCCACACAGCAGCTCACTATAAAAAATACCATTTTTCCTGTCTTGCCCACTGGAGCTGAAGAGCAATTATTCTGAAAATTCAAAATCAGGTGAGAAGCACGTGCCAGTCTGAGCACACAAGGAACTGCCAGACAGGGAAAAAAATTGGTCAAATAAAGGCAACTCACCTCCTTGCCCTCATTTCATTACTATATGCTTGAAATCCTGGCTGTGTCTGCCTCCCTATAGAAATGTCAGACTGTCTCTTACACTCGTTTTTGCTCACTGTTTCAGTGTGGCCTTACTTGACAACGCCTTCCATCTGTTTACTACTCTTCCATGTTCTGCCTGTGTTCCAAAATTACTCTACTTACAATAATGCTAATGCTCAGTATTCACAGCGCATCTCGCTGTGGAGGGGGTTTTAGGTGTTTTGCAGTCAAGTGAGGATCTCTTACAGCTTTGCTAAGAGGAAGCGAAGGTTTCTAGTCCCACTTCACGGCAGGACAAAAGAGCCCAAGGTGTCACTAAGGGGGAAACCAGGTCCTGTATGCAGATGTGGCAGCTATATGTGCATGGGCTATGTGTGTTCCCAGAAAATTGATGGAAAACTAGTCAATATTGTGAGGGGAGCCCAAAGGGTGAGTCAGCTGAGTGAATGTTGGTGTCTCCAGCTCCTCTGCCTGTAACAAGGGGCACAGCTCAATTACCCACCTCGAGATGTTTGCAGCTCAGAAGCTGTCGCGTGTGCATGAGTCAAGCTCTTGATTTTCACTGCCTAGACACCCGGTCCACGTGCAGACACCTACGCTGCGGCACTTGCAGCGAGGTGTCTGCGAGCCGGAGCCGAGTGCCGCCTCAGTGATGTGCCAAGATCACAGCTTGATTACAGCGCTTGGAGGTGAAGCCAACACCTTTGGTTCGCTGCTCATCCTCCTATACCCACTTGAGCTGGAAGACGCACCTCCTCTAGCCAAGTTATCACCATGGGGAATAGCTACTTATGTCCCCAAGACCCGAGTTGTGCACTTGTGAGGGCAGGTCTCTCTCATGGTGATGCTGTTTGCTGCGAGGTCTCCCCCAGCTTATCAGCTGCCCTGACGAGGAAGGTCTCTTTGCCCCTTGCATTCTTCAGCGAGAGTTTGCTACTGATTCACAGAGTCACAGCCCCAACATCCCTGTGTTGGAGGTGTCCACATTTAAAAATCTTTGCACAGAGCGTCGCATGGATCCAAAACACTCATTTAAACCTGTAAACTCCTGGGCTCCAAGGCAGAGCCCATCCTCAATCCCCTACCCAGAGAGTTCTCAGGCATTTGCAGAGGCAGTTTCCCTGCCCCAGCTGAATGGCTCTGCACCTTCTTTTCTTCCCTCCTGCCACCAAAAAAAACCTCTTTCCTCCCACTGGCAGCTACTGTGCAAAGTTCAGGAAGCAAAGAACAGACAAGGCAAATAGGGCTCTGCAGTCTCTTCCCTTTGAGCTTCCCGTTCATACAACTGTGTCATTCTGCAGATACAGATTCTTCTCCTGTGCAAGTGTTTGAGAAAAGGTTCCTAGGAGCCAAAAATACCTTTGCCGGTATGAAAACAGGCCTAAGTTCTTGAACATCACAGCTTGGATGTTTCCAGGTCAGCCCGCATGGACCAGGTGACTCTCCCAGCTGCCCAGCCAGATGGAAGTGTATTTTTCAATGGACGGACGCACCGCACTGGTGTGGGGATCAAAAAAAGGTCCAGAGGCCGGATCAGTGGGCTGGTAGGGTTGAGCCCTGTGGTGGTAAGCTGCAAATCACCAAACTGCGCTGGACAAGCCATGCTCACACCATCAGGAGAAACAGCCCCAGTATTGATCTGCCAGTACAAACAGTGAGGAATGGGCACTGGCCTGCAACCTCCCGAAAGCCTGCAGCATCTTCTAGACAGCCCAGCTGTGCTCTGTGCCCCAAGCCACCCTCTGCAGGAAAAGCTGACCCACAAGTGACCATTTAATCTCCTTCTGTATCCAATTTGGCTCAGCCACGTGGCTTCTGCCTTCCACTGCTCTGCCACAAATACACGCACATCCTGCAGCACCCATATAGTTCAAGAGGGGAGCAGCGCACAGGAGGCCCCTTCCCCAAATGCTCTCTGCATCTTGCAGGGGGAGCAGAACAGCTCAGGGCAATGTAGACATAGCAATTCCAAGGGAAACAGATGAAGGACAGTCAGGGGTGCAGCAGGTGCATAGTAGTTTTGCCATAAACATTTATAGGTAGACGTGTATCTGGCAAAAAGTGTCCCCATATGATATAAAACTTAGAAAAAGTTGTTATTCATACTGTGGTCTCCCTGTTACTGAGGGACATCACCTGAGGCAGTGTGGGAGGGTTACCAGACTCCAGCAACACAGTGTTGACAAGAGGGACCCGTGGGTTTTATCTCACCCCTGGGAACCAAATAGAACGGAGCAATCTGAGACAAGGGAATCAGGGAGCATATTTGTCCCAGACACGGATAAGTCAGGTTGAATGGCAGAAATCTGGATGGCTTGGCCAATCTCCATGTATTTGTGCAGCCTCCCTTTGACTCATTGGTTATCTCCGGCATACAAACAGCTAAGAGCCTTCCAGACTTGGGATAAGAGACCTTGGATGGTACTGAGGGCCGGGAAGTATATGAAAATGCAAAGCAGCTGTCAGTGGAAGAGAGTTTTGAACTCCAGGTTGTTTCATTTCCAGCTGAGCAAATTTTCTCTTATTTTACAGCACACAGAGAGAACATAGTCTCCGGTGCCTAAGGAGCACTCCTTGTCTCTGCAATACAACAGAACAAATAGCCTAATCAGGCCGAAATGCACAGCACACTGGAAAGCCGAGAACATTTGGAATGTCGTTAGAGAAGGTGAAAACCTCCCTTGGAGCCTGGGAGGGTGATATTGGCGGTGTGAGCACACTTTGTAGGGACAGAGGATGATCTGGTGAGAAAAGGGAGAGAGTAGCACTCCCAGGTTTGTCAGAGAGGTATCACCTGCGAAGGGATGAGGGTATAAACCTGCAGAAGGAGTTGTAGGTGGGATGAGCAGTGCTGGAGGGACAGAAAGAAGCAAGGAGCGGAGTTGGGTAGATCAGTGTTGCTGGGCTCTCGTGGAGGTGATGGGATGGCCTGCAGGAAGCTGAAAGAGGTGCAACCTGGCCCTGTGCTGATCGGAGAAGCAGAGCACGTGTTTTCCAGCTTCTGCTCCCCCAGGATCATCTGCCTGCACTGTCTGTTTCACCAGCGAAACCTGATCTCAGTGGCCTCCTCCCATCCATTACAGGGGAAAATAACTGGATCCCACCCAAACACAAAACAGAGCCGTGATATGGTCGGAAACCTTCTGCCAGCTTCAGAGGAGATGCCAACATTCACCCCGTGGGCTTCTGATCCTCTTAAACATCCACGGAGCAGCTCAGTTACACACACACACACTCATACTCCCTGTGTTAGCAAACAATCTCTGAAGTGGAACCGCACTGGCTGCTTTGTGGGAATCTATAAGCCTGTAACGGTGTCTGAGTTCCCCTTGGTTTGCCACGACAGTAATACACTCTGCAGAGCCCCAGCTTAGTTCACTTTGCCACTTGCGGAGGTCCTTTGACTGCCTCTAATTAGAGCCTGTTCTCTCATTAAGTTGGGTGGAATCATTTCTGATATTCTCCCTGCAATGCACGATCACTTTGGACTAGCGTCTGCCTTGATCTACAAGGCAGTCATCTAGCTCTCTATTCCAGTTGGGTTTGCTGTAGTGATCCAGTGACTGCTCTGTAGCCTTGGGGAGGAGGTACCACCATCATGCAAATTGCTAAATATGTTGATTCAGTCTTCAGAGATTCCTACATGTCTATCTCTGTACCTCCTGTGCTGCTTGAAGAGCAAATGTTATCCTTAGGCTGGGTGCTATCACCCTGTTGTGAAAAGGTAGATTGAACTAACATCTCCTCGAGTGTGGCCAGTGGAGAAGACTCCAAAACTCCTATCCTGTGCTTCCTTGCTTTTCTTAAATGTGCAATTTTGTGAAATCCTAGCATATCACATTCAAACTTGTGAGGCGCAGGTTCTGCTGAAGATGGATCTTTTTCCAGCCATATTTTTTAGCAGGAAGATGGGGAGTTCTGAGCTAATTGCACTAAACGAAGTGTAGTTTCCACCATCACTATGTCTGGAGGGTGGCGTCTTTGATTTCTAACAGGGATGGACCTCAAATGATAGTTCCTCTACATGGGGTCACTAATTTAATGTGGGGGTATGTCCCAACTGACCACC
The DNA here is from genome assembly GCA_034781795.1 of Crypturellus tataupa. Taxonomy (NCBI): domain Eukaryota; kingdom Metazoa; phylum Chordata; class Aves; order Tinamiformes; family Tinamidae; genus Crypturellus; species Crypturellus tataupa. The sequence continues at coordinate 4,890,125 of JAWLRI010001089.1, forward strand.
TGTTTTATATAATTTATAAGAATTTAAGAATTATACAGCCTTTAAACTTTAATCTGCTGCTTAGGGAAGCAAGGTAGAAAGAGAGAGAAGAATATTTTTCATTTTTAGTAAAAATACATCTTGAGAGAAGCTTTGAACAACATTCCAGCCAAATTAGGTGGAAGCAGAAAGCTAAAATAGCCTGTGGAAGGGAGAATGACTGTGAGCTTCCAGAAAGCAGCAATTATAACAGAATGCTTTTGTTTGTTATAAAGAGACTAATGGCTGTTTTGGTAGTCATTAGACAATGTGTAATAAATTTCTCCTGTATTGTGTATTTTTAAGGATTCCTAATACTTCAAAGTCTGCTTTTGCAAAATTGAAAGCCTTATTTACAGACCTCTTTTAGATTATCCCTCTGTTCAATTTAAACAGAAACAGTTTCTACTCAGTCAAGCTCTTCTACAGCTATTTTTCCTATAAGATTCAGATTTGAAATAGCATCATCTCTTAGAAAGTTAGTGATAATTGGATCAAGAAGTGTCTGGGCTATAACAAACAGAAATATCTGAGCCTTTACTATTATTAGCAATGTTTGTTCTCATTCTCCAATCTGTATCTGGGCGAATAGTCTCCCTTGATATTTATGACTACCATCACAAAAATCTCAGCCTCTGTCCAAATCCACCCTGGGGAGCTAGAGCAGACATTCAGTCCTATCCCTTGTACAGTTCCTCCTAAAAATACCATAAAGGCTAACTGGAGATTTTATTGCTGTTTTCAGACACCTCCTGGAAAGGTACAGATGGGGCCAGACTCTTCTCAAAGGGTGAGTGATCATAGTCTAGGAAGCCAGAGACGCGGGTTGGGGCTCAGAAAATTCTGATTAGAAATCAGGAAAATCTTTTTCATCCTGAAAGTGGTCAAGTATTGGCCTAGGGCCTAGAGAGGCTAGTGGAATATCCACCCTTGGAGATTTTGAACACTCACCTGGACGAGAGCCTCTAGCAGCCAACCTAGGTGGATCTGTTTTGGGCAGTGGGTCTGACAAGATGACCTCCAGAAGTCCCTTCCATCCAATTATTCTGTGGCTCTGCGATTTGCTTGATCTGCGCTATAACACTCAGAATCACCATTTTCCCCTGACATTTGCTTCGTATGCCTGAGCACACCTCCAAGAAGCAGCTCTTGTCCAGTGACACCAAGAAAAGGTCCAAGAGGAAATGAACATGTGAGGACTGGAAAGGAGAATGTTGATTCCCTTTTTTCCAAAGGGGAAATCTTTTTTGCCAGCTAACCCAAGGGTGACTCCAGTTGTTTTCTAAGGATGCACACACCGTACAGTACTTACTGTGACAGTAAAGACAAAAGCTCATACGCAAAGCCAGTTTCAGTTCCCAGTGTCCCCAGTTTGTTCCCTTGGACACCTCTACAGTTTTCCATTGTTGGAGATTTTAAAATCAAGATAAAATATTTCTTCTTTAGTTCTTGCACAGCTATGAAATTTCAAGCAGGAATTTTATTGAAGGATCTTCTTTGCCTGCTATTGTAAAGAGATTCAGACTGCACTAGCCCAATAACCCTTTCTAGACTTAGATCTTGTAAGAATTCACCATTCTTCAACATTAAGGAAATACTGGACTTTTTATGTTCTAAAATGTGAACTCTTTGGGGAGGAAAAGCCTTATCTTCACTCCTTGGTGCAGTGCTTTACATACTGACACCTTCTAAAGGTCACCACAGTATTAAAATACACTAGTCAAGAGGGCAGAAGCACCCATCACAATACTTCTTCCTCTTATGCAAACCATCTCTTTAATTACTTAACTGCTATTTCTCAGCTGATACAATATTTTATTATTACTTACTTTTTTTGAATGTTCAGCTGATCCATCTTAATGTTCTTTTACCATAACTTGGAATAGGCTAATAATCAGTTTACGCTTCTCCAGCACCTTTAATCCTGCCAGATCTTAGTGCACTTAACCAGGAGAAAAGGAGAGTGAAAGTGCTTCATTCCTCAGACAGGGAAGGTGATACCAGGTGGGTTAAGACCACACAGTTAAAAGTATTGGGGAGTTCACTGGGGTGGTTACAGTCTGTGCCCCTGTAATTGTGGAAAGTGTAACAGCACCCTTAGAGCTCTGGTTCAGCGCCCATGTAAAGTTGTCAGGGCAAACACTGATGTGGTGGAGGTGAAGAGTCACCAAAATTCCTGTGTTTTAGTGTATATGTCACATCTACATCAGGCCCTGCCAGAGGACTTGCTTGATTCTCTCCAAGTCTGGGAAATGGAGTAAAAATTGGGCAGAAGCTGCCTTTGTAAGTGCAGGGAATGAAGAGGGGAGTTGGATTTGGAAGTTCCAAGGGGAACCACTTCCATCAAAATATCCATTTAATGGGTACCCACTCACATGTAGGTTCTAGCTGAACTGAAGCAGGACAATGTCCATGCTGGGAAGGCTAGAAAAGAAGGAATCACAGAAGGGAAGGCAAGGCGTGAGGGCTTGAACAAGTGTTTGTGCTGCCAAGAACAAAGCCAAAGAAGTTCTGGGCGCAGCATGAATACAAATATGGGAAGCAAGAATAAAAAAAAAGTTCCAGCTAATAGTTGGGTTAATGCCCCAAGTGGGAGAGCAATGGATGGAAATGGTGGATACCAGAGTGACTTGATGGCCGAGAATCTTGCAGTAGATGATGTCTGCAAGATAGAAAGAGATCTGGAGCAGGACTGAGTCAAATTAAGTCTGACTTTAATGGTCATCTAGTGGAAGAAATGGACGAGATAAAGATAAGGGTGAAGGGGAAGATGCTTTGTGAGATGTCCATTAGGAAATGGAGGAGGAATCATGAACCACCCAGCCAATGACAGTGTGACTGAAGAAAAGGAAGAAAACTGGTCATGAGAACAAGATCTCCAACAGGAAATCTGAAGGATTAACCATGGGCTAACTATGGGTTAACCATGGGCTAACCATGCCAGAAAAAGTCATGTTCAGCCTTGCTGAGAGTGACTTAAACTAGGGTCAAAGGACAGACACCTGAACAGAAGTAACGAGGATCTCTATATGTGAGCAGTGGCAGGAACAGCTCCAGCCATGCCATAAGCCTTGGGATCCCTCAAGAAAATCCAGGCCTACTCCTCCAGCCAAGACAGAAAAGCTTATCCATTAGTGGCATGGAACAGAGTAACACCTACTGCAGGCCCACCTGGAAGGGGTTCTTACTGTGAAGAGGACAAGGGAAAAAAAAGGATGCAACTCAGTAGGGTAAGTGTAGGTTCTCCAATAAGACAGTAACGTCAACTGCATAGATCCAGGAGAGAGAAGAGTCCTGCAGGACATGGAGATCATATGATATCAGGAGCTGAATATGAATCAATAGTCTCAAGGAGTCTTTCTTCTGAAAAAGAAAGAAAAAAGAACAGAGAAACAGAGAGAGGGAGAGAGAGAAGGGAGGAAGGGAAGAAGGAAGGAGAAAGAGAGAGGAAGGTAGGAATGGACAGCATCTGCTATCTGTTAAAAGAAATCATAATCTCTCTGCAGTGCTCAGTACTGACAAGGAGTCAGCTGGACTATTTTTTCCAAATTCAGACATTGCTTTTATAGAAAAATATGACCAATTGGCAAGGGTTCAGGGGAGAAAATCCAGAATGATTATAGGTCTAGAAAGAGTGTCATAAGAGGAAAGATCAAAAGAATTTGTATTGTTTGGCCTAGCAAAGAACAAGGAATGTCATGGCTTCCCCTTACGAAGTTCTCAGAGCACCAATTTTCCTTATATTTACATGCAACTACCTGATGATGCACTCAAGTACTTAATGCTTTTAAAAAGGAAAAGAAAAAGGAAAGAATAACCTGTTCTTCTGATGGAAAGGGCATGAAGTGGGTACCAAATGCAGCAGAAAAAAAAAAAACAAAATCAGGTCAGAGATCAGAAGAAACTCATAAACAAGAGGGATCGTGAAGTCCCAGAACAAGCACAGACCTTTAAGAACTGCTGGGCTGAGCTTCTGCCAGGTCAGGAATTAGCTGTGTAGATTATAGATGCGTGAACTATTTGATCACTTGGGAGTTGAGCATTGACCAGTGCTTGGACAAGATCAGTGCACGGATAAGGAACAGAAACTAAACCCACAGCATATCAGAGGTTATTATAGTAATCACAGGAATCTACTTCAAAGAGATTCTAGTCACAGGGATGTCTCCAGTCACAGGGATGTCTCCATGTCAACATCCCCAAGTGCTCAATCCAGGACAGACACGCTTTAGCAGTGCTTCTTACACAGAGGTCTTAGATATAGACATGTACATTCTGCATGGAATAGGTAACCTTATGTCCTCATCTTAAACTTAAACACATTGCCATTTTTGATAGGACTACAGCATGAAACAATCACTCTTGGCAAACTTCTCTTAATGCAGAATAATATACCACAAAAGCAGTAGCAAGCTTTGGTTCCCACAATAACTGACAGAATAGCAAGTTCATCATCTCTCTCTTGTTCTACAAAGTTGCTCTGCATCTGGGACCAGCAAGTCTAAAAAGATTTGGGGTTCAAAGATAAAGAGTACAACCAACAATCCTATTCTCCAACCATAATGGAAGTTCTCACTGTAAAGTTCATCTACAGAGGAAAGAAAACTTTCTCAGGAACTAGATCAAGACGTAATTACCCCATCCCTTGTTCAGTTTATAGTTTGGTTTCTCCAACAAACGCAAAGCATCAGATGTAGAAAACAACAACAAAAATTGGTTCAGCATTCCTGATGTGTCTGTTGATTTTAGTCAAGAAGGAGAGAAGGACGAGAAGGGGAGAGGGGACTGCTAAAGAGTTTAAGACTATGATGAAATGAGGCATGAGGATTGCAGGATCTGAGCCCTGTCACTGGAACCAGTCTGTCCACCAGCATTTTGCCTTATCTCACCACTTGTCACAGAGGGGCATGGGGACACCAGATTTATTACCTACGTAAGTTCCCAGTTCTCACTGTTTTTTTCCTCACCAGGGGAAAGCCATCACTCATCACTCTCAGCTGCTGACAACATAATCTGTTCTACTGTAACCAGTAGACAACATAATCTGTTCTACTGTAACCAGTGATAAAGCAAAAACGGGTTGGGGTGAATGGATGGGGGAAGCTAAGAAAGTCTTCAACGTCAAGCAACTCATTTTAGTCGAGTAACTCCAGTTAACAAGCAAAAATAAGAAAGATAAAAAAGTTAACATGCTATTTTGCAAGTATTATTTCGGTCTAGTTTCCCATGGAAGCTAATTTTTCTCTCGTCTAATAGGATACCAGAGTCTGTTAAAGCTTTTTGCTGCTGCTGAAGCTCTGTCCTGCAGGGACTCTCCGTGTGCAGGGCAGCTGAGCCAACTGCAATCTTCCCCTCAATAGGACAGACGTTACTAGTTTCCTTCATTCAGCCACAATTTTCATGAAACTTGCAGGAATTTAATGCTTCTCCACTCTCTGCCAAATCTAAAATTGGCCAAAAGGCTTAGAGGAGGGATGAGCATAAAGCCTAATAGCTAGCACAGTCACATGGCTTTATTCCTCTAGAAATCAGCTACTAAAAGGGACAGGGTGATCACAGATATGGACCAGTAATTATAGTCTATCTTACTATCTTACCCCAGGCCTAGGATTGAAGAGAACAGATTATTTTAATCTAGTCCACATCATTAAATCAGCCCTGCGCATGGCTGGTGTTCTCCCAGCAGCTAAGGTGAGATAAGCTGTGATGCAGATTGAACCATCTCTTTAGCACAACCTTGTTGCGTCCGCCCTCCCTCCCCAGCAAAGGGAGGATTTTAGGTGTGGGATTGGTGATTAAACGGCAGCTGAATTTTCTCTACCATAAGAAATGGGCCTGGAGAGCCGCACAACCTCAGAACGTGCTTTCCAACTGATGTATTCCTTCACATATGCAGGGCATAACCTGAAGGGCTGCTCAGCGCTCTCTGCTCCTCATGAAGTGGTTCAAGGACAGCTGCTGCCACCCATAAGCCTTGGCCAAAGTCCTGGCCAAGGGAGGGTATCCGAGGTTGGAAGCTGTGCACACACTTACCCACCTTTCACCACCTTTTTGAGCTAATTGCATATCACACACATAGCACACGCAGCATCACAAGTGCTATCAGTCATCCAGCTCTTGGCACAACCATATTGCCAATTCCTGGACCATCCTTGAACAGAAAAGCGCCAACACGCACAAGAGGCTGCCAGCGAGGAGGCCCTTGCTGTGAATGAATATTTGCTTGATAGACAACCTGAATGCAACTCAGCTTTGTAGGAGCAGAGCCCCTTTGTGGAAATAACAGATGCAAACAATGGAGCTACACGTTTTTGCATTGCTTGTTCTGTCACTAAATGACATCAGCCACTGTTAATCACGGCCTGAAATGTATATCTAAGAAACAGTGACACAAACACAGGCAAGTTCCTTCATGAAGCCTTTTATATGGGAGGAAGTGAAAGAAAAGAAGAATTGCTCTTTAGGCTAGCTAGTGGCACTGAAATAAATGGGTCAGGCATCAGAGTTTCAGCAGGCATAAAATGTGAAAACCCCATCTCCTGGAGCAATTAGAAGTCAATGGGATTAGTAGCCTTCGCTAATATTTATAGAAACTCTGCTGGGTGCACAACATTATCAAATGCAGGGGTCAAGTCCCTCTCTAGTCCTTTGCTCTTAAAGTCAATAGGAGCTTTGCCAATCGACTCTGCGGCAACAGAGTCCAAATCTAAAATAGAGGATACACAGGACTACGTTCAGCCGCTGGTTTTTGCTGAAGCCAAAAAAAGCTCTGTACAGTACAGATCTGATCTTGGGACAGGTAAAACAGAAGAGTTAGATATTAAAAGTATTAAAAGTGAAAAGCAGAACAGCAGAGAGGTAGACTGAACGCCACAGGAAGCTTCTTCCTTGTCTTCCTGTCATAAATTGCAATATTCAGGTTGAAATCTAGGGGGCTGTGTCCTAGCATCTCTTAGTCTTCTGTTGTAGCAGGACTGGCTGTTTTCCAAAGAATGTTTCTCCTTCTAACACCAAGGAAATGAATCATGTGGGAATACACACATGAAGAAGGACATGGATGGGACACCTGCACAAGAGACACTGTTGTTACGTGACTGAATGTGTGTGAAAACAGTGTGCAGATATTCTAGCCAGTCTGGACAGATCCCACCAAACATCATGTTTCTTTTCCTGAGTCTCCCCAGCTTTTCTACATGCTGGTAGTGTTGGTTCTATAATTGTTTCATCTTCCATTCACTATCAAGCTCCTGTCCTGAATTCTGCCATAGGGTCTCTCCTTTACAGCTAACTCTAGAAACAAGCTACCTGATTCTGCTCTCTCTTAAAAAAAAAAAAAGAAAAAAGTGAAAATCAGAAAACTGCAATCAATGGAGAGGGGCCTGTAATCCTTTTTATAGAGAGGAGAAGCACAGTGAGCTCCTGCACACCTTGGTATTGCCGAGAGAGCAGCCCGCAGCTGTAACAGGAGCGGAGCAGAGATTTGCACTGGTTTCAAACACCCCATGCTACTGACCAGCCATGAGATGGTTCTAATGATTCATTCCTCCTATGCTGAGGCTCCAGGAATGGCATTTTGATGGAGACTGAGGAATTGGGAGCAGAAATAGGAATTGGTGGGTGGGCGCAGAGCTGACGTCTGTCCAGTCGAGCCAGGTGCTTCAGGGGAAGCATAAGGACTCCGGAGAGGAGCTCTCCTCACCTTTAGGGCCGAGTTAGCTTTAGGGAGGTCCTGGGCATGGTGGGTGGCTACACACTGAAGACATGATGCTACATGTGCACAAAATCCAGACTTCTACGTCGAGGGAAACGGCTGCTGAACTACAGGGCTACAGCCTGGCCCTCGCGCTCTCCCCATTTGGTGTTACCTTCATCTCTTCTAGCTCGGCTTCAAGTTTGAAACGTGAATCTTACTTTCAGATATATTACCATTCATTCCATCGGCCTTAGGCATCCTTAATTACCACAGGGTTTTACTATATTTATTAAACTTAGTTTAATCTCTTTATCCTGCTAACCTGCTGCAGTGCGGAGCAGCACAGAGTTCCACCACCTAAAGACACATCCCATGGAAACGCATGTCCTGCTGCCACCCATAAGTTGCCCTCTCTTCTGATTTTCTTTAAGGTCTTCACGTTCTCATATTAAGGAGCTGGCATTCCTAAAGTCTGGAGGGGTCTTTGAGGTGGGAAGGGTAAATATAGTGTCTGTTTTCCAACACTGCTACTGAGCACTGCGCCAAGTTCAAACCTGCAGCCTGAAAGCACAAGTGTCCATAGTCTATTCTCTTTCATTCTCCTTAGCTAACCAACCCTATCTACACTGACTTCTCAAATTCCCATCTTTACAGTATTTTTTTTTTCTCAGAAAGGAGAAATAAGAGAAACACAGAGAGAAACTGACAGGTAAAAAAAAAATGTACGGGCAACCTGACTGACAATCTAACAAGCAGTCCTTGAGACACGCCGATTTCTAAATGATCTCCATTTCATTTAAGAGTGCTCCTCTATTTATTTGCAGCACAACCGGCACCAACTCTGAGATCCTACACCCTGCCGTACTGCCAACTCCTTGCGACACGGACAAGCAGTTTATCAGCTGATGTGAAGGGACTTTTCACCTCCTGCCTCTTTCCTGCTGCTCTCCATAACGCGCTTTCAGCTTGGCTCCCTACCAGGCACTATGAAATGTTTGTGGGAGTGGAGCTCATCTCAGCTTCTTTCTCCTGCAGAACGTTGTCAGAGATCCAGGAAAGCAGGCAAAATTGGGCAAACGCAGAGCATTAACCAGGCAGAGCATAAACCAGAATAGAGGAGAATACTCAGGATCTTTCTTTCTCACTTTCCCCCCAAAGCTCTGCCTTTCTGTTCATGGTCTCTGAACTAGCTGACACAATGGACATTTAGTCAGTGAGATCTTTGAAAATGCAGAGCAAGGACCTGAAAGGCAATGCCATTACCGAGCGGGGAGCCCAGCCCATCCATCAGCTTCCATAAAGTTAAGCCCTGGTTTTCAGTAAAAGCAGTTGCCTCTTTCAGCTGCCACCCTTGAGCAGATATTGCTCTTCCTGCCCTATTCGCAGGAGCTCGGACATTCACCTGGTCATCACATCCACTGTTTTCCGCCTGCATTACTGGTCGCTCTAGAGTAACCTGCAATGATCAAAACAGTTTCACAATAACGAGCTTTCCTCCTTCCTGCGGTGCTCAGCACATTTTTAAATGGAAGAATCAGCTTACACATAAGAGTCACAAACAAACACGAGGAGCTTAAGTCAGTAGCCTCAAGTATTCTGCATGTTGGACAGCCATAAATTTAAAGTGAAAATCCATACAGATTTTGTTTTGCATTAGATATTGAATAAAACCCGCCTTCGAAGCCAGATTAGTAATAAACCTTTTGGGCTGTTGTATTTTTTTAAGAAATATCAAAACAGGATTAAAACATCTTTTTGAGACTCACTGTCATTTTATCTGGGTAAAAAAGCTTAGAGTCAATTTATAACCAAGGCTTTTGTTCTCCGTAGTGCAATGCAGCCCTGCAAATTTGCCCACAGCTGCAGCAGTTTCATGTGTTTTTGACAGGTAAAGAAAATGCTGTTCATTTCTGTCATTGTCATTAATCTGCACAGTAAGGAATTGGCAATTATATTTTCTGCCCATATGGATACATTTGCAAGAGGATCTTGGTAACACTGGAATAGAACGACATGCGTTTAGCACTTCGATGGTCATGAGGGTCCAAAACATGAAGGGTCATTGCTCAGCTGTTGGGTTGGAAAATGAATGGGAAATAAAGGCTAAAGCAGCAATAACCACCACAATAAAAAGGAAGAAGTATTTCAGGATATAGCTGAAATTTTACTGGAGTAAAGACCAAATAACCAAAGTGCAGCATAACCTCAGCTGCACCGATTCAGTGCTCATAGTTGCTCTGAACTTTGTTTCTCTGAGGCTGTAGGAAGGACCCGACCGTGCTTTAACACCCTGGGGTTTGGGCCTAGATAATGACTTGTGCTCCTGAGCTGCCCCAGGTCGAAGGGTTCCAGATACCCCTCAAGACTTGCTTGTTAAGAAAAAAATCATTTGCAAAATAAGGTGCTGCTCGAGGACAAGTGGCAGAATCCAGCTGTAAGCGCCTTCTTACACTGCTCAGAAACTGAGAGAAGCAAAAAGAGAAACCCTGGTCCAAGAATTACACACAGGTCACGTCTGCTCCCTTCCTCACTCAGGTGGGCTGGCAGATGGTCAGCAAAGAGTCTCACTTTTGCAATGCAACCTACGAGCTTTTAAGCGTGACAATTAGCATCCAGGTATTTTCAAGCGCTTATACTCTCCAGGGCAGCGAGTTACCTCTGTTTTAACTGTGCTTAGGGTCCATTTGCTCACACAAGTCTTGCCGGCGCCACGGCTCGTGTACACAGGCAGAATGGCAAGGCAGGGAGGAGTACTACAAACACGAAATAATGCGAATTCCTAGGCAGGGAGTTGCATGGCTTCCAACTTTTACAAGGGACAAGGAGGAGAGGGTCAAGTGAGGAAGGCATAAAGCACGTCTAAAAAGGAAGAATGGTTTCCCCAACCTCCATCTAGAAGTCTGTCATGAAAACTGTGTCTCACAGCAGTCTGTCAGCTGCAGAAACCACTGGAGAAGCCCCCGAGCACGTAGCTCTGATCCATGAGACCTGTGGGCATGATGCACTAGCAGGGCGGTGGGTGCTCACATGGCTTGGTGGCAGGTCCTGCTTCACCCCAGGAAGAGCAGGAGCCCGTTCCTCCCCTCTCTGCCCCGTCACCTCCACCCGGGATGGGCACAAAGGAAGGGAGGATGGATGCACGGGAGATGTTGGCTTTATCCATGGGACAGGCAGGGTGTGTAGCTGGTCTCTCTCGGATGAGGGCACTGGGTTTCCTTAGCAGAGCATGCAAGCCCATGAAGGGAAAAAAAAAGAAATTGCACAAAAGCTGTTGGGCTTGAGATTTACATTGGGTGACAGGATCTGTGCCAAATAATGAGAATAGGTATCAGCCAAGCCTAACCTTGCAAACCTTGCTCATTATCAGCAGTAACAGGACTGTCCTGCGCTGCAAGGGTATCTGCATATGGGACCGTGGTCCCACAAGCAGCAGCCTGCACCCTTCCCCGCTGCCTGCAGTTGTGTCATCTTAAATACAAATATTCCTGTGTGTATATTGCTGCATGGAAGTTACTAGCCTGAAAATAGATGCATTGCATTTAATTGTGGAGGAGAAAAACGCCCTGGGGTGACACCTGATGTTGCAGGGCGGTTGTGTCCCTCATTCTCCTGGGCGGCGGAGGGAAACTTCTCTGGCCTGACCTGTGTCTGTAGCGGGGAGCGTTTCCGCGAGGCTGTAGTGGGTCCATTTCCACCCAGCAATTTTCCCTCCACCCAGAGCACGGGCCTAACGGCGACGCAGGTGGGGCTGCCTCCCGCCACGTGCTTGCAGTGCCCGAAGTTGTATTTTTCAAAGCGCGCGGAACCCTCCCCGCTGCATCCCTTCTCGCAGGGCCCGAAGCCCCCCGGCCGCCCGCAGCGCTCCGCGCCCGCTCGCCCCGGCGCATCCGCATCCCTCACCTGCTCGGGCCCCTGGAAGCAGATCCTGCAGAGCGGCGTGCGGATGCCGCTGTCGACGCTGCTGCCCAGCGAGTAGCGGTCCTCGGCCTTGCCCTTGGCGAAGTCGTCCGAGGAGGCGCTGCTGGGCAGCGAGGCGGGCGGCTCCCCCGCGGGGCTGCCC
>JAWLRI010001089.1:4904260-4917487 GCA_034781795.1 Crypturellus tataupa
GGGCTCACCGAGGGCCCCGGCGCTGCGCAGGGCGCCCCGGTCCCGCCAGCGAACTTCTCCCTTGCAGATTAATGGGTCGCAGAGGATTTTCCACGGTTTAATAGGTAGGATAATCGATATCCTTCATTTCACTCCGGCGGTGTTTGCTCACTGATAGATTTGTTGTTTCGAGAGCCTGTATTTCGGATGGAATATGGGTTTCTTGTAGCCCAGTGAAGGGTAAATGTGACTGAACGCTCTCATTTAATTAGAAGGTTCTTAAAGGTTACCAACTGTAGCCAAAGCTGATGGTTTTTACTCACTTCAGCCTATTTAAAAATTTCATTAGTGGCTTCTGGAGCCCTGTAGCTTTCCTCTGCACACCGTGGCTTTCTTCCCCTGGCCCCCAGATAAATGCAAGGGGAAAGTTAGTTCTTGTTCTTGTCACCCCGACTGGAATAGCTGACAAGGTGCCGGGCTAGATGGGGACCAAAAGCCTTAGAGATATCGATGACGGGAAGCCTTGCAAACTGTGCGGTCTGGTTTATATCAGTTGACTTAGCTCATGGTGCAGGGAACATCCTCCAGAAGGGTTTCGCATTTTGGTGGCACAGAACTGGGCCTGGATCTGACATCACTGTTGAAATTTCAGACTCCTTAGTTTGGTTTCTGCATAGGCTGTCCGCAAATTCCTACCTCGATGGGGTGCAACACGCAGCAGCTCCCAGGCCAGACTCCCTGGCTGGTCTGTGTACAGGGTCTTCACTGAGAGTGACCTCAAAATTATGACCAATAAACAGAGTGACCAATAATGTCACTCAAAGGTTGTGCTCGGCCCTAGACAACAACTTGAAATTGTCCCCCTTGTTGCAAAACGTGGCATGCGTAACCCCTGTGCCATGGTAAGCGCAGGAATCTATGTTGCTACCTAATTAAAAAGAGAGCAAAACTGATTATTCGCTACAGGAAAATGAAACCAGCACATGCAATTAATTTCCAGCAAATAAATTACACATCAGGATCCTGCAAAGTTAAAACATTTATCATTGCAGTCTGCCATTTCTCAGGAAAGCTGCGTATATTTGCCAGTGTGGCTCCCTGCAACATATTTAGGGCTTCTCAGAATTTCACGTGTCTAATGGGGTCATTAGAAAAATAATAATGGAAAGAGCAATTTAGGGACATCCTGAGCATGAGATAGGCTGGCCGGAGGCTGAGTCTCTGTGCCACCCTCCAGCATGGCTTTCCATCCCCCTGCTTTTTATCATCCTCATCTCATTTTCTTGATGTCGCCAACATTTTCAGAATGGTTCCATCAATAACAAAATTGGAAAAAAATATTTATTGTTGTCATCCTTTGCTTGTGTAAAGCATCCTTCATCCTCCCCTCATGCCCATACCTGGCTTTGCAGAAAGGATGTGATCAGTATGGAGAAGATCTTTGTATTTTGCTCTGGGTTTTAATGTATGGGCTGTGTGCCCAGAGAGTTGAATGGCTGATAAATGTGACAAAATAAATAAAACAAATAATAAATCGGAGGCACTCCATATGCTTCCCAGAGGTGAGCGGGTACTATTATTCCTCTTTCAGTGAATGGGAGAGCGGCCAATGTTTTCACACTTGGATGCTGCATTCAGGTGCTTTGATATGGATCAAGGTGCCTTGCTTAAAACGCTCACGTTGGAAAGGGCTGGCCCAAGTCACTTCAGTAACATCCTGATGAGAGCAGCAGGGCCGTTGGGGTGGCACAGGAAGCAACATCGAGCAGATGATGTGTGACACCTTCTCTGCCTGCAGGAGAAGCTCCAGCTCACTGATGGTTATGAGCAGTTCTAGGAAATAAACATGTTGGAGGCATCGGCCTTGGGCACAGACTACTCCTGCTGCCCCTGGGTGTGCAAGAACTGAGGAAAAACTATGGAGCCTCAACTGGGAGTGGGGAAATGCTCCCTCTTGGTTCTGCCCATGGAAGCGCAATCCAACACAAGACTTGGCAAAGCTGTAGCTGTTGGTGCCATGCGACAGATCTGCCCCCTCATGAGAACTCTAGTGCTTTTCTTCCTCCCCTTCAAATCAGGCCAGGATTCTGGCACGACAATGCCTCTCACCCCCTTAATTATTGTTAATAGCAGTAATAGCAATAATAATCCTTATTAGCAGCGTAGCATATCCCATTATCTAAGCTGCGTAGAGGCAGTGAGCTCAGGAAAGAGCCACACACCGTACAGAGCACCCATCCAGTCTGGCCCTCAGCACCAGGTCTGCTGCCATCCACACCACGGGCTCTCGAGGTTGCTGAAAGAGGGGACCTTCGTGGAGATCTCCCTTCATGGAGATAGGATGGATTGGCTGAAGGTCAGTCCCATGGCAGGTACCCAAACTGTGATGTTCTTGAGCAGAGCATGGGCCCATTGACCATTAACTACTACCTCAACAGGCAGGAAAGGAGTGTCGCTGTTGACACCTCCTCTCCTCCATTCCTCACCTCTCTGGACAAGCCCTAGCTCATTGCAGAAGGGACAGAAGGAATAAAGAGGGTGGCTAGAGAAGGCGATGGTACTTGAGCTGCCTATCCCTTTGGGAAAAGGAATCATTAAAAAAAATATATCCTTTTCTTTGATGTCATTGAGAAAATGGCAGGGATAGAGAGAAGACAAATGCAAGCAGGAAAACTTCTCTATGGATCAGTCTAATGGCTTGAACACATCATACCCACCACAGTGCTTGAGCACGTGAGAAAGAGAAGATATAAATGCTTATGTGGACAGCTAGGATCAGAGGCAGAAAGCTGCTAGAGAAACATCCCTTTGTTTTCCATCACTCAAGAGTAAACACTTACCTAACCCCATTTTCATGCCCACCTCCATGGTCAGTATCTGCATTGAGCTTCCAGCTCTTCTTAGGACTCCTTAATGGTGCAGAGGAGCTTTCACTGCCTTGGCGTGCGCCCCTTCCCTCTGGCAAACCATATTTAAATCCATGGAAGTTCCTACTGCTCTCTCAGCAATTGGGAGCTACTCATCAGCTGAGTACCCCTCTGATTGCTTGTCACAGCCAGACTTCCCAGTGCTGTTTCCTGGATGGATATACTAAATAAATCTCCAGTGATATGATTACCATAACTCAGCTGACGAACCCTGTGGGCAGGCACAGCCGGGGGCTGGAGGTGGGTCTGTCACATTTTCTGCTTTTTTTCTCCTTTCTGGGCAGTTGCAAGCGTGCCAAATCAAAGGATGCTGGAAAGAGGGACTGAGCAGGGGGTGGTTATACATCCTCAGAGGATCTAGTAGTACATTGGCATGATTTTCTCAAAAGAGACCATAAATAATTTTTGGAGTGCTCTGCACTGCTGCCTTGGGCTGCAGCAGAAAGCAAGGTACTTCGCTATCAGAGTCCCTGTGCCCTTCTTCCCCAAGAGATCAAAATGCCATGTGCTTTGTTCCTGTGAGGATCGTAGTATTTACCCAGGCTGATGCAGAGCAACTTTTCTACCTCTACCACAGCTTACTTCCTGCTAAGCAAAGAGAAGGAATTGTTCTTTTTTAAAAAAATGTGCATTGTCTTCCAGGTGCCCAAATAGAGAAGCACAACTTCTCTGAAAGCAGTGTAGGTGCCCTTACCTTTTCTCCTTTAGGATTTCAGATGCAAACCTACACAACAAAAGCATTTCTCTTCAGCACTGGTGAACCATGAGCATGGGTTGAGCTTCTGTTTTATCTAGTCCCACTCTAAATCCCACCACAGGAATTTCTTATCCCATTGGGTGACTACCCAGAATTGTGACTTGAATGGAGTAGATGCAAATGGATAATGTATTTCAGGATAGTTTCAGAAGGCATTTGGCCAAATGCCTAAATTATCCAAGAAAGCAGTAATTGTCATGAAACCACAAACCTAAAAGGGCCTGTGATTTAGACACTACACAACAAAGAGGAGGTATAGAATCCCTGATCCCTTGGGTATTTCCAGTGTTCTCCTGAGTCAAGTCAATTTTGTTTCAAGTCTCTAATTGCATTCGCAGATGTACTGGCTATTTTAGTGACTCGTAGCAGTCCTAGAACTTGCTCACTCTTGTCTGATGTGGGATTCAGAGGACAAAAAATGATGTTGCTAAACAAGCCCATTAGAGGTTGGTCCTTGGAAACATGCTGTGCTCTCCAAATCAAGGTGAGCTGAGAAGATCTACCATGTCACCAGACGTTTCCTAGCTAGCAAGATCCATGATCAGGCACAGTAACACGGAGAATGTTCCCCTTAGGATCATCACGACTACAACATGGTACAACTCTGCCTTACTGGCTTACAAAAACAGGAGGAACTTTGTATGGGAGGAATGAATGTCTGTCCTCCGGAGGCTCTTTCAATAAAAGATCCATCCCAGAAGGGCTTTAACTATTAAACTGAAGAAGCTGTTGGTCTCCCTTCACCTCACGACTACAGGAAGTCAGAGCTCCATGGTTTTGGGGCACATGGGAAGGACAGACCAAAGTTTAATCCTGTGATCCTGCAGATATACCCTTGCTGCATAAAATGCGGCAAGACAGAGAAGTCATTTGCAAGGTGGGTAAACCCATTCTTACCATGTTTAGAGGAAAGAGATACTGGAGGTCAGAGAAGAGCATGCAGTGGAGACTACTGCAGGACATCCTAGTTTCTCCCCATGCTATGGAGACACCCATTGCAGGCACAACCTCCACATCCTTTTAACAGCAGGAACGGTCAGTAGCCTTCCAGATCTGCTTGGAAACGTCAGGTGCAAAATACTGAGCTAATTCACTAATTCACAGTGTGTCAAGATACCATGTCATCTCGAACCCCTCAAATATTCTCCAACGCACATCAGAAACACAGGAGACTGTAGGAGCTAATACATGTGAGATGATTCCACTGGCAGGTATCATTCTCCCTGATGATTTCTCCCCAGGCTTTTTCCCCATCATCATTTCTCCTCATCAGCAGTGTCTGCTGATGAAGGAACAGAGGGCTATATCAGGAAGAGATCAGATAGGGAGAAGAGGACAGACAGGGCTGTGAGACATGGAGTTTTGCTGGAGATGAAAGCAGAGAAATGCATGAACAGGGAGTGGGAAAGGTTAATGGATTTACACCAGTGGAAACAGGAGCTGATTTTTGACCCTTGCACTTCTAAGAAGGGTCCCCCAGCAGTAGACCAGCAGATAAATCTTGGCCAGAGAGGGAGGTCTCAGCCTGGCACTTGGCCCAGACGCAGCATTTGAAAGGCAACTCAAGCGCTGCGGTGACACCTTCTCCCTGGGCTTTAAGAACATGTGAAGCAAAGGCTCTATTACCTCAAAGTGATGCCCTAGATTTACTGCTTCCTAATGGACTTCATGTTAATTAAGGGGAGATTTCAAAAGCATATATATTTTCCTGCCGAGATAATTAATTGATTTAGAATAAGATTTATGTAGTTAAGGGGTTTCATAATTACATTTTATGGTGGAGAGAAGGATGTTGTTAGGTGCGGAACACCTTCTGGAAGGTGCTGAGTGGCTGGGTTTCCCAGGGGACTGGAAGGAGTTGGAAATCCTCTCGGTTCCCTGGCGTCATGCAGCTGTTAATGGCTTGGCTCTGTTAGACTGAGGTATTTGGTATCTCACAGGATAAGTCCCTCAAACACAAACCCTCAAAAATGCTCATTTCAGAGGCAGTTTGCAGGCAGGCAGCTTTTCCCTGCTGTTGATGGGGCTCCTCCTACCTATGAGCCTTCATTTCTCTCTCTTGATGTTTTTTAGCCCTCAAATCTGATGCACATCACTGTGGTGATGGGCTGGCTCCAATACCAGCCCTTTCCCCTTCAGATTAACGGAGTTTCTCTGCATCTTTCTCCCAAAACTTGCTCTCATTGAAGAAGAGTGCAAAAACACAAGATATTACTCTGGGAAACATTTCCCTCCCTGTTACCTGAAACACATGAAAAAAAAGAGCCTAAAAATGACCTTCTCTTCCTGGGATCTGGTTCCTGGGAGATCTGATGAGCTGCAGTTGGTGTCTGCCTGGGCTGGACACACCTGGGCTGGTGTCGGCCTGGGTTGAGCTTGTCCAGCCTCCCCATTTCTCCCTGCCAACCAGAGACTCCCTACTCCCCCAACTGGGGTGCTAATTTTGAGCTAATGTTTCCCTAATCTCCTCCTCACTTGCCTTGTCGTTACCAAAACAGGATCCCTTGTCCCGGGAGTCCTTTCCTCCCCGTCATCCTCCTTCCTCATCATGTCCCCTGACCAGGATCTTGGTTCTGTGGCTCCTCTGGAGCATCTTACCACCCATCCAGGCCTTCCTGACTAAGGGCTTGAATAAAGATCTGGCCCTGAAAGCACTTACATTATGTGAAGAAACACTAAAAATCCTTTGATTTCTATAGGGAAACTGAGGCATGGGGAGAAGAAACCACCTCTCATTTGTGAGAGAAAATCCTCATTCAAGTCAACAATCTAGCGCTAGGGGGAAGCTATTTCACTTCATAACAAAACTCTTCTGTGAGCAATTTGCACGTTCTTGTGTGATGTGCAAATAAGCACACACATACGCAGCAAAAAATCTATTTCTCCTGCCTCTCTTTATGGCTGAATTGCCACAAAACCTTTGTTTTGCGGAAGTTTGACTGCTGATAGTTATTGCCCCCTGGAAACGGGCAGCTGGTGGCCCACAGCTCCTCCAGAGCAGCTCGCAGAGGCCTCCTGATGGAGGATTATCTCCATGGGAGGACACGCACAGCAGGAACGACAGAGTGACTAAGCGCCAAAGATCTGGTGTTTGTGTGGAAACTGGCAATGAGAAGGCAGAAAGGGCACCCTGGAGGATAGATAGTGCCCTAGGAGAAAACGAGTTTTCAGTGTGTTCTAAAATTGAAGGTTTCCATGTGGAAGACACCAGGCAAACTTGAACCTTGTGATCTCCGAAAATGGCACAAGCTACATGAGGTGAGGCAAAGCCTTGGTACCCCTGTGCCTGCCCTGTGAATGACTTGTTTATCCATCTAGGGATCAAAAATACAGGGGAACTTAGCACAGAAAAGGCCTCCAGTTTCTTTTCTGTAAGGCAGAGCTATTCCTGGGGTGGCACCAGCAACATACACTCCCTTGAAATTGCTGTCCTGATAAGAACTCAAGTCCTGATGTGCCAGGAAACAAAAATCAATCTCCTGCTCTCTTCCCTGACCACCTCCTTTCCACATTTTTCTTCTTGATTCATTTTTATTTTCACTGCTATAAATTTTCCAGGTCAGTGCTATGTTCCTTGCTTGTGTGATCTTTGCATACCAGCAGACTTATGTGGAGAGATGAGTGGAGACCAAGTGCAAACCCATCCATCCTGCTGACACTTTTATTTAGCTAGTTTCTTTCCCCATCTGCCATTGCTCAGCTCCCTGCGTGCAACTGTGTGGAAGGACAGGGAAAGGGGGTGAGTTACTGCTAGAGCCACTGAAGTCTCCAGTCAAAGGTCTCCCCTCTTCTTCCTCCAGTCCTGCTACCCATCCCTTCTCCAGGTCTCTCACGTAGCCCCTGGGGGAAAAAAAAATATATCAAATAAAAGTAATGAAGGGATTTAAGTGCTGGTGCAAGATGCCAGGGTGACAGTCAGGAAGCTGGAGCCATCTGCTAACCCCAGACTGGGCACCGGTGGCAGCGCCAGCCGCGCACTGCCTTGCCGGCTGCATCAGGGCTTTCCCCAGCTAAAACACCAGCATCCACGGCCGGAGCTGGGCTCTCCGGCTGCAGAGACACATGCACATTGTCTGCATACACCGACTATTAATTTTTCATAGCCCTGATGTCCAACAAACACAGTGCGATGAGAGGCAGGATGTCTCTCCAGGCTCACAGTTAGCCATGCCCTTCCTTCCGAACGCTCTAGCTGAGGCTAATCATGGCACAAAGTCTTGAAAGACCTGGCCTGAGACCCTGATTATTCCATTTAGTCTGTATCTGCTGTAATAATTTCTGGCAGCTGTTAAATATCTCACCCATTAAATCATTCAGATAGAGTGTTTATATTTTCCAGCAATTCCTATTCCTCTTCTAGGAATTAAGCCTCAAGAACTCCTGACCCACCAGGTATTTGCAAAGTGGCATGCGTTCAAAATGCACTTCTTTCATAGCAGTGGTGCTCTCACGTAGCGAGCTTGTTCCTGGAATGAGCATTGCTTAGGAGTTGTCAATACTTTAATCTGATTTACACAAGCTGTGTTCTCTCTTTCTTCCCTCAGATGAGCACTAATAAGTTCTCAACCTGGACAAATCCCAGATAGCAGGATCAGTACATTGCAATACATCAGCTTTGTTGGTGAAATCAGGGATGAAGCAGGGACAACAGAAAATGTTTCTCCCATTTGTTCATTTTTAATTGTTTGCAAATGGTCGGGTGCTTCTGAAGCATGACTGTGCCCTGTAGGAATACATTCAATTGCTTATATTACTGTGCTCCAATTAAGGAGTTAGTGAAAGTCTGAAAAATCTACAAAAAAAAAAAGTTGCTTTCATCTGTGTGAATCTTTAATGCCACATGGTGCCATGCCCATAAATAAAAACCTGAGAGTATGTGGAAATTCAGAAGTAATTACTGGTTCTTTTGTAAAGACATCCAAGTTCAGGCTCCACTGAATGATTTTCAAGACCTGATCTTTAACTTGTCTGTGTGCTGAAAAATATTTGCGGGGCATGAGGGGCTAGTCTTTGTCCTCCAGGACTCAGATGTCACTTCACAACCACGTCATGTATCAGACATTGCTAGACATGAATGTCACTGCTTTTAGCCTCAAAATCCAGCAGCATGATACCGTGCTGTGATGCAGTCACAGTCGGCATCTTGATTTTATTTGTGCACTGCTTCGCAGTTCTCTCCAGGAGGGCTTAGGGTCCAATTCTGCAAGTGACTCTGCAAAAGGGGAAAGTCAGTTCCCAAACTGCTTGCAAAACTTGAACCCTTAAATTCCAGCAGCAGCATTCTCAGAATACAGGAAGCACTATCCACCCTAGCAAAATAGAATGGAAATGATGGCAATTTTCAAACTTTTTGTGACCTCAGAGGCAATGCTTGATTTCTCTGTTACAGGCAATCCAGATGGACAACAGGAAAAGAAGCAAGAGACTTGCTGAAAACCCAGCTGCTGCTCCTGAGCTTTGATTTTCCAGGTCAATACATTTCAAAATCTTTTTTTCTTTTTTCACTGATAGTGAGAAGGAGAAAACCTCACTCTTGCACAGTCTTAAATCTACTTTTTGCAAGATCTTTTTTAAAGGAATTTATTGTTTGCATGTGTAGAGTGTGACTGGGAGACCACTGTGATCTGCATTATCCATAGTAACAAGCAGAGTTTCCTCACTGTCCTGCCAGTCCACGTTAGAGCTGCTAAATCAGGGTCTACATAGCAAAACTGGGCTCTGTGACAAGGATGTCTGTTTTCTGAGAACTACATCAAGAATCACAAACTCATTTCACATATACCAGCGAGGAGCCATCAGAGAGCAACAGCTCTCAGTCCTCATAAACCTGAAGCAAATGCAGGATAAGAATTCATCACTGACCTTTGAAGCATTTCTGTCTTCAAGAAGAACAGCATAATCTCAGATTAGTAGATTGAATCATAAAACAACTCTATCAGCAAATATATATATGCATTTATATGCACAGAAATATGTATATGAACTCATTGTGTATATTGTCTGTGTATTTTTGTGCACCTTTACATGACAACAGATCTAACGAGACAACTTTTGTACTGATCTACTTTCTTAACAGAAAAGCTATAGAGAAGTCAGTGAATCTGAAAGATGGAAAACATAAAATGAAACACCAGAAATAACTGTTGTATAAGACATGACCAAGAAATGAAATCTGTTGCCTCAAGATAATACCCAAGATCAACTAGCTCTTGGGGTTAGCATAAGGCCAGCTGCTATAAAATGCACTTTCACATAAAATATGGATCTGCTCCCTTGCAGAGACAGAAGAAAAGACTCAGTGGACAATCTTATTGAATGGAACCAGTAGTTCCAATACTGTTGAGCTAAATTTCCTTTTTTTTTTTCCCTTTGCTGTTTTGTGTTTTTATGTTTTTGAAATCCTTCTGACTAGAGCTGGTCAGATAAAACCCACCAGTCTCTTGAGTCTGGGAATTACACCAAGTTTAAGTGAACTTCCTGTGGACCTCTTAGGATCCCAGGGTGTTTCTCATGGTGAAGCCTGGGCTCAGGATGTTGCATAAAATTGAGCTACTACGTCAAACTATGTCAAATGGGAGCTCCTAATTGAAAATGGACACATTGGAATAGGTGAAAAATGCTGAAACTGTTTCTTGTTGTACAATATAGACCATCTATTTGCCCTGCCAATCCCTTGAGTGGTTTATGCCACTTTCTTCCTTGAGCTGTTTATGCCACTTTCTTCTCCCTCATCACCCTATAGTCAGCCTTTTAAAGCTGAAAGCGGCTGTAAATCTTTCTAAATGCCAGAGGATCGTTTGCGAAAACATTATCCATCTTAACATCATGTCAAATTTCTGAATGAGAATGACTTCTTCAGTGGGAACAGGCCTATAACTTATACAGCTTCTCATTTCCTGAAGCACTGGAATTGTGCTGCTCCCTAATGTTATTTTATTAAGATGCGATTTGTCATCATATTGCTGAAAACAAGATAAAATGCAGGCTAATTAAATTCCTTATTTAACTTGATGAGCATCTGCTTTCTACAGTCACATTTTTTAAGCAGAACCTTTATAGCAGTTCCTTGGGATCTGAGATGAAATAGGGAAATAGCCCACTCCTAAGCAGACGTGCGTGTTCCTATTACTCACAACTCTTGCTACTTATAATAACAGCTGTAAAGCAGTGCCCAGGCACAGACCCCCACTGTGCCTCGTGAGCACGCTGTCCTAACACCTCAAGTGCACTTTCTGTTGTGGAATAATTGCTATCCCAAGGAGCCCAGTGGAAGTCACTGAGACAAGCTGGTAGCAAAATACTGCAGTTGATAGCAAGTTGTTTTCTAGGTCTGCCTGCAAAAATATACACAATTTAACAAAAAAAACCCCACAATGTGAAACCCTTTTCTGTTACAGGTGAGACCCACAACATAAAGGAAAACCATCTCTATTGGAGGAGAAGGCTTAATAAGCTCAAGTGTGCAGCTTGCTAAGGCCAGAATCTGGCCTCCTTTCCATGCATTTCACTCATGGAGGTTTCCTAGATGAGGGGAAGCTGCCTGCACTATCGGTTAAGCGAAGACTGAGGCAGAGCGCCCTGCACCGAGTCCACGTTCCTTATTAAAGCAGTGGTGCTGTGCTGGTCCTGTTTACATGGTAGATAAGGGCAAATGGTTATATGAGCATCACCTTCGGACCAGGGTTTTAGGACTGTCTGTGGCTTGCTGGGGCCGTCTTTTGGACAAGCCTTTGGCATCAGCCCTTACCACGCGCACAAGTCCAGAGCCGCTTTGCCAGCACCTCCTGGTCCAGAGCGTGCTTTGAGGTCCTCCAAGGAGAGACATTGCTGCTGTGCAAGGGCAAAGGACCATGAATATTACATCGGTGGTTAATTATTTAGCATCAGTAACCTCTGAAGCTCTTGCTTTAAGGATTTATCTCGATCTCTGGATCTCACATGCACCAGGAAGAGAAAGGGCAGAGAACCGTGGGTAGTTTTTACAAACAGAAGCCCAGAAGTTGGCTTCATATCAATACTAAAGCTATAGGATTAGCTGCTTATTCTAAGCTTTAAAATCAGGCCAGAAAATTAAGCTCCAGGATAGAACTGGGAGTGTAACTTTTGTTTCTTTAGCCTGATTTCCTAAAGAAATAAAGCTTATGCAATTAGGTTCTCTGTGTGTGTATATGTGGGCCTCCCTTTTTAACTTTGCACCCTTCAGCCAGTTCAGAAAAACAAAACAAAACAAAAATAATAACAGTTGTGTAGACCAGAAGGATGCATGCTGGCCTGAACTCAAAGTTATAAGGCATCGAGGGGTCCATATTGCTAGTGCTCTCCAGAACTGGATCACACTTCACTTTGGATTAAATGCTGGTGAGATGGAGCCTCTGGAAACCCTGTTTGCACCTTGATGTGTTTTTTTTTTTTTTTTTTTCTTTGAAATCTTTGTTCCAGGTGCCAAAGAACTGTCCTGCACACCTGGGCTGCATTGCCCAAGAGACAAAGATTTGGCTGGCCCCTGCAGCAGCCGTGCGAGTGCCGTGGAGGCCTGGCAGCAAAGCGAAGGCCGTGTGCTGGGCAGGCCACTGCTCTGGACTGGAGCTGCGGAGAGGAACCCAGCCAAGAAGGACAGACGGCAGAGAAGAGCCCCTGCAAGCTGTTGGAGGGGCTGTATAATAAACAAGAGCAGGAAGGCTTCACCACGCCAGGGAAGAGCAAGCTGTGTAGATAAAGGCAGCTGCTTCAAAAGCGCGGAGGGTGAGTAATTTTCTTTGCACTATCTGGCCCAAGAGCAGGGAAAGAGAACAGGTCTTCACGGCACTGGCTGTCAGAGTTGGGGAGCAATCCTCAGATGCTAGAAATGCTCACAGAAAAATCTTTGCAGGTTCCCTTTCATCAAGGTTTTAAGAGCGACTCTCCAAATTTCAAATTTTATCCTGCTGATACAAAGATGCTCAAAGGGCCTGCATCATGGTTGAGCTGTGGGGTAGCTGGACTGTCAATGGACCAGCAGGTCAGGGTCCTTGATGTGCTGAGATGGAGAGTAAGTAGATGGGATTAACAGATAACTAAAAAAAAAAATCCAGGGAGAACTGCCATGGACGAACATGGGGTCAACCACTGTGCCCAGGTCAAGCCCTGAACCCAAGCACCCACAGGAGCTCTGAGCCTGGGGCTCTGGCTTCCCATTAGGAAGATTAGACCCCGCTCAGGACCGCAGACAAGAGAGGGAGGAGCACGAACCCTCGGCCCAGGGATGGGG
The DNA here is from genome assembly GCA_034781795.1 of Crypturellus tataupa. NCBI lineage: Eukaryota > Metazoa > Chordata > Aves > Tinamiformes > Tinamidae > Crypturellus > Crypturellus tataupa. Next base: position 4,917,171 of record JAWLRI010001089.1, read on the forward strand.
ATGCAGACAGTATCCAGCTGAGACCCCAGCAGCCCAGGTGACATGGTTTTCCCAAAGAAACTATGCTAGTCCAGAGGCCTTCCCTGTCCCTCTTTCCCAAGGGATGTCCCTTTGGAGATCCAACCTGTGCATTCTGAGTCTCTGGTCTCTTGACCGGTTTTGGCTGGGAAGGAACTGATAAGGCCTATGGGTTTGGGCTTCATTTCTCCAAAGGGTTTGAGTACACCTGCAGTTCTAGCTAGTTGAAGGCTTGTGTGTGTGGCTGGTAATGGTGTTGCTGAGCTCATGGTGGGACTCTGAACAACCCTGAGAAACTG
>JAWLRI010001089.1:4919960-4956639 GCA_034781795.1 Crypturellus tataupa
CGCGGCGCCGCAGCCCGTGGGGTGGGTGCCGGGGCCCTGCGGGGCGAGGGGGACCCGGGCTCCGGGCACGGCCGAGGGAGGCTGGAGCGGGGCTGGAGCGAGCCCCGCAGCGCGGAGGAGGAGGCGGGCAGAGGATGCGGGGCTGGGAGGGGGCACAGTGAGGCCTTATGGTGCCGAGCTGCAAGAGGAGCTTCCTCAAGGCAGGGGATGAGCCTGTCCCTTGTGTAAAGTGTGTGTCTGCTACAGTGTGTGTCTGCGAGTGGTCTGATGGCAAAGATGGGCTCTGGTCCCCTCTCTCAGGTACCAAAAAATGAAGTGTTTCTCACACATGTATGGAGATTAATAGCTTCGCTGGCATTTGCAGGGCACCCTCTGTGCTGCAGGGTGTCCCTATGCTTGGCTATTTCACCTGAATGGCTAAAGTGGGCAGGGACGGGCCCCAAGCTGGCCCTGGAGCCCTGTGAGGGGGATTCTCCATTCCCCACATCCCTCTGTGCAGAGCTGCCGTGCAAAACCCAGCAGCGCTGTAGGATCAATTATAGAAATACCCCATCACTAAGATATTGACAAAATTGAAGCTTCCTTTCTCTTTTTGCTGCATTTTTATAGGCTGGCTTCCAATCCTGTAAAGAAGTAACTGCCCCATGATTAACTCCCGATCCAGTTTTGCTTAAGGATTATTGTTTTGAGTTGCTGAAGATGTCCTCGGGCCTCACAGAGGAGCAAAAGAGAAGAATTGAAGAGAACCGCCAGAAGGCCCTGGCTAGGAGAGCAGAGAGACTAGCAGCTCAGAAGGGAGGGCAGGTGGGGAGCACTGGACCTCAGCTGAAAGAGCACGGTCTGAGCAATCATGGAAACTTGAAGCAAGAAAATGATCATGTCAGGTTCATTAGCCAGCACCAACGGAGTCCAAACTGTCCTGTGGAGCAGAAGAGCCATCTTCATAAGGATGATAGTCATTACCCTGCAAAGCAACAGATGGCTGTTTCATACGGAGAGCAACAAAAGAATTGTTCAGAGGACTCGGAACAAGCGAGCGGTGTTAAACAATTCCCTACAGCGATCCCAAATTCTCGAAGTTGTTCCCATCAGCCTAACTCAGATGCTGATGGCCAGAAACATGGTCAACAAGCTTTAATTAATCTTGGTTCATTCCAGCAGTCCAAATACTGTCCATCTTTCAAAAACCCTACAGAGCCATCTCAGCCTAGATTAACTGATAACTGGCATCCTGATGATATTAAAGATTTACAAACTCAGAACAAATCTGCCATTAAATGTGTTTTACCACCAAGCAGTGCCACCCCGAGTGGTTCAAAAATGCTGATAAACACGGGCAGAGCAGAAAGGGAGCAGGGAGATGGTGCCTCTCAGGCCAGTGGTAAGATGCAGAAGCAGACCAGCTCTGCTGGGGCATGCTCTGCACCTGAAGCTGCCTCTCACAAGAAGGCACACAGTGTTACAAAAGGAAAGTGTGTGAAATATGGGGAAGACCGATTCCAGGTTGAAATAGGGTATAATGCTGAACTCATTGGTGTGTTTAAGAAGATACCAAGCAAAAACTATGGTAAGAATTGACTGTTCATATCTCTGCTTTACGTTCGATCAGAGTTGCAGCATCTGCTGGGTCATAGTTGAGATACATGCTTTTAGCAATGCATCTGCTGCTGGGATGGAATATGGAATATTAATGAGGGATTGGAAAAGTAAATGCAGCTGAAATTGGAAAAAAAATCAGGGACTAAATAGCTCAAGCCAATAGCTTTAGCCAAGAAACCAGGAATCCTGCTTTATGCACCATATTCCTGGATTTTTAGTGGTGCCAGCTGGTCAGGGTCTTTTCAGAATGGTGAAGGAGAAGTCACTTATAAATTGGTGTGGGGAAATGGATCAGCTTGACTTCAACTGTAGTTCAGAGTTGATGCACTGATTCTGTCAAGTGGGTTGCTGACTGTAGTAAACCCTGCACCTTTTCTGCCTGTTTCTGTTCCTTTCTCCCTGCCATTGTTATTATTAATTATTATTATAATTTTATTTTATTTTTCTCCTCTCCATGCATTGTGTTTTCTGTTGGTTGCCTTCTTCATGTATTAGTATCAATGTGCTCTCTGCCTTTTTGGGGGGCCATGTATCTGTAAATCTGTTTTTCAGGTCTGTGTGGAAATGTTTTCAATGAAAGAATGGATTGTGTGTCTTGCCTGGCATAGGCAGGGCCACTTTCTTCTACCTCAAATGATTCATATTCTGCCCTATTTTAGATCCCAGTATGAAAAAGTGGAATTTCAGCCTGGAAGATTACAGCAGTTTCAGTAAGTAGATAGATTGATGAATGATAAAAAGGATTCAAGTCTTGCTCCCTACCTCCTCAACCCTAATTATTATTTGCCTTTGTTATTGTCTGGAGTAATAAAAGCGATAACATTGTATTAAAACAGAATGCCCATCTTTTAGGCATCTGGCTCGCAACATTTTACTGAGACTTGGTTGTTAATTAAAATAACTTGAGTTTTTTGATGTAATCTACATGTCAGGCGTAGATTTTTTTTTTTTTTTTTTTTTTTTTGCTACTTACTACCTGATTATTTCAGGGTTTAACAAGTCTGATCATAGGAAAACATCTCTGCTGTGCAGGTGCTTCATATGAGTTTACATAGAGAACTAAGTGTTCCTGTGGCTGATGCTTACTTTGTGAGTCTGTCCAAGTATTTTATTTGTAAACAGCACTTTATTTTTTTACTGTTTTGGATGTCAGAAGAGGAGAAAAAAAAGGGCAACTGTGTAGGGCCCTGGGTCTGAATATGAAGTTGCCTTTGTTTGGCATAACAAGAGAGGCTTTATATTCTTCTCTCCTGACATTTTGTTCTGGAAAGATTGAGAGATGATACAAGGCAAATACTTCAGGTAAGCTTTTCAAAAGCCCATCATATTGAAGCCTGTGATAAATCACTATTGATTTCAGTGGGAACAGAATTAGACCTGTGTTGAGCACTTTGAAAAACCCACAGTTGAGTGCTGGTATTTTAGCTTCCCATGTGGGTTTCCACACATTTATAATTTAAATGCTTCTGGTTTGCTTGAAATGTATCAAGTAGAGATGAGAGAGAGAGCACCAAGTACCTTGCAAATGAAGGGGATGGGTTTTATAAATTACCTGAGGCTTTTTTTTTTTTCCTTAAAGATATCAAAAGTATGAGTTTTCTACAGAAAAGCCCTGATGACAAGCATAAGACAATGTGATCAGCCCTGGCTATCCTTATAGCATGGGAAAAAATACCCTGGGGGAAGAGGACTGATTTAAAAGGGTCTTAGTCTGAACTTCTTGTCAGTCTTTAAATGCAAAAGCTATTATTTTAAAACTTTAGGCTGTTAGTTTTGTTCTTACTGTTATTTTGTTCCCATAGTAAATTTCTTATACTACAAACATGCACTCGAGTGTTCAAGTAGAAACAGATGACGAATTAAAAAAAAGTTAAAAACATGCATTTTCCATTTTTTGTCAATAACAGTAGTTGTAGAGGTGAAATCTAGCTACCTGCTGCTAAAACAGTGGCATTCAGAATTTTTTTGGTACAGTGGGAGTAGAAAATCTGCTTCAGTGGCCTCCCAGGCTTCTGCTATAAACAAGACTTTGACTTGATGCTCTGAATCTTATCTTTGGATTGGCTTATTTTTGGATTCGGATTGGCCAATTCGTTGTGTTCAATCTAAAAGTAAATTATTTTAAAGTTTGATAAAATCCACATGATTTATTCTTATTCATGAATGTCTTTTGTCCTCTTGTCCTTTCTTTTCCTGAAGTGTCCTGTGCATCTTTAGTCTATTCATGGTCTTAGTTACTCATTCTTCCCTCTACATCCTGTGGGTTTTTTTTTCTCTAGTTGAAGCAGCGAATCAACTTTCCTCAGTAATTTTGGTGCCATTAGAAGGAGAAAATGCTGGGGGCTTGGTGTCAAACTCTCATTTCATCAGCAGTGGGGCTGCTACAAAATCCCTTTTGAAGATATGCAACAACTGGAAGAAACCCTCCGCCCTTGTCAAAGGAAAATGTGTGCTGATCTCCCGCTCCCGGTTTGAGGTTGATATCGGGTATTCTGCAGAAGTGATTGGAGTGTTCAAACAGATGAATTCCAGAAACTATGGTGAGTTTGTTGTTCTTTTAATCTAGGGAGATTTGGGGTTGGGTACTGCTGGAGCTCTGTGAGAACTGCGGAGGAGAGAGATTGAGTAAATTCTTCTCTGTTCACTGCGTTGTGCTCAAAATCTTATTTATGAGTGGAGGAAGCCTACCTCTTTTATATCTTCCTTTGTACAATGCCGAGAACATCCTTTACAGGATATGGAGAAACAAATGAAAGTGACTGTGTTACTAACTGTAATCAGACTGATTAGGAATGTGCTATCTTCATACCTTCCTATAGTGAGAAGAAAGTGGTTACTGAAGTCCTTGGGCAGGTGGGTTAAATACAGTGGCTCATAGGTGGAGCTGCCCTTAGCTTGTTCCACTCGCTTCTACATAGATATCCACACTTTGAAGTCCTCTTCATGCTGTTTGTTTAATATGAAGGCAGATCGGAGAAAAATGATTGCTAGACAAGATAATAACTATTTTAAGGCAATTTTAAAACATAGAGCATATGGATGGGCAGCACATTTCTTAGACATTGTCAAAAGTTGTTTTTTAAAAGAATCTTTGTTTTAACTATTGCAGATATGAAGACCAGAAAATGGAGTTTCCTGCTGGAAGATTATCCCAAACTAAGTGCGTAGATACGTTTTTCCTAGCAAGGGCTACTTTCTGGGTAGGGAAATGAATTCTAACTTAATTTCTTAAGCTAGGCCTTTTTTACACGGGGAAGGTGAGCTGCTAATGAACCACAAAGCGGGTGTCTTCTCATTTTTTTCAAATGTTTACACTGTTTTCTTGAACTCAAAACTTTATAAAGGTGTGTCATTAATGGCAGTCCTTTTGAGGCCCTCATCAGGAGGATGGCCCTATTGTGTCAGTTTCTGCACAAATATTTATAGACAGGATTTGTATTGGGGAATTTCTATACATTTTCTTACATGATAGGCTGTGTTTACTCTAAAAAAGAAATTTTGGTTACCCATAATTTACTGCAGCTAACCTTGAACTTAAGGAGTTGCAGTAGGATGGGCTCCTCTCTCCCATTGCCAGATTTGAAAAGGGAGGTAGTGTGGCTGCCAAGCCTTCATGTCCTAATAGAAATTCTGTCTTACTCTTTCCTCCATGCCAGCCTGCCCGGCTCTTTGCTCCCTTCTGTGCATGCATCAGTTCTGAATCTGGCACAGCCACTTCTTGCTCAGAAGAGAGCACAGAGCAAACACATGTCAGACTGTTTTATTGCCAACTCATGCTTTAGTTTGCTACAAGCTTTAAGTAGTGTGTATGGTATCATGCTGTTTCATTTCACACCCAGCAAATTTTCTTTTCAGGTCAGGGCACTGGGTTTTCAAGTCTACTGATGATTTCTGTAACAATCAGTTCATCCACAGTCACTGTCTGGGTGCTCACTGCCTAGCTGCTAATGTTCAGCCTCATATTTTACTGCTAGTAGTAATTGCTTTGCAGACAGCACACAGCTGTTAGGTTTTTAGCTGATGAATGAACAGGCTGGAATCGAGGTCGCTTTCCCATAGCTGAGTTGATTGTGGGGCAAACACTGCTCGCTTGTCTCATTGAATGGTGCAGACCTGCTTGAAGCAGATGCTCTCTGCAGAACTTCATGATGTTCTAAAATGCTTCAGTGCTAGGCTGGTAGGTGCTTTAAAAAAAACTTTGCAAAAAAATCTTTTAGAGAGTATCATTTTCTCTTTTCAAGTGGAATCAAAGTGCTTAGTCTTTCTAAAGTGTTCCTTTCCTTGGTAGAAGTAGACTAGTCGAATCCTGGCTTTCTGCACCCATACGCCAGTAAAATTGGGGCTCACTGAAGTGAAACATAGAACTGCTATTTTTAAGAGAGCTGCTTTGCGGAACAATCCAACCTCAGAAGCGTGCTCCCAGCACAGCTGCTTCTTAGTGGTGCTGCTCTAGCATTGCTCTTGCTTCCATTGGATAATAAAGTCTGTTTAATAATTGAATATCTGGATGCTCCTATGATGCTTGCCTTAGGAATGCTAGCTGTAGGGCTGAAAGCCACTTTTTGTGGCTCTGTAGAATAGGCAGCTTCCTAGCATGATGACAAGTGAATGTGTCTTGGTAGAGACTTTATTATGAAACTCCAGGATTAGGATGTTGATAGCCTCCAATTTCAGAGAGTTGATGATCTTGCATACTTTGCAAGAAGGGATCTGTTTTTTGTGCAATGGGATTGATTGAGTAACATGTGCTAGGCAGACTGAGCAAACTTGGCATTTCCTAGATTATACAACTAACTTCTAGTAGTGCAGTGTTTTTCACATGAAAAGAAATACTTAGAATCCCACAGGTTTAAGAAAAAAAAATCTCTGAAGATGCTCTTGCAGGATCTAATTGTGAGGTTATTTGAGGTTTCCAGCAGATGCCTTTTTGAGGAAGAGCATTAGCTTTGTGCCTATTCATTTACCTACTTCAAAACAACCCTTTTTTTAAGGCTGGTTGCCATTTCCTGCAGTGATACTCGTTAGTTGGGAACTGTTTGTAGAGGTTAATGTCTCTTTGCCTAGTTGCTCAGTCATCTTTATATAAAGGTCATTTCAATAAAAAATGTCTGGTGGATGATTCATACTGGTGGCAGATACATCTTAATCACTCTCCCAGCTCATAGGCAGAACAATAGCGACAGAATTATCAGTGAACAAATTGTAGCAATTATGCCAACACATAGCTCAGTCTGTGAGTGTAATAACAAGTTTGTGCTGTACTTTGGGTGGAGAGAGTTCCTGCTATTGAAGAAGTACAAATTAAAATGGAGAGTTAAAAAAGTTTGGGCTATTGCCCAGCTGCAAATGGAAATCTTTTCATATGTATATTTCTTAGAATTGCCTTCCCCCTTCATATAGCAGGGGTCCATTCTACTGCTTTCCTTTTGGAGATAACAACTAAAATTAAAATACCCAACTGAATTCCTGAAATGCGTTTTCTGGTGTTGTAGTATGTCTTTACTTCAGTTTGCATAGCTGTGGTTATTTTTGCAAAAGGATTTGTTTTGCATCTTCCTGGTTTTATATACAAACTGAGCAGTAAATACAGAAAAGATGTTTCCCACAATAAAGGTTCTGTGCACATATATTTTTGTGCCTACTGTAGAGATACCTTTTGTGTTTCTGTCAGTGGCCAAAAACTAACTACTAAACATGGTTCCTATTCCCAGCTCACTTACTGTATCTTTTAAACTGGTATTTGTTTTCGTAATAAATACTTTTTTTTTTTTTTTTTTTTTTTTTTTTTAAACTCTTTCTGAGGTGGGATAAGAAAGCTGCCAGAGGGGACTGATAGAAGATTGTCAGGGAGACAAATTGTCCTATACTTTGCTTGTTATGACAAGACATAAAACTAAACAAAAAGATGAAGGTCTCAACAACTTTGCAATAGAGTTTCCCTTGGTTGTCTTTGGTTTGACTGGGAAAGTTCTGTGCTGCAGATGATGGTGAGGAGCTGCATGGGTGAAACATTAGTGCTGGAGGGGTTTAAGTGCTTGTGAGCAAATTTAGGCCTGTGAATTATTTTCATCTGGGAAAACTCTGTCTGAGTTGGTATTTGCTGTCAGTGCCATGTCCCAAAAGGGTGTCTGGGTGGTCCTGAGGGTGGTATAGGACAGGTCTTCTAAGAGTTGAGATGCTGCCTGTTTTCTGTGGTGAATGAAGGATGATGCAATGCATACAGAGTGAAACCTATGTGAATTTGGGGAAGAACAGGAGAAAACACTTTGCAAAACTGAATCTATATGGTTTTCTTTAGGTAATTATCTCTGCTTCTGATTGTGTGCACAAGATTGGTGGAGGGATCCGATTTTAATGTCAGTATTTAATGCAAAATCTCAAAGCCCATATCAAGATGCTCCAACCTTCTGGGCATTGGAGAGCTTTTTGCTTAAATCCCTACTTTTCTTCCTAAATAAGTGTGTTCTAAGCTGTCAACAATGTGAATAATCCAGTTCTAGCTGCACTAGCAGCACTCACCTTGAGCGATGGCATCAGACATTTTTAAATCTTTGAGCCGAGTGTAAATATGAGGGGCGGGAATATGATTCATTGTGTGGTGCTGAAACAGTCTTAAGGGAAAAAGTGAGGTCAACATTGGTGTGTGATGCAGTACTTGCCTGAGCTGTCTCAGGACAAGAAATATGTGTTGATGAGGTCAACACACTCACTGTGACACTGGCAATGTAAGCTGTGTGCGTTGCCCCTTCTGATAACAGGCTGCTCTGCTCTTTGCAGTGGAAGTGGTGCAGAGTCTGGCGTCAGTAGAAGTGGAGCCGCTGCCCGTGGCAGTAATACAGACCTTCGCTACTCAAATAGAGAGATCCACATTGCAGACGATGGACGTTCCTGATGCTGACCTTTCAGAAGTGGACTCCAAAATTGTGACAAGCCTCATGCCCTTTCAGCGGGAAGGTGTGAAGTAGGTCCTATCCACATGCTGAGCTAGTCCTTTACTTAGAACTGGATGGCCAATATTGCTAATTGTTCTCATGATCTTTCTTGGAGGGTTCCATATCCCTAGAGAGTCTTAAATGGTTGTGCTCTGGGACTTAAATAAACTCATGGTGAGTTTAAAAAAAAATCACCAAAAACTCACCAAAACTTTTTTTAAAAAAAAGTTGTTCAAATTATGCTGTGATCTGACTGCCTCAATTCAAAATATATCTGTGTCCTATGACTTTTTGATTTTGTTTGTTTGTTTTACTCAATTGCTTTTTTAGTATTTTAATATTAGATACATTTGGGAAAGTTTCGCTCATGCCATGAAAAATTAAAAGTGATTAAACGATTAATTGCAGGTGCACAGAACCTTTTTAATATACCTACTACCTGTGGTCAGTAATTACTGACACCAAGAGGCAATCCAGAAAAGTCTTTACCTGATACTAAAATAGAATTATTAGTATTTTCTTAACCTGACTAAAATGAATTCTAAGAACAGAAACAATATCATGAAAGAAACGTGCTGAAATCTTGAGACTACTCTTTGTATGAGATCCAAGTTTCTATAAGACTTTGGTGCACACAGTTGTCTGCGTATGCATGTGTGTCACTCATTTGCATTAGACTGAACGAGAAGATCTGAGTTTACTGAAGAATCCAGATCCCTTGCAAGAGATCCACTTTATAGATTTAATCTGCAGAGGCATCTAGATTTTTCAGGTACAGTGGAGCAGGCTGAAGACATTAACCAGAGCTGACACTATTTCAACATTGTGTCATCCACGGTTTGCAGGATTTAGTTCTGTTCCTTCTTCCTTAATTCTTTTAGAAAGTGCTCCTTGCCTGCACTAAGCAGGTGGTGAGTTGTGTTCTTAGCTGCAGGGACAGACTTCAGACCGTTCCTTGACTCTTACGTGTTTCTTTTCTCTCTCTTCCACAGTTTTGCAATTCTAAGAAATGGACGTTTACTTCTTGCAGATGACATGGGCTTGGGCAAGACTATCCAGGCGATCTGCATTGCTGCTTATTACAGAAAGGAATGGCCCTTGCTTGTGGTGACTCCTTCCTCTGTGAGGTTTACGTGGGCAGAGGTACTTCCACAAGTGAAGGGACTGGGACAGGGATGCCATTCCCCACCATCGCTGCTTGGATCTGTCTGTATAGAGATCAAATCTTCATTGCTAGATCCCCAGCCAGTTCTCTTCAGAGAACTGCAGAGTGCTTGGTGCCCATAGGCACAGAATTACAAGTAAAATGGGGAGCACTCAGTACCTAACAGATGAATTTGGGAAAAGATATATCCTCCTTGGGTGTGTGCAGCATTTCAAGAGGTTGTTTTGAATAAATATCACCATATGTATTTCAGTTGCTGTCATAGAGCAGCTAGCTGGTGAGGTGTCAGCTTGATAGGTTGATTTTTATTTATTTATAGCAGGACCAGTAGTGGAATAGGTGGTGGGTTTTTGTTTGTTTGTTTGCTTTTTTTAACCAGGAGGAGCTGTATTTCATTGTGGCTGTGGAATAAATGCTGCTGTGGTGTGAAATATTTACTGCCTGGAAGTCTGTGTTTCACAGCCTGAAGTTTCCTGTTGAAAAAGAAAAACTGTAAATTTCCCTGCCAGTAGTGGTCATTGCATTCCTATTCTGGCTCTGAGAGTAGCAAATAAAATTGTCAGGAGGTTATGCACATTTCTACTGCAGATCAGAGTTTCTTCTTCAGAAAGAAGTAAGAATTAAACCCTTTCAAGTTTTCCTAGTTGCGGAAGTGGTTTTGGCCTTCTGTGCCTGAACTTCCTGCTTGCAGTGTTGTTGGCTTGGTGTTGGCTGCTTAACCCTTCTGTGCTCCTGCTTATTTTTAACTGTGGATGTGGTGGCCCCTGTTCCAAGCATTTATCAGGGGACCAAGTTATAATTTGTGAAGGGCCTGGGGATCCTGACAGAGGGCATGAGAACCAGAATGCCATTAATTGCTCTCTTCTCTTCCAGGCATTTCACAGGTGGCTTCCGTCTTTGAGTCCAGGTAGCACCAACGTCATAGTGTCTGGCAAAGACAACCTAACAGCAAGCTTGATTAACATTGTCAGCTTCGACCTCCTCAGCAAGATGGACAAGCAACTCAAAGGCACCTTCCAAGTAGTTATTATTGTAAGTGTTGCACTGTGATCTTTGAAGTTAATTGCATGCTGTAAGTGGGGTAACCTTTGTGTTGTACAGCACAGAAGTGCAACGAGGCCTTATTTGGGACTGAAATTATATTGTAATTGTGGCTGTGATCACAGCTCTGTCCATAAGTAGTAATAGTAAATTACTCTAATACCTTTTAAGATAACTAATAGAGTCTCTTTGCCTTTTTGATTCCTGAGGCTGTTTTTTTTTTTTTGCTGGATGTGATATTCTCTGCTTAACTCATGGTTGGGCATGTCCTTTGGCTGGAGAACCGGGTACTCCATGTGATGTTCCAAGCATTTATCAGGGGGCCAAGTGATTTATCAGGGGACCTACATCACATGGAGTATGGGGATTTTTATCCCTGTGAGGAAACCCCTCTTCAGACTGTTTTCAGTGTTTATTGAGTCAATCAGACAACCTCTCAGCACCAAGTATGTGTGGGTAAAACACTAAAGTCTCCTTTGCCCGTGTTTCACTGGCAATGTGCATTAAAGTTTTCTTTGATCTTTTGTCATTTATTTTGTAAATGACTTTGAAATCCATTTTTAAGCTTTATAAGGAGCTATAGTGATAGGCGTTTCTCTGGGTTATCACTTAGTAAAAATTAAAAATATCTAGTATGTCAAATCCAGCTTGGATCAATAGAGACCAAAAGTACTGACATAGTTTCTTGTGAGCATTCTATGTTCTCAGCCTGATTATCAGTGAACAGATGCACCTGTCCCCCAAATTATGAGGACTGGAACTTAATAGGACTTTTGTTTCTCAGCAGTGGCTGGGAAGATGGGAATAGTGTGACCTGGGAGACCAGTTTTCTCATGCAGGGATTGTTTTTTGCCACCCAATCCCAAGGTGCTCCATCAGGAGGGTAGAAATGCAGATTGATTTGTATTTGCTGCTGTTTGAGGTGGAGGGACTTGGGCTCTGAGTCTGTTGCTCTGGTACCATTAATTAGTGCTGAGCTGACAGGTCTTTCCTCTCTGTATTTATATGTTCGGATTTGCACACTATACATGTTTTTACAGATGAGAATAGTCCTGAGTGTCGTGCTTCTTTGCTTTTTCTTCCAATCTTCTCTTGCTGCTGGGGCCATAATGTAGCTTATTTGTTACCTGGGCAGGAGAGGGCTGTGCCTGGGAGGCTAAGCAGTTGTACTGCCTTGCATGCACGGCTGCTTGCTCATCTACATGTGGCAAGATGAGAACATACCCTTGGAAGGTGCCGATTACTTTTGTGTCTAAGTTCTGCCTAGCTACAGCAGTAGAAATGGAGCCTGCTTGGGGGTGATATCTCAAGTAGGAGGCCATTATCCACCTGGTGAGCCCTATCAGCAAAACAGCTGGGTGCTAATTAGATTTCTCTTTTTCTTGTGGTTTTCATTAACCCTTTTGTTTAGGGAAGTGATAGTGTGGAGGCCTTCTGTGTTTGCTGCATTTTGGCAAATGAATACCAGTGGTGGAAATGGTGTTTCTCCTCCCCTCTCCTCCCTCATCTACTCGCTTACCATGGTTGTTTGAGATTCATGGCTTTAACGTTTGATTTCTGTTCCATTTGCTTGCAGCTATGGATTTTAGTGCAAGAAGCCCTGCTGCTTCCTTTGCTATCTTCATGTTTAGAATCTGATGTGACTGTCCCAGCTCTTGAAACCTCCTCTCTGATGATAGTCTTGTAATATTAGATAGACAGGGATGCTGAGAATTCAATCTCTATGGAGGAGCTGGACTGTGACTCACAATTCTCTTTATTTTTTACCTGTTTTGTTTCAGGATGAATCTCATTTCCTAAAGAATGTAAAAACTGCACGATGCCGAGCTGCCATACCTCTTCTCAAGGTGCGTATGCAGTGTGCCAAACCTTCAGCATTTCATTTCCAAGGCTCTCTATTCCAGGTGTAGGAGTAAGCGCTCAGATATGCTGTTGTGCCAATGAAAATCCAGGTAGCCCTGTATTGATCCAAGAGTAGGATTTTTCTCTGTCTTAGCTGCCTCTTCCCACGTGAATGTTTGATAGTGAAGCTCCAAAAAAGAGATGCAGAGCGCCTTTGATCTCTTCCTTGTAGTGCCGTTGACAACCAGTTTTTATTTGGGGAAATGGTTAATAGTAAGCTAAAGGTTGTCGTTGTAGTGATAGCCTCATCATTCTATTTAAGGGTCTGATGCTTGTCCTCTGGTTTTGGAAAGGCTTCAAGCTTCTAGTGTTTGGAAACTGAATAGGAAGCCTCATATTATTGGCAATTTCAAGTACAGTACCTGAGATCTATATCCTAAAATGATGGAAAGTAGCAACTTCATCTTTCTGGAGAATACTCATAAAGCGGCCTCAGTTTTCTGTGTGTAGCTTTGTAAGGATCATTTTACTGAAGGTATTTGTGGGCTACAAGATAGAAGTGAGTGAAGGATGGTATCCTATTAAATGGAGATTACATGCCTTTATGAACCTGCTGAGAATTTACTGTTTCATGCTGTCACATCAGTGGTCATACAGAATTGAGAGCTGGTGCTTCTGAAACTGAACTAACACTCTTGAAAGTGTTCAGAGTTTTATGTTTGCGCCACTCATTTTTTTGATTGTAAACAGAATACGCTAAGAAAGGACTGGAACCTTTTAAGAACATTTACTATTAGATGCTCAGAAAACTAGGTCAGTCGGTAGATTTGTCGTCAACTACTAGTGATGTTGTGCTTGCTACTAGCACAGAGCATCACAGCAATGTTTTCTCATTTGAAACAACAGCCAAGATGTGGGGAGTTTTCATTACTTGAAGGTTAGGTTTAATAACTGTACTGTGTTTTCTGTATCAAGTTAGCACGACGATGTGACAGTATTGGAAATAGTCAATATGGTAAAAATGGGGGCATTTCAGTATTTTACAAGATAGAATGAGACTGTTGAATAAAACCCATTGATAAATGTGCTGCTATTTGTTGCCAGAGTCCTGAGGATAATATTCTTGCTTCTACTTCCTTTTCATTAAAAGGACTAGGGCAGTACAGAAAAGCCCAAGGTAGATGCTCAGAAAATACCAAATACAGCTGTGTCTTAAGGCAATGCCTTCAGTAGGGACTGATGTGCCAGAAGCAATGTCAAGGTGTCCCAGAGCTGTAACCAGTGCTCTAGAGCTGACTCAGTGCCATTGCCTGACACTAACTGTTGCTGTTCTTAACCTGCTTTAAACTTTCTTAAATGGATGTAGTTAGTTGCACTTCCTCTGAGGTTCTCAACCTCCTAAAGAATTGAAAGCTAAGTGAGGTGCCAAAAGGGGTTAAGGTAACAAGAGCTCTGATTTTCCTGGTCATCACTGGTAAAAGCCCTGCAAGGGCTTTTGCTCAGCCATTGCTAAGCTGTGAACCTCTCCAGGCCTTCGGAGGTTCAGAGCTTTCTCCAGACTCTGGTTCTACTGGCTTCAAGCTCTTTGGTTGCTGTAATGCAGATTTTTCTGAGATGCTCCTTTACTCTACCCTGATCTCACATGGGATGCTTTGGTAGCTTTCTAGAATAGCAGGTCGTGATGTGTCTTCTGAACCTGAAAGCTTATCCTTGAACTGTTTATGAGGAGAGGAAAAAAAAATTAAAAACCTAAGAAATGTGATCTTTGGGCTTTAGTTGCTACAAAGATTTGTGAGTCCATAACAACACAGGCCAGGTCTAAATTGAAATGTTTGAGTCTGATTATTATCACTTCCACTGGACTCAATGGGCTCTTTTTTGTCTTGGTAGGATCTGCTCCTGTGACTTTACCGCTTGAATATTATCTGAAATTTAACAAGTGTCTAGACAGAACTGCATAAGTATCGAATTCAATCAATACATCCATAATAAAGATGAGTGAACTTGATTATTAATTTTGAATCTTCCTTTTTAAACAGCCAAGCTGAAACCCTATCACTGAAATACTTAGCCCATGGTTACAACACTTTAAGCCAAACTCCAATCTTAAATATCTGAAGATATGGATAATTTTGCAAAATGAAATTATATTTTAACCCCTCAGTTATAAATCATCCTTTCCTACAGTTCCTTGTATGTTGTGAAGCAAGTGCAGGATGGCATTGTCAAACAGTGCCATGTGTTAAACACCTGGTCCAAGTCTGATAGTTGGGAACTCTTAGAAGTTTTGCTCGTATTTAACAAAAAAAAAAAAGATTTTTTTTTTTTTCCTCTGTGTAGCACTTGATTTTGCTTCCCAATTGTCAGAAAATTGGGAAAGTTTTGCCTGAGGACAATGGGAAGTGTGATCAGAAAGACTTTTGGCCTGTATAATGGCCTCAAGCATGTGGTGCTACATTCCCTACTTGGTAGCTTGACCCAAGTTACTATCAGTTTAGAATAAGCATATAGATGTGTCATGCCCTATTATTTTTATTGACCAAAACTTGGAAGGAGGAACTAACCATTTGGCCAGACAGTGCTGCAGAGTGAGCTGAACTAGCAGCAGCAGGATTTCTTACTTCTGTCAAGTTCCCCATGGATGTGCAAGCTCCTGGACTGACAATTGTACATAGAAGAGAATTCTTCATCTGCCTGTGCCGAGTTAGTGGTGGAGTCTGTACACAGCCTGTGTGCATCCCTCCAAAAACACGGAGGCGTGTGGATTGAAGGCTGTAATTGAAAGCAGCCCTTTGATGTCTTGGCATGTGGCAAAAATCCTCTTTCAAACTCGGCCAGCTTTCACGCCAGCTGGTCTGCGCCAGCAGCTGTGTGAGATCTGTCCCCATCTCTGATAGTACCCAAGGAAGAAAGAAGTTCCTGTGTTCAGAAGAAAGTCCTTTCCTCTTGTTTCCGTTCATATCCAAGTACGGCTAGTCTCAGGTTGCTGGGCTTTGGCTGAGCTGCCGTTGTCAGGCCTGGCTTGTTGCTACCTCTGATCCACAGGTGTGACAATCAATAATAGGACCTACTTGTCACCTTGATGGTTTTTCTTCTTTATTGTTAGTGTTCTGTTTGGTGTTTTTCAGGCTCACGCCTGGGAGTGCATTCTCTTGAGCTTGCTGTCAGTACTGGTTGTTTCCTATGACCCTGTCTGACTTGTGCTTCTCCAAGGCAAAAAATGTTGTATTCCAGACTTTGTTCAAGTTTTATTTTTGTTTCCAACACTAGATTGGCCCACAGACATGAGCATTGCAGAGGGATTCTGTATGCTACCAGTATGCAGAAAACATCAAAGCCACAGGGGAAGTAGATGAAGAAGCAATAAAGTAGAAGTTTCTCACTGATCTGTGCTGGGGCTTGCTGGGGACTTGGGTGAAAAGGATTCTGCATCCTTTGACTAGCTAAAATGCTGCGTTTTCTTTGTTCATCTATAATTGCATGAGTGTCACAAGGCAATGGAAATTGGGGAATGTCCCATTGGAATGTGGATAAAAGTTTGGAAGCCTTATAGAAAGTTTTAATGAAAAACTGCTTTAGAAAACAGAGAAATAAAAGTAGTACCTAATCAAAGGTTCCACTGACATTAAAAGGGACTCGTTTCCATTGTGCTCCATGTGAGTTTTGTTCCACAGCAGTTCTCGGTGCTCATGTGAGTGTTCCTTTGGAGCTGCTCTTCAGGTTAATAGTGCGATGCATGTCCTGATACGTGCAGGGTTAAGGATCTCTGTTTCTCTTATGAAGACCAAATACATTGTGGAACTGGAATCTTGATACTCTCTGAATGTGCTTGTTTTAATAAAGAGATACTCAAAAATAATAGAGGGAAATAGGTCAATACTGAAGGTGAAGAGGAAACAACAACTTCTCCCTTTCCAGTGCAAAATAAATCACTGTTCTCTTTAGGCATTAGAACTCCATAGGAGCTGGATAAAGAAGCCTTTGCTTATTGTCACCCACTGAGAGAAGGAACTTTGTCCTGAAATCAGAGAAGCTGTGGGTCCTCCAGGCCTGTGCTGCATCTTTAGCTCTGTTCACAATTTCCACTTCCCCTTCCTTCTCCAGTAGGGAAGTCACAGGGATTTCTCCTGTTGCAGATGCTTGTCACCATTGGACACGTGTTCTGTGTTGGGGTGTGTCTTGAGCAAGAGGCACTTATATTTTGGGGATACCCACTAGAGGATTCTTCTGTGAAATGCAGGTTACTATCTCACTTCAGTGCAGCAATGGACTCTTAAAACAGCTACAGCCCCTTCTCTTTATCAATAATTTCATTTTTATCAAGTAATTTTCTGTTATTTAATGGTCAGTTTTAAGTTTTTCATTTACCAGGGTAATGTGTTCTTGTTTTAAGTACTTCAAAAAGACCGAGTAAGCAAATTTGGGGATGCAGGTAACTACATCCTGAACCAGTCACTCTTTTTTTTTTTTTTAAAGTAAGTGTGTCGATCTGTTAGCATATGGCAGATCTCATGCTGTGAAATTCATTTAAAACCAAGAGAGTCATTGTATGTTAATGAGGCTCTTTGCATGTTCAATTATTTCTTTGTGGCATAACCACCCCACTCACACCCTGGAATCAGCTGGGTGCTGGATTTTGACCTCTAGAGTAAGTGTCACTGTGAGGGTTAACACCTCATAAATTACTCCTTGACTTTCAAAAATGACTTTTATAACCATTGTCGCAGCTGGGAAATTAAGTCCTAGCTGATATATCGTGCACGCAAGTAGAGTACCATAATGCCCCCAGTGTCTTTTCTTGCTCTGTAAATGGGGGCTACAGAAGAGGTCTCCACTAATCAGGTAAGTGTCTGAGTTCCCTTAAATAATCTCCCAGGAAAGTAGTTGTAAGAACAGTCACAGGGATACATGAGAGAGAGGCATTCTGGTGGGGAAGGGGATACTTCATGCCTAAATGCTGCTGCTCTGTCTGCAGGTACGTAACAGTTCACGATCGATAACTACAGCAAGAGCTAGAAAATCCTTGCTGGTCACTGAGATCTTATTTTCTGCAGCTGCTGAGGGTAAACTGTCACTTCTGACACCACAGAAGGTTCAGGAGGAAACAGGAATAAACAGTAATCAGCAGAGATTTCTCTGCAGGAGCAAATCTTCATTGACTTCCATTTAAAATGAGTTGCCACTAGCAAAAGAAATGTGGTTCAGATCTCTCATCCAGGATTCAAATGTGTCTTCAACATTTGGAGCCCTGTCTAAGAGTCTTCTTTCAAGGATTTTAAGTCTGAAAAGGATCTTTGGAATAAAAGTCAGACCACCATAGGAATTTTATCATAGGAATTTTTCTGGTATTATATTCTTTTTCAAGCTATTCACAGCTCTTGTGGAGCTAGTGTTTCATCTTTACGTCTTGATTTTTGATATGGTTAATTACAGAACATGTATCACAGCCCTTGCTAACTTCTTGTGGTGGTTAATTGCCTTAGCTGTTCCAAAAAAATATTTAAAAAATGTTTATAGAGAAACAGCAACTGGACAAGTTTAGAATCCAAATAATGTGTAAATAATTCCCTCTTTTGGTGTCTCTTTAGAGACAGGGGAAGGAGTAAGGACCCCAAGTAATTGTTTTCACTGCTTGTGAGTCAGGCGTCCAGCCTCATCTCATGTAGATTCTGGGTTGAGGAGCTTTGGAAACAGCATAAGACATTTCAGGTCAGTTGGCTTTATGCTGCATTTAGCATGTGCTGGTCAGTTGTGAGTGTCACTTTAGCTTGTCCAGGGTTATCTGGAATGAGCTGACTCATTCGCTTATAGGGAAACAGGTGTTTGCCTTGTTATTAGAATGAATTATTTTCCTTGGGAATTCAGCCTTCCTCCAGCTGTGTGACTGTAACACAGCCCAGTTTTAGTGCTACTACTTTTAGGAGACTCAGTTGAAGTGGAGCTTTTCCCATTGGGGCCACGGCGTGTGAATTCCCCCTGACTTCTAGGAACATGAGCAGGGATGGGGAGGAGCAAGGCGCTGTGAATCCATCCATCCATCTGCAGCCCGTTCACTCCTGATGGGGCTGTGACTGCTGGCAGTCCCCATTGCACTTGTGTGGCAGCTCAGGGGACTGGGGACTCCAGCAGGAGCAGGACACCACACAGCCCCCAGTGCTCGTCTCCTGCCATGGCCTCGTCTTCTGCTGGCTCTCCCAGGAGCTGGTGAAATCCCAGTTGTGCTCTCTCCTACTCCATCCTAAACTTGACCTGCTCTTAGGGAGCAGGTAGCCAAGTAATCTCCAGGCTGACTCTTCCCCCTAGCAGTGGCCTCCTGCTGCTCTGGGAGGAAGAAGTTTAATTCTGAGGTTTTATGCCAATGTGGAACCAGCTGTCTTCCTTTCAAAAGATTTCCCAGGCTGCTGTCAGTTAACTCCTCAAAGACTTCTGCAAAGCACCGGATATTGTCCAGGCTCTGCTCAGCTCTATTCTGTTACCTTCGTTTTAAGAACTGACCCTATTTCTCCTTTATTATTTTGTTCTCTCGTGGGATTTGATAACTTTTGAGCCCCTGTGACCTGTTCCTTTTTTGATCAGCATAGGGACCTTTGTCTTGTGTAAACTAAAAGTTGCCTTCTCACGCATTAAAACCTTTCTCTTACTTACTTTAATAAAAATATTGCTTAAAAAAATGCAAAGAACTGTCTAATCCTGGTGGTGACCACATTGCCTTGTGATCTGCTTGGACAGAGGGGGAAGGGAAGTCCCATTTTGACAGCCTATATATAAATACCTGATAAAGAATCCTGAAATTAATTTCCGCTAGCTGATCTGTGAACTCTTTTTCCACAAGATTTGGATGGCGAGTGAATGAATCAGTTGAAAAGATTGGGTGGCTGGTAGATCTCGGTGAAATGATAAAGGAATTTCATTTTCTTTTTCATTTAAATGTGAATGAGCTGTTGGTACAGATGTCACTCAAGAATCTCTTTGTTATTTTAATGATCTGCATTAAACCATGCAGGAAATTACAAGGCATGTGTAATTTAACTACTATATGTGAATTTACAGCAGTAGAAATTCATAGTTCTCCTCTAATAATAGAGTTATATAATACTGGACGTAAGAGGGAAGAAATACATCCTGGACTTTTTTTTGTGGACTGTGATGTAATCTTTTTCCACTTGCTTTTTCAGAAGCACCTACTTTAGATAACTTTTTTTTCTTTTCCTTCCCTCCTGACTCCTGTACAAAGCAGTGTTTAGAATCTTCTTATATGATTGTTCATTAATTCATGTTCTAGCATTCGTTTTGGCTGTCGAGTGGGCATCTTTTGGATCCATTTTAGGCAGCCTTCTCATTGGTTTCTTGCTAGTAGAATTTAAAAGAAAAAACAATAGAACTGAAAAAAAAAATCCTGTTTATCTAGATCCCTCTGCTTTTGTGAGCAAGACAGTTTGTTCATTACTTGCTCTGGCAGATTTATTAAGGTAACTTATTCTGGGGGTGAGGATGTACTGGAGTGGGGTTTGTGTCATATTCCAGCAATATTTGATGCTAAATAAGCCTTTGAGACAAGCATAAGATAGTAACACGTCTGGGTGGTAAATACGAATTCTCAAAGTAGTGTCATAAAAATAGGTGTCCCCTTCCATCGTGCGGATGGTGGAAGCAATAGAGTTTGTGCCAGTTCCAGAAGTGTGAAGCACTGTCCTTGAGCATCTTTGGAGAGTGAAGGGCACTGAAGACAGTTTTTGGATGGCGACACCTTCTTCTCTTTAGGCTACTTGAACAAAGGGCCTGGGGTTTTCTCCTGGAGCAGGAGTTTCTTCCTTGCAGGTGTGCTGGAAAGCGCGTGATGAAAATGTTCTGGTTTTGCGTTCGCAGGCTGCCAGGAGGGTGATCTTGCTGTCGGGAACCCCTGCCATGTCGCGGCCCGCGGAGCTCTACACGCAGATCATGGCTGTGCAGCCAACCTTCTTCCCGCAGTTCCACTCCTTCGGCCTCCGCTACTGCGACGCCAAGAAGGTACTTGAGGGGGTGGCGGGAGGTGTCACTCTCGTTGAGAAAAGTCTCCTTTTCACTCCATAGCAACGTTTGGAAGCCTCTCAACCTGAGAAGCTCTTAATGTTGCAATTAAACAGTGGACCTGAGACATGGAGGTACTGACGTTTCTTTGCAAAACCTGCCCCGAAGGACACCAAATTAAAAAGCTGTGTGACAAATCAGTCATGGCTGGGGGAGAGCAGCCTGTTCCGAAAACACCTCTAGGGTACTTTGAATGCATAAAGTCACTGTGGGCTCCTTGAGCAGCTGCAGGATTTGGCGAATTGATTAAAAAAAAAAAGCAGCTTCTAGCAATTCTTAGCAATTGTTTAACAATGCAAGGCCTTTCTTGTGTAGGATTTTGGATTTTATGCTTCCAGCTAGGTTAAAAAATGACTTCTAGGCTATCTTTGTATTCTACTCTCCCCTAATTCTGGCCATGAACATGGTCCCCAACATTAATTTTAAAATATATTCTCTTCTATCTATCGCCTTTGCAGGAAGCCAGGCTTGGCAGCCACGATGGCAAGTCTCTGCCTTGCACTTTACACACAGGCAATTCGTCTGTGTTTGAATTTGCCATCTCCAGGTGAATCCTGTGTGCATTGGAAAATGGGCCACTAGGAGTAGAGCTTTTGCTACTGCCTGTTGCACATCGAGTCTGTGAGATCTTTTGTGTTGCTTATATGGAAACAAAGGGAAGCAAAGTCACAAGCGAGTTCTGATTTTGACCAAGAGCCCTCTCTAATTGCTGCAGGTCAGGCAGATAGTGATTAGCATGTGGCATGGGGTGGCTTGGCAGTGTGAGCAGGAGCCTGCAGTGCCCAGTGTGACTTGTTCTGAGTCAGCCTTTTCACTTCTTGTGCCTTGTTTTCTGTATGAGCAGACAGTAACTGTCTAGAATAGCTGGAAATGCCAAATCATAGAATGCCTAAGGTTGGAAGGGACCTCTAGAGGTCATCTAGTCCAAATGACCATGCAAACACACCAAAAATATTTACAAAAAAAAATGCCTATCCTCTCCTTTCAAAAGTAAATAAGTCCCCTTGTAGGACTTTGGTATGTTGTGTTTTCTCAAACTTTCTCTGATGGCAGCTAATGCATGCCAAGTTCTCATTAAGAAGATTTATGCAACAGTCTCATCTGAAATCACTAAGTTGCCTTTTTCCTAGATCCAAGTGCCCACTTTTCATAGCCTGGTTAGTGCTATTCTGTGTACATCCAGATGTGCAAAATACATGAGCAATGCATTAGTCTTCATGCTGACTGATATACTATTGAGGAAAGTGAGATTATTTAAAATGCGGAATCACAGGCACAGAGCCTTAGGTCTGACAGGTGACAGCATTCATGCTTGCAAAGCGCTGCTAGCGTTCCTGCAGAGAACAGAAACTTCTGACACCTCCCATCCATAGTAGGAATCATATGGAGGAAGAGCTCAAAGGGAAGGAGGGAAGCAAGGAAAGGGATGCATGTTCTGCTGAGTTTCATTATCTTTGCTGAGAGAGTCTTGTCTGAGCAGTGTCCAGAATGGCTCCTGCAGGGAAACAAAGGCGTGCAGAAAGAAAGGTTCAATTGCAATGTGAGAGCCTGAATAGACTTGAAGTTTCATAAACCCTTTGAGGGTAAAGTTCTGCATGAGTGGCTGCTGCTTCAATTACAAGGCATGCGGACCTCAGGTAGGATGTTGAATTGAATAAAAGAAATAAAATTGTTCTGCACAATCCAGGTTGTGGCAGTGTATTCTGTATAAATGAGTTTTCAGCCTACAATGCAACTCAGCGTGGAGGTCACAGTTTGCATCAGCTCCCCTTCAAAGCCTCTGCAGGGCTGCTAGTACAATTTTTGTTTCTCAGTTTGACCCAGCTCTGCCAGGCAGTTGAACATGACTGTCTCCTCTGTGTTCACTTAGGACAGATAATGTTAGTAAACGACAGAGTGAATTTAGAAAGAATTTAGTTATTTGCAGAAGAAAAACAATAGTGGTAAATGGAGGGATGGGGCTAGGTTTAGGGAGGTTACTTCTGAATATTGGATTGTGATAGATCCACTCAACTAAGAGTGAATAAAAATGGTATTTTGATTTTAGCATCTCCCTCATTTCTTTCTCTGGTTCTAATCTGAGATGCGTTAAGAGTTGCTTCCTCCCTTAAGAACTGTTGTGGTACTTTGGCTGTCGTTATTTAGATGGATTCTTCTTTCTGCCCTGACAGTGGCTATAGGGAATGGTATTGCACAGACTTAAGAGAGGTTTGGTAAAGCTTTTGAAGAGCTGTCAGGATGAAAGCTGCTATGCAAAAATGTTTTGATATTAATAAATCTGATTACATTGTAAAATTAAATAAGAGTTGACAAACCTGAATCATTCATTTTAAAACCATATCCTGATAACTTTCCATTTGAAAAGAATGGATTTCATGGCATAAAACTGCAACTCTCTGACAGGTTTGATTGGAAAAGACATAAAGTAAAAGTTTATCAGTTTGCAGTTCAACCTCTCAGCATCTCTATTATTAAAAATGCAGCAACTGAAGTATCACTGGTTATTTGCAAAACATCTTGAGTCTGTTTCTCAAAATACATGCCTTGAATTTGTTTTTTCAAACTGGTTGATGTTGGCAAATATTAAATAATTTCTATATGAGCACATGCTCTGAATTTGAAAGAGTTTGGCAGCTTCTGCTAGCGCTGTAATAAGTTTACCGAGTCATGTAAGATGCTGTAACACTTTGGTAAGAAAATCAGTTTGATGCATGGAATGTTATGGACCAAAGTCAGATGTGTATTTTGGCAAAATAAATGTCCCTCTTTTTTCTTTCTCTTTTTTTTCAGTAGGATATACTGAAATATATTGTTAATAGTTTCAAGAACAATCTTTTTTTTTTTTTTTTATCACTTGCTAGACACAACATGGGACAAGCATGTTCCCTGTTTGCAAATTCCTCAGCGATGCAGTCACCATAGAAGAAATATGATAATTGGAACATACTGTTGGGCTTGTGCCTCTGTGTACGGTGCAGTATGACAGTAGGCAGGGTATGTGCTCTGCCTGCGCCCCGTTCTTTGAGTTGTGATGTTATTCTTCTGGCATGGGTTGTGCTACGTGAACACAAGCACATGTATCGTTCATTATGCGACTGGAAATGGGAAATCCCATGGGCTGCAGGAGGCAAATGAGACACCCTGGCTGGAGTGCCGCATCCCGGCTGCTTCCCGGCATCTGCGGGCTCTGCGGTTTCAGGAGATACAGAAAGAGACCCCAAGGCTGGAGCTCAGCCCACGCCTTTCATGCAGCGCACCTAGAGCTGATGAGCCCCGCGAGAGCCCCCAAGCCCTGCGTGGATTGGGAGGGCTGTGTCTGCACCACGCTTGTGCTTGCAGGATGCAGTGCAGTAATACCTGTGCCTGGCTTAGATCCACATGGGTTTATTTCCCCTAGCTGTGTCCCACTCTGCTGTTTCCAGAGCCAAATTAATGACTCCACAGGCCACAAGCTGGCTGTGTGTCTAGTTGGAATTCTTGCTAGCTTGAATGAACCAGCTACGGGTAACAGGAAGGGACTGTAATTGTGCAGGTTTAGATTAAATGCAAAGGCGGCTATAGGTGCCAGAATCTGCAGTTGTTCATGGCTCAGACCAGTACTCTATGGAAATAGCATTGCAAATTTTTATATAATGTCTCAACCAGAAGGAGAAACATTCACTTTTAAATATCAGTGAGGTCTCAATTGTCTGGGACCCGTTTGATTTCCTTCTGTGTCTCATGCCATGTTCTCCCTGTTCCATCCAAGCACTATCTGTTAACAAAATATTACTGGCCCTGGTTGTTATGAATTCATTTTTGTCACCGTTCTACAGCAGGTGAATTTTTGGTGATATTGCAAATAAGGCTTAGAATTAAAACTATGGGGAAGATATATATATCTTCTGTTTTACTGTAATTTTGCTTTATTTGCTTATTTATGAAACTTCAGCAAGAAGCTATCCCTTTATATTTTAAGTCAATGTAAAAATACTCATTGCTGTCCTGTCCAAAGACAGGAAAGATGTTGAGAGATGTTTTGATTGGGGAATTTACCATTTTTGGTGCCACTGCTTGTCATGTTCGCTCGTTATTCTTTCCTGGAGGAGAAATTATAGGCTGTGAGGTTACCAGAGGGAGAAGCAACGAGCTAAAACTGATGGAACAGATGTACCTGTCTGTGCCAAGAATCATGGACTGTGGGGCAGGTGTGGAAGTGAGTACTTCAAGGAGGAAATAAAGGGTTTATTCAGAGGAGCTTTGAAGTGATGACACTTTGAAGAGATGGTGCTTTGAGTGATATATTTTGAGCCAAAAAATATTTATGTTTCACAAGAGTTGGAAACCTCCGAGCCAAACATGATAGCAATAGAAACAGAATGTATCAAGGAGCAGACCAAGAGACGGGTCACAGTGTGGAACAGTCAGTTTTGATCCAGCATTTACTGGGCATGCCAGACAAGTATAGGCTCTTTGTGAAGGTATTTGGGTTGAGGATCTTTGTCCTCATGCCAGGAGAGAAGATTTTTGCCTTAAGAAGAGTTTTCTTCTTAAAATCTCATTTAAAAGCTGCACTGAGTTCTGAAGGCCTGCCCCCAGGTAGAAGTAGAGAACAGAAGTACCTTCCTTTTCCTGTGAAATCTATTTTCCTAGTAGAAATCTAGGGAACTAGAAATCTAGTTCCCTATATTATCTGCTGATAATCAGATTTTTGCCTTGTCCGATTGTCCTGGAAGTTTATTGCACTGTCAGATTGCCTTTTTATAAGTTTGATGCTGATAATTGTGCTTTGATCTTTGCTAGATGCCGTGGGGTTGGGACTACTCTGGATCATCCAACCTAACGGAGCTGAAGATTTTGCTGGAAGAGGCCATCATGATCCGACGCCTCAAGTCGGACGTGCTCTCCCAGCTCCCCGCCAAGCAGCGCAAAATGGTAGTGGTGGCTCCTGAGGGCATTAACGCAAAAACCAAAGCTGTCCTGGCAGACGCAGCAAAGAAGATGGCCAAAGGATATGAAAATGTAAGTCAGATTTTTTTGTTAAGAGCCATTGATATTTCTGGTGCCTTCAGGGAGGAAGAACTTGTGGATTTTGGATTTTGTGGTTGTTTATTATTATTATTATTATTATTATTATTATTATTATTATTATTATTATTATTTATTTAGAATTGAATTAAAAACATCGGTGGAAAACAGAATCCAAAGGAAGTCAGAGCTATACCCTGCATCGATGGACAGCTAAAAGCTGTTGAGAGCATAATTTTAAATGAATATCAAAACAGATCAGCTTTTTATTCCCCCTCTGATTTGAATGCTTTGCTTTGTCCCTTTGTGTCAAACACTATTTGCTCTCTTTTCCTTTCTCAGCAGTCTTTTGTAATCGTCTTTTTATGCTTCTTTTGCTGCTGGACTGACTCTTCTGTACTGCCTTGCCTCCCATCCACCTTACAAAGCCTGTTGAAATTGTGTTGTGGAACACATCTGTGGCTAAAAATGGGAAGAATTTACTTTTATTTTTCCTATGTGGATGGCACATGCATGTCCTGAGCTTCTATTTTTCTAATGCAAATGTGTGAGGACTTGGAAGTGTTTCTTGCCATTTTAGTTAGGAAATGCTTTCCCAGCTAAAACTGTGTTTGTAATATGCCTGTCACCCGACCTGTAGGAGTTGAGTTGGGGATAGGGAGGGAATTGGTCACAGAAATGTGAGTGTGTGAGTATCAGCCATGCCTGGTGGTAAGAGGAGCCCCTCCACATTGTGTGAATTTTTCTAGGACCTGTAAGCAAGAATAAAAGGCAATTCTGAGACTCATAGAAGTTTATCTTCCTCTCTGCAGAAACAACAGGAAAAAGAAGCTCTTCTCCTCTTCTACAACAGAACAGCAGAAGCTAAAATCCACTCAGTCGTGTAAGCTGCATGTCTGTACTTCATGCTTACCTAGGAAAATGCATATTTTTCCTCTAAGAACAGGAATATAGAGCCTTAGAGATAACAGTGCAGGGACATGAAGCACAGACTCAAGCCAGCACAAAAAATATATATTTTAATTACAGTGTGCTAAATATTTACTTCTGTCATGAGTTCCTAGGCTGAATGAATCTTTTTTATTTCATTCTAGATATGGATCTAAACAGTGTCAATTGAACCATCTGAAATTACCTAGTGTCTGGGACTTGGGTGAGGTTCTCTAGTGTTCAGACCCTGTTTCAGTTTAGGGAGGGATGGATTAATGAAACCAAAAGTATCAACAGAATTTGAGGAAAGCAAACACTGCAGTACTGTTGCAGCAGAAACCCTGATCCAAGAAGCTTATGAGAAAGAGAACTTTAGTTTTCGTGTGTTCTGAGGATATCACAACCCCTCCTGGCTTAGCAGCTCCACAGTTTCCATGGGATCTTAGTAACAAAAATTCTCTTCTATAGGTGTGCTGTGAATTCCCTGGGAATAATTTCCTTCTGTGCCCTTTCATTCCTCGCCTTTCTGATGGGACTCTAAAGGACTCACATTAGGTCATTTTGTATGACTTGTAAATAAGAAGGATGCTAATAGCATGCCAGCAGTTTGCTTCTCGTGACCAGCCAATGTGCCCTGTGTGATTTCACAGTCTCAGACCTTGCTGCAGAACCCGTCTGTTTGGCACAGAACTGCACTTCAGAGTCCCAGCTCTCGTTTCTTTACAAGGGTTTCTTCCTTTTATGTTAGCGAACAGTTAGAAGAGTTTCTTCCCTTTATATTCGATTGCAAGTGTGAACTGAATATAAAACTGTGAGGTGGTGTTTACTTGACTGTAGACACTGAGAGATGGGAGACA
This sequence comes from Crypturellus tataupa, assembly GCA_034781795.1. Taxonomy (NCBI): domain Eukaryota; kingdom Metazoa; phylum Chordata; class Aves; order Tinamiformes; family Tinamidae; genus Crypturellus; species Crypturellus tataupa. The sequence continues at coordinate 4,947,401 of JAWLRI010001089.1, forward strand.
GTCCTCTCATTTCTGGGGTTTTAGTACCATTTAAAATATCACTTGTTAGAACTTGGTCATGTACAATGACATCTAGCTCTCACTGCTATCTTAGGATCATCAGCACCCCCATGCCTTGTTCTTGATGACAGTTTTTACAGGGCTGCTGTGCCCTGTAATGACTGGGCATTGGTTAAATGGATGTATGAGAATGAGGTATTCAATAATTGTAATGTCTTGGCATCTGGTTGCTGGACTGAATGTTCATTTTGATATTTGTTTTGGTTTAAACCCAGCAGTCCCCCTCTTCTCCCAGATTTCGTTGTTAAATGATACTATCATAACTGGGATTGAACATCACAGAACGCAGGGAGTTGGCTGCAAAGCTCTGATCCATCTTAATATAGTGCTGGAAATCCCACTTGGTGTTTTCTGCCAGTTGCTGCTGACCTAAGCTGTGTTGTATTTAGCAAAGAACTTGGTAATGCTTATTTTGGTAACAGCTTTGCTGTTCTAAAGAAAAAGATGACATTTGTATCATCTGCTCTGATGGCTGTCACTATACTTAGTTACACATTTTAGGCTTTTAGGTGTTTTTCAGGCTTCAGTTTATAGTTGACCTGATTACTTCGTGAGTTACTACATAAAAGCTGAAATGCAGAAGCTATTTATGTGTACACTATTACACTACTAGCCCATGGCAAATGCCAAATGTTTTGATTTAATGAACTCTTTTTAATTTGATTTAGAAGAAACTTCTCATTTTTGCTGCCTCTCATTTGTCATTGGCCAATATGCATAGTTTCTAAAAACAGCCCATATTTATAGCTTGTTAAGCTGTGGTAAATTGTCAATTTGAAGAAAAGCAGCTTTCAGGATAGCCTGATGCCATGTGTTGAGAGGCCTTTTCTTCTAAAATGAACATAATTCTAAGTAACCATAAAAATAATATAAAAGAGTGAATGGGATAGTCAAGTAAGTATAGGTGACTTCAATCGATTGGCTATGAAGTCATTTTTCAATTAGGATAATCAAGGGTTTCTAGGTCTTATACAAGTATAAATACAGGCAGCTGTCTGCCTGTGATCTAAAAATGACTGAATTTTCCTACAAACTTTTTATTTTTTTCATTTGTAGAGGATTAATATGCTACCTGCACGTTAATGATTTTTTTATGCTAAACTGATTCCTGTTTCTGTATATGGATGAACAGTAACTTTTAAATTTGTTGTGAGCAAAGTCTGCATTCTCTCAGCACATAATTCAGAGTTGTGGATTTTGTTTTGGTTTTGATTTTCATTTCTTTTTTCTTTTCTTTTTTTAATGTAGAGAATACATTCTGGAGTTACTGGAGAGTGGGAAAGATAAATTCTTGGTGTTTGCTCATCACAAGATAGTGCTGGATGCAATAGTTGCAGAGCTGGAGAAGAAAGTAAGTGTTTGATTCAGACACATTAACTCCATCACTATTCCAGCTTCACAGTTTGTTTATTTAACTTTTCTAGCACTGGTGTGGGGAAGGGAAGCAAAACTCCTCTAAAATATGAAATGAGGAGACTGGAAAAGGGATACAGGGCAGCTAAGTGTCTCTCTCCTATGTCTTTCTCAGCGCATTGAATACATTCGCATTGATGGCTCCACGCCTTCAGCTGAGCGGCAGTCCCTGTGCCAGAGGTTCCAGTTCTCAGAGAAGCAGATTGTGGCCGTCCTGTCCCTCACTGCTGCCAACATGGGCCTGACGCTGTCTGCTGCCGACCTGGTGGTGTTTGCAGAGCTCTTCTGGAACCCAGGGGTACGGCTCCAGAGGGAAGGTGGGCACGACGCTGCCCGATGAGCGGAGGTGTTGGAGCTCGGGGAGGAGATGTGCTGGGCACGTTTTCCTCTGGGGTTACCCATTTCTTTTCCCCATGCTTGACTCTGCACACCCGACTACCTGGGGTGGAGCTGGTGAGGCTGGTCAAACAGTTCGCTGAGTGGAGAGGATGACCTGAAAGATTCAGCTAGTGGAAGGCAGTGCGCAGTGCTCGAGAGCATCTCTGCATAATCTTAGGTTACTTTGCAGCCTCCAGGGAGCGAGCCCTACCTGAGTTAGCCTCATCTCCTGAATTAATTAAGTCCTGCCAACTGTATTGAGGAGGGGGGTTTAAAGCAGCTTGTGAGAAATGCTCGGTACCATTTAGGGACACCGCCACTCCAGGTGACCTCTTGGCTTAGTCTGTGCTGGGGGTTTCAGGTGTTAGCAGGATGCAGACAAGAAATAGTCACTAAGCACAAGAAGAGAGAGCTCCCTTTTCTATGGGTCTTATGTTACTTCTTAAATGCTGAAGTTCTCATTTCATTTTCTTTGTCATGTTTTTACATAAAGATTTTGATCCAAGCAGAAGATCGGGCTCATCGAATTGGACAGACCAGCTCTGTTAATATTCACTACCTGGTGGCTAAAGGCACAGCAGATGACTTCTTATGGTAGGAAGTGGAGAGAGATCCTTCTGGTTCTCCCTCTAACTTTTTTTGCTGTCTATTGCTTATGAGACTTTGTTGCTTAATGTCAGCACTGTTTTTCAACTCTGTGAGGGGAGGAACAGTGATTGGGACCTAGGGCTGCTGTGATCTGGTGATGTGGCCTGGCCACAACGGACACAACCAAGTGGGTGGCAAGCAGGACAAAGAAAGGGCTGTTGAAAGAAATTGTAGGAGAGAAGATGTATCTAAAACCTTCATGGTTCTGAGTAAAGAGAAGCAAATGTCTTAGGTGCAGCCCAGAGCATTCATATGCTGGAGTACTGTGAGGACTTGCCAGCAAAGCTAAAAGGAACTGGGGATCATTTGATGTATCGTGGGTCAAGTCTGAGTAGCAATCTGGCTGCCAGTTGCTTAGGCAGGGAGCTGCCCAAGGGGGCCTGCACTGCTGCTCTCCCCATGCTCCTTGGGGAGCCCTTCAGGTGAATTGAAGAAATGCTGCTGCCCTGCCCCTGGGGAAGTGTGCTCAGGGCTTCGTGGGCTGTGATGGGGCTGTCAGGGTGCCGCAGTCACAGGGACTAGGGAATCTGACATCCTGGAGAAATAGAGGATCTGGGGAATCCTTAGGGCTGCAAAGGAACTGACCTGCAAATGATGAAAAGAAATTATTGCCAGCTGGTTCATTTAAAGTCCAAAATTATTTCTTTATTACCTCATTTAAAAGAACAAGCGAACTGAGTCAACTTGTGCAGTTCCCAGAATATCACGATGGCAAATAATTATAACGCTACAATATGGGAATCTGGAAACTGATGCGTTGCCCATGCTTCACAGAAAGTTAATGACAGTAATTCTGCCTTTATTTGTGAAATGCTGTCCATGCAGTTGTTAATGTTTAACTGGAAGGAAAGTAGATTTTCAAAGGAGGACAGTGGCAGCCTTTTTAAAGGAGAGAGAGAATGAGAAAACAAGGCTATTTGGTAAATGTATTAATTGTGCTGCTCCACTGTGGCCTTTGTTTCTTTTGGAGTGTCCAGTGTGGAGATCTGGTTGAGGACCTCTCTATGCTTCTTGGGCCAGTGTTGTCTCTTTCCTGGCTCACAGATGGGTTCTTCCCACTGTACATTTGGGAGATACCCTAGAAATGCTGATGTGGCTCTTGATATGTGTTACCTCTGCCTCTCTCAGAGACTGAACACAACCTATGAAGACTTCCTTTAACTGCATCCTCTGTTTTGATCTCATATCTTTAGTGTGGCCACATTGAGCTGTTTTTCTTCCTGAATGTGTATCCCCTCCAAATTAGCCTGAAATTACATTCTCTTCTTATTTGTTACTTATTGGATTGATCAATATCCATCAAAAATAATATCAGGACATATTAAGGAGCTCACAAGTTCTTGCCAAAAAATTATATTTCTGTCGTATCTTTCTTTGTCTGCTCATTGTAAATGATGGTGTCTGTCTGCCTGGATAATGTATCTTGCATGTTATTTTCATTCTTACAGTAATACCTGCATTTATCACTCCTAGGCCAATGATTCAAGAGAAAATAAAAGTGCTGGGTGAAGCTGGCCTTTCTGAAGCCAATTTCTCTGAAACAGCTGAATCCACTGATTACTACCCCAAGGTAATTAAAGAAACTCCTGAAAGAATATCAGTGGTCCCTGGGAGAGGCAAATGGGCTTTGGTTTGTGCATTTAGATGGTTAAGTGATTTACAGGCTAACTTGATAATTGTTCCTCTGTTAAATGCCACAGAGCAGACTCTCCAATGCCTTCCTCCAAGTCCATGCCTTGACTTGGACTCTCCCAGCTGCTCCCAACCCTGCTGTGGGGAAGGAGACATAAAATAGAGCTTTTGCAGCAGCCGTCTGCCTCCTAAGAGACTGTGGAATTTCTTCTGCACAGGCAGGAATCATGGGAGCGAAGGATGGCATGGGGATGGGCAATTTTGGGCAATGTCATGTCCTCTGGATCTTCAGATCTCGTGCTGCTAATATAACTGCATGCTCTACTATCTTTGGTGCCAGGGTATCAGGGCAAGACCGAATTCCTTCTGCATCCTAGCACCCAAGCTTAGCCATATCCTTTCTGGGCGTCAATTATTTGTTGCCTAGTGAATCTGGAAAGGGGTAAGGGAAGTGGGAATGCTGTGTTTTTGCCTCTTGCTGTGTTTTTGTTTGGCAATATCTATGTGTATTCCGTCTATTCTAATTCTTCAGTCAGATCCAAAGCAGAAGACCATCTATGACCTTTTCAAGAGGACCTTCTCTGAGAGCAGAGATGACGCTGAAGCAGCTTTGCTTTTGGAGGCAGCTGATGCTTGCTTTGACTTTGATCCTGAAAGTGCCTTACAGAATAAGGAAGGAGATAGATGCTCAGTGAGTCCACCCAAAAAACGGCGTATTGAGGAGTTTTTTCAAGTTTAACAGTGGCAACAAAAGAAAAGGCAGCTAAGAGAGGTTATTTTTATTTAAAGATGGGCAAGGAAATCAATGTATATTTTTGAGTTTGTAGAAATAAAATCATTTTGAGTAAGTTCTCCTGTATCTCTAGTCTGTTTCATTTCAAAGGATTAGGAGAGAAGGTTGCCTGGCAGAGGAACGTGTGGCTCAGCCTGGTTTTGCAGTCCTGGTTTCACTGGTGACCGAGGAGCTGTGGGCAAGTAGCAGTCTGCTATGTTTCAACATCTCAGCTTCCACGGTTGTTTCCTTTGAAAGGTAAACAGATAATGGTTATGCACATGACAGAGCTATTTTGAAAACTGGTGTCTCAGCAGCTCTATAGTGCTTTGAGGAATCAGAGTCCTCCTCAAAGGACTGCTGTACCTGCAGAGAATTTTAGTTTTTATTTACAGGAGTCAGTTCTCAGGGAAAATTTGGCCCTTATTTTGCTTCCTCACAAACTGACCATCTGGTGTTTGTTTTGGCAGCGAGGAGAAAAGGAATTTGGGTCCTGACAAATCTTGATGTTTTGTGGAGGCAGGAGGAGAGCCCCAGACCTTTGTGTGTGCAGAGCAGTCAGTACCTTGAAGGCAGGTTGCTGAACTATCTAACAGCAGGTAAGTACTGCCAGTTAAGCTCTTGTACATGGTGACTTCTGGCCTCATCTGCTAAATCCTGCCCCAAGGACCCTGCTGCTTCCCTCTTGGGAGAGTGAAGGCTGGACTGACCGGCAGCCACTACATTTGGCTGCCCAGGAAAGTGGCCTGTGTGAGTATACAGGTGAGTTAAGGACAAAGGAGTGTATGCAGATTTCTGTTCTCTCTTTGTAAGAGCAGAAAAAAAAGTATGATTGTGAGCTAAGCTGCATATATTAAACTTTTTTCTAATGCATAGCTCCCAAGCTGTGGGTGCTTTATTCCATTTTAGAATTTCATATCCCTTTGGGCCTTAAGCTTAGTGTTTATCTTAAATATAAACAGTGGCTACAGGGTTGATCTCTCCAGGGACATTTCCTTTGAGCTTTTCCATATATACATCAAAAGGTAAGCTCCTATGATATTTACTTATAGGTGAATCACCACCTGTTCCATAGGGCTTTGAGGCTGGTGCCATAGGACCTGTTATTCACTCTCCTTACAGATCTGCGCTGGCTACACCAAGAACGAAGAGGCACCGTTGCTGAATGTAGTGATTAAAAGGCCTGTATTTGATTTTCAGTAGCTTTCATTTCACTCTCAGTCTCCGTGCCACCTGAGCAAAACTGCTTTTTCATTCCTTTTAAAATCCCAACCCCTGCGAGTAGTCTGATTCCATCTTTGCACAGTGATGCCTCTGCAAAACTTCTAGAGGCCATTACTGATGGAAGACAAATGGCTCTGTGTGTCATGAGTAGTTTTCTGAGGCATCTCTGCAGAGTCATCTTTGATTTCTTGTGTACTCTTTCCAGTGCAGTGTAACATGATCCCAGGTTCTTGTATTTGCTCATTATGATCTTAGTACTGGAAAATACTTGGTAATGGACTAATACCATGCAAATGGAACTGGGGAGTAAGGGAGAAGCTCTAATTTTATGGATATTTTATAGCCATAATCTGTGGAGGGGGTAGGAAGAGGAGAGGGAGACAAGCTCAAAGTTTGCATCTAGCTCCTGAAGGCCAGGAGGTAACATGGTGGGTAGGCAGGTCGCTTGATTGTGGACAGAAACCAGATGTGGCAGAAAGCCCCTCTTTCACTGGAGAGGAGCAAAAGGTTTGTGCTACAAGATCAATCTGACTGGGATATTTATTCCTGCATTAAAGGGTTTGATTATCCCATTTACAACAAGTGTAGTCATGGAAGTGCCCTGCAGACTGCGCATGCAGTAGTGCGGGTAGAGACTGCTGTGGTGTGTTAATGACCATCCAGAAGGTGCTTTGACATGTGCACAAGTGAAGAAACAGCAGCATGAGGAACACATGACTGGTCAATTGAAGGAAATGCTTTACTACTAAATTTCTTGATTTGAGAGTTAAAGTTAAACATCATTCCTCTTGCTCCAAAAACTGGCCAGGAGATAAATGCACACTCTTAAGTGTTTCTAAGCTTTTTGTTGTTTTGAGCTACGAATAAGAAATGCTGCTGTCTGCCTACTGGGGGAAAAAAATAGGCCTTATATGTATATCCATATTGTTCTTTTCCTCCTTGTAAAGTTACAGCAAAATAATATTTTTTTTTCTGAATTCTGCTAGAAGCACACTCAGAGAATTCTACTTCTCATAAATTCAATTTTTCCTATCCATATATTGATAAATCCTAGCCCTATTAGAAGGATGCTGGGTGCACCTCTTTGATAACAATCCATAATATCTCAGCAGGATTGCTGAACCCATAAAATCTCAGCAGGATTGCTGCAGAGTTAGAGCAGTTCTTCAAGTACACTTGAGATTCCCTTTATCCTTGCCAGATTGAAAAGGAAGACTCTCTTACAGAAAAAGTGCTTTGATTCGTTACATCAAGGGACTGCAAAGATTCTACATGCTTTTGTAAGCCCGATTACGCTATTAGTGTGTCATTAGTGTGATGAGGATATAGCCAGTACAGTAGAGCCAGAACATCTCAGCGTTGCCTAAAGCCCAATGAAGGTGGTAGAAGTCCCTGGGGAAAGTTCTGTGGTTTCCTCTGGCCCTTCGTGCTTCGCATCGCAAGGAGGATGCCCTTTGGAGTTCTTCCATCTGATTTAGTTATTCTGTATGTTCTGGGAGCTCTTTGAGGCCGGGCACTCTCCTGCACGACCTAGTGCGTTAGACTATCCTGGTGCTGCCACAACACAAATGAAAATACAATAAATTTTGCTGATTAATCTGCTGTATAGGAAACATTACTAGGGCAACCACAACAGCGTAGCCTGGATGTGCTTGAATTTGGAACTGCAGTCATTTTGCAGTCATTTTACTACTGTACTGGGGCAGAACATGGGTTTCAGAGCATCTTACCAGGACTATCTACGGGGCTGTGCTGGTCTATCTACATTTATCGGAGTCGCCTGGAAACACGCTTTTATGCTGGGAGATGTCTGTAGCCTGAGAGCGCTGGGTTTGGTCATGGGCAGAGCTAACACCAGCTGACGAGGGCTGTGACAAGGCTCCGTTTGGGTGCAGAGAAGCGATTTTGTAGCTACTGACTGGGGAATAACAGTAGTTTCCCTGTCCTGGATGTGCTGGCTGACAGGCGACTTTAGCAAGTAATCAAAGGAATTTATTTCCCCCTTTTAATATGTTGGTATTTGAGGATATATCTTGTGAGTCACCATGATGACGAGCCAACGCAAAGGGCAGATGCGCTCCTAGGATGCAGTGGGAGATTTCCACTCAGCAGAGGGGGATAGAAATGCTGTTGCCTAAAGCCCTGCTGAGCCCTCGTCCCCCAGGAAGGGCTTGCAGAGATGAGCAGGGCCCTCTTGTGCCAGGCCAGGAATTGCGGCTGGTTTTGAGCGCGAGCCTAACCGGATTATTCCCTAATGGAGGTTAATGGGTTGTTAATCCTGTTAGGAGCTCTGCGCTCGTCTGGGCCAGCGAGGAATCCCTCCACGTTTACGTTTGCGTTTATGATAAAAGCAGACAAATGTTTCCTGCGTGTCTGCGGGGCCCTGGCTGGGCCTTTTCTTTAAGATAAAAATGGGGCGCGAGCGAAACGGAGTGGTTACACTCACTCTTCATAATGTCCTTGGGTAGAAACGGGCTGAAGCTGGGGCCTGCTGCCCTTGTTGGAGGAATATGTTCCATGGAGGACTGTGGTATCCCCGTTTATCAGCTTGCGGAATTGAGGAGATAAGGAAAGAATAAGGATAAGAGGAGGGGAAAAAAAAAAAAAAAAAAAAAAAAAAAAAAAAAAAAAAATAAAAATCGGCTGTTTTTCGCCCTAGCGGCCCTGGGACCACCGAGTCGCGCCCCGCCGCGGGACAGAGAGGCTCCATCCCGCCCTTCCGGCGGCACCGCCTCATCCTGCGCGTGCGCAGCGCCGCCCTCCCTCTACGGCCCGCCGGCAAGATGGTGGGTAGCGCCGCGGCCTGTCCGTCCCCATCCGCCGCCATCCGCGCCCGTCGCGGCGCCCCGCGCCCAGGGACCTACCCGAGAGGAAGGGGTTGCGCGTCTTGGCGGCCTGCGGCGGGGCCACCAGCGAGTCCCGGTTCACCAGGGAGGAGGCGGCGGGGCCCAGGAACGCCTCCGGGGTTTTACAGTCCGTCCGCTCCTTGCCGGACTCGGGCAGCGAGTCCCCCAGGCTGGCGAGGTCGAAGCTCTTGGCGCCGTTCTGCTTGGCGCCGGGGAACAGCTCGTCGAAGGGGTCCAGCTCTGCCGTGGAGGAGCCGCGTGGGTTC
>JAWLRI010001089.1:4957273-4990440 GCA_034781795.1 Crypturellus tataupa
GCACGGGGCCCGGCGCGGGCAGAGCGGAGCTGATGGCGGCGCCCTGGGCACGGGGGCAGGGCGGGCGCGGGTGGGAGGGATCCCGGCGCGATGGCGGGCGCGCCGCGGCTGATGGCCATTGCTCTCCCCGCAGGCGAAGCGCACCAAGAAGGTCGGCATCGTGGGCAAGTACGGCACCCGCTACGGCGCCTCGCTCAGGAAGATGGTGAAGAAGATCGAGATCAGCCAGCACGCCAAGTACACCTGCTCCTTCTGCGGAAAGGTGAGCGGCCTCCGCCGCGCTTTGCCCCATTAATTTAGCAGTTTATCCAGGGGAAGCAGAGAACTTGCCTCTTTAAAATTTTTTTTTGTTTTGTGTGGCAGGTTATTACATAAATATAGAAGTGTCTGTGTGCTGTATAGCTCTGGATTGGGAGGAATTATTGATAACAAGGTGTCTTATTTGCTTTTATATAGGACCAAACTTCATTTTGGCATTAGGGTCTTGATAGCTTGAGAAGCCCATCAGTTTCCTTTTTGTCTGAGTAATTTATATTGACCCCACTAATGTAGGTGGTTTTAAGTGTCTGGAAATTGAAAAAACTTTCTACCTGTGTACTTTTTTTGTTTTAAAGTGTATCGAAGATTTCTCATGTGGCATATTTTGGCTTGATAACGCTGTTTTCAATAATAAAGATGTTATAATACAGTATTAGTAAAGCAGTAATAACTGCTGTTTTCACGTGGTATTATTTTGAGTCTAATTCCACTACTTTTTCCCTTGTTGATGGTGTATATACAGATATACTGTGTTTTGTACCTGAATGATTTTTTTTTTAGTTTAGAAGAAAAGAAGCCTTTTCTTCTAAACAGTGTAAATCTTTGCATGTTCTAAATTGGCTTGTAGTTAGGGCTGTGCTATTTGATGCTGAAATCCTCCTCTGAAGTTTGTTTCTTTGCAGTAGTTCTAGAGTATAATGCTGCTATTTCTACTTGATGGAGAGCATGTAGTTACTGGGGTTTTTTTCTTTTTTTTACAGACTAAAATGAAGAGGAAGGCAGTGGGTATCTGGCACTGTGGCTCTTGCATGAAGACAGTTGCTGGTGGTGCCTGGACTTACAAGTAAGGAAATGTAGCAGTTTTTTTGTTTCCATACAGCTGATATGTGAACACTTTATTTGTGGGGGGTCATTTTTTGTTTGCTTTTCTTTTTTTCTCTTCTCTTTTGCATTGTTTCTTTTGCCTTGCTAAAATTTGGTTGGAATTATAGATACTTCAAATTTTTGCTAGTATTTTTTGGTTAGCTTCTGTAAACATTGCATTTCATATATAATATTGCCGTTTCTTATTTGGTGAGTCTCTCCAAAATTTTATTGCCATTCTGGGCTTTGTCAAAGCAATTATTTTACTATTTTAATTTTAAAGCAATTATTATTTTTTTAAAAAAAGGTTCCAGATCTTCTCCAAAGCTCCACATAAGAAATCCAAGAATCTGCAAATGGTGAAACAAATGTTAACAGCCTAACAGCTGTTGACAACTGTCTGTCTTCTGCCTCAACCATAGTGGCACTTCTCACTGTAGATGTGACAGCTCTCACCTGAGCAGAGTAATGCATGTGAGGGACTTTTCTGGTGATACTGGAGGAAAAGAAGCAGGAAAGGATGGCTGGCCCTGGCAAGAAGGCTGTCACGGGGCATAATCATGTGTGTGGATGTCATCAAATGCCTATCTAACCTATTCTATGAAAATAAGCCTCTTACCTGGGGATTATTTTTCCCTCTGATTCTTAAAATTACGTCCTTGGGTGTATATTTTATTACCATAGATTTTTTGGATGTTTTTTCTATGTTTGCTGTTTGATATGCCTTGTTGTGGCTAGGAATTGGAACCCACCTCCCTGTCCAGGTTGTCCCGATATATGCCATAATTTGGGTTTAAATGCAGCTTGTAAAAAGGTGTGTTTCCTTAGACATAGGCCTGCACTCTGTCATGGAAATTATCCCTGTTGACAAGGCAATCAAGCGATAACTATTTGAAATGAATAAAGTTTTGTCTAAAAAGCAAGGCTGGGGGGCAGGATGTGCTTCTGTTGCATGTGCAAATGACTCTGTTTCTTCTTCCAGTACCACCTCTGCAGTGACAGTCAAATCTGCAATCAGAAGACTTAAAGAATTAAAAGACCAGTAGAAGCTGCATCCAGGAGAAACTTCATCCTGTTCTCCTTGTGAAAAAAATGTATTTTTTTCACCACTGTAAGATCTGTCCATTTACCAATAAAATAAGGACTGGAATTGTGTCTTTTCTGCACAGAGTTTCATCTTTGTGCTGCGCTGTGTTTGTAGGTATAATGTGGGTATAATATATAATAGTTTCATCTGGTGGTTGATTAGTTCTTGTTATAAGCTAAGTTGTTTTTTAAAAAAAAAAAAGTTTCAGTTTGAGAAACCAGAGGTGTGCTCTGATTCTGTTCCCCAGTGAACTTAGAGCTCTGAAGAAGCCTGGGACACCTTGATAAATCTTTCATCTCTTCTCCCTTGAGGAGAGAACACCTCGATAAATCCTTCATCTCTGTGCCTGAGGAAAGGAGCAAACATGAGAGGAGGGGACACATGTGAGGGGAAAATGCATTCGTCTCCTCTCTCCTTGGGGTCAGGCTGCAAGATGTGGAGAACTCTGTGCTTGGCTTTGAGACTGCAATGGAACGTGAGCAGCTGCCTGCTCCGTTGCTGTCACTGCTTCCCTGCTCTGCCTGGCTGGCTCTTCTCCCTCCTGATAAGGAGCCTCCCATGTCTGTGTGTTCAGGTCCCCAGTCCATACCGATCTGAAACAGCAAAAGCTCATGCTGAACCTGCTACTGGGACATCCAGTTGTGAGTTAATCATTCTCTGCAAATTATCTTTTGAGATTTTCAAGCTTGAGATACCAAAACATATTTTACAGACTGGTGAGTTTGGATTTAGTGTGAGGTTACAGGTTTGCTTTTGTCTCTTTCTGACCTTACAGACAGGTTTTGGTATTAAACTGCGATATTTTTTAGAGGAAAACCAGTAAGCAGGTGCCAACTAGCTTCAAATTTGTCTTTAAATGGATTTGGGGTGGTGATGTCCTACAGCAAAGATTCTATTAATGAAGTGTGTATCTTTGAAAGATTCATTCAGAATGTATTTGGCAATAGAAAACTACTTCCAAAGCTGGAAAAAAAGCATATCTGCTGCTCGGATATTTAGCTTCAGTGTCCCTGAGTTTGAACTTGTTTTCTAAACAGGTTTTTCTTCAGTGGTGCAAAACATGTAGGTTTGTTTTGTTTTATTTTTTTAAAGCAAAATCAAATATCGGTGCCCAGTGTCATTCACAATAAGCTGTGTATCTTTGATGTTATCTCCTGTAGCGGTACCTAACGTGACTTCCATCTCCAGTTTACTCCTGGAGGCCAAGATACCAGGAACGTAGAGGGAAGAGGATGTGGCAAGGGCAGCATAGGTACAGCCTTCAGCATCTGCCAGGTGTGGCGTACAGGAGGTTTTTTAGGGATATTGATCTGTAACATTTGCAACATTTCTTAAAAAAAAAAATCAGTGTATTTCTGCCTGATGGGGAAAGCCAAACTGGTTTGTGAAGAGCTGGAAGGCTCTTACATTGGACTGATGAGTTTGGATCAGAAGGCTGGAAGGTGAGTGGAGGTTTGGCCGCCCTCTCCAAGGCAGCTGCTCCCTCGTGGTGCTGGAGTGGGTCCTGGGGCAGCTCCAGCAGAGGAGGTGCCGAGTGTGAGGGAAAGGGCTCCTGATCAGGTGTTGGTGTGAACCCTGGCCGAGGTGGCACCGCCTGCTCCCACCGTGTCTCTCGCTTTGCTCTGCCCGTGGCACAGGGCCTCACCCTGCCCGTGGCCGTGGGTGACTCCCCAAAAGCATTTTCCTACGTCCAACTGAACGTACATACGTGAATTTCTGGATGCCAAGAAAACAGCTCTGTGTCCTGCTCGGACCACAGGAAAGGGGTGGAGAGGAGATACCAGCTGCTGGATCACTGGAAGTTGAGGGAGCTCAGGGGGCTTTCAGCCATGTGTCTGTGCATCATATTGAGAGTGCTGGATGGAAGGTTTCTGAGCAAGGACCACACTGTGTGCTGGGAACACAACTCCAAGTAAAGCCCCCTCCTGTTCCATGGTTTCTTTATGGGGGTAACATGCAGTTAGTGGAGACAGAGGGAGACCTCGCGCCTTGAGGAGCTGGGGGGAAACACTGTATTTTTGTTAGAGCTGAAGGGGAGGTCCAAGTCCATCTGCATCAGATGCTCCTGCTGGAGCAAAATGTTTGTTGCAGGGATCGGTAGTGATAAGGGAGTCGTGGGTGTGAGTAATCTGATGTGGGACAGCCAGTGCTGTGCCTCGCTGCTCGTGTGTCATGTGCCTCGCTTACGGGTGTCCCATTTTCTTCTGGAGTTCCAGGGCCACTGCGATTAGTCCTACAGTGGCAAGATGGTTAACGTGCTGCTGAGGAGCTCAGTGTATCTGATGTCTCTGAGGCTCGTGGCAGCTGCGCAGAGGTGTGTGTTACCACATCTCCTTGCTCCCCAGACAAGGTGCTTCTGCAAGCTGAGAAGCATTTTGTGTTTTACTTCTTGGTTTTGAGCTTGTCTTCTTGGACCGCTCTTCCATGCTCTTCTCTTTCTGGTTCCCTGGGTGTGGAGATTCTGTGCTCGTTTCTGGTGTCTTCATTAATGCAGTGATTCTAATTACATTCTCATTAAAGCCTATCCAACTGCTATGAAGTAGCAGCTCATTAGCTGGTACACGGAATATATCTTCACTGCCTTGATCACCCAGGGTGATTGCACAGGTTGTATTTTATTTAAAGTGACTTCTGCTCCCGCTGAGGAGGATGCTAATTCTCTTTCAGATTAATATTTGTAGAGGATGGAAGCGCGGCAGCCTGGAAATGGGAAGAGAGGAGCAGGATGGGGTTTGGTCGCGTGGGCTGTGGGGATCTCCTGAGGGCCGTGGTGCCTTCGCCTTATCTTGGGCAGGGGCGTTTGTACAAAGCCAACCTTAAGGGCTGCCAGTAGAGCAGGGAACATGACAGAGGGGCTGGGAAGGAGGGAAGATGCTGCGGTCGGAGCCGTGTTCACTGGCAATGCTGCGAGCAGCCAGCGGGCGACACTGCCGCTCTGCTAGTCGGGGTTGCAAGGCTGCTGCTTTTCCTGCCTCCCCTTCCCTTTCCTTCCCCTCTCTGCTCACCTGGGCTCCTGCTGCTCAGCCTCATGGCTCAGTATTTCACTGGTTTCTCTTCCCATGACAGAACACGGCGGTGCTTTCCCGCTAGAAGAGGGGAGACATCAGGAGACAGTAATGGGGAGGCTGGTGGGGGTTTGAGCACCTCTTAAAAGCTGAAGGGCTTTGACAGAAGGAAGGCAACTACATTTAGCCTGGCAAACTTTTCTATCAGCTGCATGATTTGGCCAGGTGATCATCGAAATTTTGTTGTTTCCTTTGAAAATCTATGTTGAAAAACCCACAAATTCTCAGCAAATATATTAACTACTTTCTGTTTACTTGTAATTAAGTCTGAGTGTTATTCAGGAACTTGAACAAAGTCAAGTCAGGTGCTGTACAAGGACGGAACAAAGTGCTGGCGCCTGTCCCAAAAGTTTGAGCTTAAGGTAGTGTCTTATCTATCTGGGTTGCTGCAGCTTTGGGAATTGGAGGAGGGTTTGATAGAAAGGGAGACTTTGAATCTGACTGACTGTTCTGTAGATGTGGCTGAACGGGTCTGACCTCAGTTGCTTTTGAAGAGCAGATAGGAAGGGAGCATCTTTTTCAGAACAGTCCGTCCAACTTGTAAGGATTTTGTGTGTGTGTGTGTGTGTGCATGTAATTTTTGGGTTTTTTTTGCTCGTTTGTTTTGTTTTGCAGTATCAAGGATACAACCAAGGGAGATGGTGGGTATTATCACAGTGACAGGCAGGTGCTTGGGCAGCTCAGAGGCCATTGGAAACCAAAGATGGAAATGCCTGAGGGCAGCTCTCTTTCTGATGTCCTTCAGTTAAGCACTTATCTGCTTCTGAAAGGAGAAGAAATGCCTGAACTTTTCCCTGTTTGAGCTCCCTGCTCCCTCCTGCTCACTAGCAGCCTTTTTGGTCCGTAGGGAATCTTGAGTGATCTGTAATGAACTAATGTACCAAAGTGCTTGCGGGGGAAGGCAGGCACCATTTGTATTTGTGTTATGTTTCATGCGAAGGATTCTTGGGTCCTGGGGCTCCCTGGGCTGCCAAACCTCAGTTGCAGGTGGTGTTTGACCCTTGTGTGTGTTGTGACTTGGAGATGGTGCCAACTTGGGCCATGTTTAGTGACTCCGTTTGGCTTTGTTTTTTCACTTGGGGAGTTCAGGATCAGGAAACTTGATGGTTCTAAGTAATGGATGCCACGTTCCAAGCAGCAGATCCTTGTGCAACAGCCTCACAGCTTATTTGGCTGTCTTCATCCTTGTCCGAGATCCAGGGTCACCAGTTGCTTTCCTGAGCTTCTTCCCTTATGCTGCTTCCCATGTTGGTTTACAGCCGTATTTCAAAACCAAGAGTGACCAGTGCAGGTGAGTTGCATTCCTTGGGCAGATATAATCTGTCCTGGAAATATTTTCTAGGTCTCTTAAGGAGGAGGGAGCTTTGGGGATGCAGCTAGTTGCTGCCTCTGAAGCTCAGTGTTGGCCAGTGGGAGAGTCAACAACGGCTGCAGTGTGATGCAAGTGCCAGTTTAATGGGCTACAACCTGCTATCAAACTTCATGTGCTTCCAGCTGCTGCTCATCTCACCTGAGTATTCACCAGCTCCTCCTGTAGCATTGCTGGTTTGGTGAATGGGTAAACCCAAGCACCACGGGGCTGCTGGTACAGCATCCTACCAAAATGAGGATGCTGCCGTATCTCTGTGCTTCCCAGCTCTGTAACATGGCCTGTTTAGAGAAATGATTCCTCAAAAGATATTATGAAGTGACACATGGTGATAGGAGACTGTGTATTTCCAGTAACTCAGGGAGAGTCACATGCTTGAAACTGGCCCCAGTGCTTTGAAAGGGGCAGTTGCTCTCGGTCACGTATTCTTCTTCTGCATATTCAGTCCCTAATGGGTGTCTTTTGAGGCACAGAGCGTGGCAGAGTTGTGGATATGCCTCAGGTGCCCTTATTAGATGCCTGGGTGCATTTTGAAAATATCTGCTTAGAAAGTGTCTAATTGCTCTTCCACATATTCAAAGCGTGGTGGTGTGTGTGTGTGTGTGTTATTTTTTTCCTCTCTTCTCTTGACAAGGCTTTGGCGTGCCTCGGATTGCTAAATATACTTTCCTCTTGCAAATTCTTGGCAGAAAAGTGTGTAAGGAATCGCGCCAAGCAGTCTCTTCAAATGTTAACAAGCTCTTCGGTGTGGCTTTCCCAGCACAGGGTATGTGCTTTTTTTGATTCCTTTTTTCTTTTTTACCCCCCACTTTTGCCAAAAGCCCCCACCCTTCTCTCCGTACCGTGTTGCTGTGAGCAGATGAGCTATGGCAGCTCTGCAAGAAATGGTTTCTCTACCAAGAGCTGAAAAAAGCCTTTGCTTGGTGTTCAGCAGGGCCTACCTGGCAGCCCTGCGGAGCCTGCTTGAGTTGGAAGTGTGGATTTGGGGGTACTTCTGAGAAATGCGTTCTATTTTCTCTCCTTTGCCCTGTGCTGCCTTTTCTTCCATTTTTAGCAAGCTGGAATGTATCCTTTCATGGCAATGGAAGATTTGATGTCTGTCATTCAGCAGGCAATTAGCAAGTGAATGATGCTGCCCTATTGCTTTTGTTTTTACCCCAGCGCTTTCACTGATCTCCAAGTGGCCCTGGAGTCTTTGGCCAGGCCATGAAATGCAAAGTCCAACCTGGAGCTTCAGGCGCTGGCTGTTCCTCTCCCTCTGCTCCAGGCACAGGGCAGTGCCACTGTTGCATCTTAAACTGCAAAGGTAAAGAAAGGTGGGGGAAGCCAACATTGTGCGACCAAAAACCTAATGCCTGCCTAAACCACCTCCTAGGACGCAGAGGTGGGATCTGGACTTCCCTTGAGCTCCACCTGCACCAACTCTGAAGCAGTAGCAACGTTTGGAGATTGGAAAGGCCGAATCCACCTTGTGTTTTTCACCCTGTGTTTCTTCTCTAGTTCACACAACTCACTCCTTGAGTGCAGCTCTCCCTGCTCTCCTGTAGTTCCGTCTCCCCTGATCCAGAGGCTGGAGGGTGTCGCTGTGGGAGAGCATTTGGGCTCCCCTCTGTGCAGCCTGCACTGCCTGGGGCTTTGCTGGCAGGTGCATTCCTCAAAGCTGAGGAATCCCTCAAAGCTGAGGAATGCACCTGATTTTCAGGAAAAAAAAGTATGAATTGGAGCTCCCCTCAACAGCCCTGCTGTTCCCTGTCCCTGTGGCAGAAGAGAGAGCTGTCCTAGGCTCCTTGTGTCTGTGTGATTGCAAGGGCGTTACTGCTGGGTTACAGCAGGCCAGGCTTTCACCTAGGCTTTTGAAATACGGATTGTGTAAAAATTTCTCTGGTCTTTGCTCTGCTTCCTGCATGCTCCTTTAGCCTTCAGCAATGTGGTAATGTGTTGTGTACAGATGGAATCACCGAATCATTAGGGCTGATTAAGGTTGGAGTGGACCTTTGGAGACCATCTAGTCTAACCCCCCTGCACAAGCAGGACCATGGGGAGCACATTGCACAGGATCGTGCTCAGGTGGGTTTTGAGCATCTCCAGAGAAGGAAAATTCACACCCCCTTGGGCAACCTGTTTTGACTCCATCATCTTCACGATGAAGAAACTTCCTCATGTTCAGATGGAGTTTTCTGTGCTTGAATAACGATATTGAATTCCTGTGTGTTCAGTCTCACCCTTTCAGCTCCCCTTTCAGCCTGGAGAAGTCTTGCTGGGGGGACAGGGGGAAACTGTTGCAGATGACACTGAGTTTTGGGGGCATGGGATGGTCAGAGGGCTGTAAACCCAAGGGCTTTCCTTGGCACAAAACAGGCATCAACTGCAAGAAGAGTTCAGGCCAAATGCTGATTACCTGCTTTTCCTCTAAGGTGCTTATTTTTTTCATATTTTCTGCTTAGATCTTCATAATCTTGTTCCACTTCCATGACACGGGCCCATTAACTAGCAGGACAGGTAACAGCTCCTCACAGATCCTGTAGCTCTCCTGTTAATGATAACTTTTTTTTTTTTTTTTTTAAATATACTTTGTCAAATGGAATATTTTCAGCCTTGACTCACTGGGCTTTTCCAAAGGCGCTTCTATCCATGCCAAGGAATACTTATTTATAACTCATGAGTTTGGTTTCAGGAATTTGCTCTGTGACCCCTCTCCATTCCTTTGATTAAAATCTAATATTATGAGAGGAACATTGTATTCTGCAGCCCTTGCCCATCCCGAGATAAATGACCTGCAAGTCGCTACTTTGTTCTCTAGCTCAGGCAGTTCTGGAAGCGCTTCAGTTCTTTGAAGGTGGGAAGAGGCACGATGTTGAGAGAGAGGACCTGATGATTCCAAATAGATGTTATTTCACAGGAATGAAGAGGTGGCCCAAGAGAGTCCTTGGCTTTTTCACTTAATAAAGTTCTTCCAAGTCACCATTTACTACTGGGCTTCTCCTTTGAAGGCAGAAGTTTTAAGGCAGAGCAAGACTCTGATTTCCTTGCTATGAGGGCCAAACTGACCGACAAAACTGTCTAAAGGAGGAACTTGGTCTCAATCAACCCTGTCTGTTTCCATTCAAGCCATGGGGTGTGAAATTATTTTTACTGTAAGTGACTGAATTGGAGATAAAAGGGAGAATCTATAAAAGAAGTCTTGAAGAGGAGAGAAAAAAAAAACACCTCAAATGTACAGTACATGCAGGTCACCCAAAGAAAGAGGGAAACAAATATTCCATGCATTAACTAATTTTTAACTCTATCCAACTGAAACAATATATTCTGTGCATGAAGAACTGCATACAAATTTATGCAACTTCCTATAGCACACAGGTACTTATTCCAAAATTGGTCTTCCTCATTAGCTAAGCTGTTGCGTATGCCATGATAAGTCCGCAGGGACCTCAGATGAAGGCCATGCTGCTACCTATCTAAACAAAGAAGAAAATACTCAAAGGATAAGATAAGATGATAAATCAATGCCTAGCAGCTTAAGGTGATGGAGACTTTTATAGTGAGTACTAGGGCATAATAACTTCATGTTGGAATCTAATGATAGTTGAGTTGTTGCCTGTATTTCCTGTTCTTTTCTAAACGGTGGACATCAATGTCTAGACTGGTTACAGAATCACAGAACGGTTGAGGTTGGAAGGGACCTCTAGAGATCATCTAGTCCAACCCCCCTGCTCCAGCGGGGACACCCAGAGCAAGGGGCACCCGGGTGCATCCAGGTGGGTTTGAAGATCTCCAGAGCAGGAGACTCCACAGCCTCTCTGGGCAGCCTGTGCCAAGGCTCTGTCACCCTCACAGTGAAGATGTTCTTCCACATATGGAGATGAAACTTCCAGACAACTTCCTTGACCAATGGTACCGTTCTTCCTATTTCTGTTACTCCCCATTTTTCTGTGCTTCCACCTTACCTGTACCTCTTGGATGTGAGAACCTAGAGGCAAAGAATGTCTTTTTGTTTCTCTCATCTGAGAAGAGGCCAGCAGAGTGCTGCCTTTTGCCTCTTCTGTAGATGGAGATCATCATATCCTCTGAGAATGTTTTTCAAAGACATTCTCTCTCATCACTGCAAGAAGTTGGTACTTTTATCAATGGGACAACTTGCCACCACTTGCAGATAAAGGGGTTACTTGGAAATGAGAGAGGCTGTAGCTTGTGGTCTTGCTCTAAATCAGCTGCGTTTTTACCATTCAGAAGCCAAGCAAAGATGAAAGACTCCGGGTCAACTTCTCCATTCTCTTGGAAAAAATATACAAATACTTGATAAATTTTTTGCATTAATAAATTCCATTTGTCTTACAAAACAAAGTTTGCCAACTACCAAAGCAGGGAAAATATTTTACATAACTCGGAGTACAACGTCTAAAAGGTTGCTATGAGCCTGGTTTGAACAACTCTTTCCACATCCCAGACTGTGAAGGAATGCTAAGCTTTGCATAGGGTAGGATCAGCCTTGCTTTGTGTGTGACTGTGCTTTTCTGATGGCTGGTTGATTTTACTGCAATGGAAGTGGCAGGTTGGCTACTTTCTGATGAGCAGCTTTTCTAGTAGGTGAGAGGCTGGACATGGAAAAAGAGGGGGAAGCGTGAATGTTGCCCCAAAGCTGTTTCTAAACTCCAAACAATGTCCCTCAGTGCACTGTGGGAATATTGCTATAAAAGGCACGAAAAGCCCAGCTGTCTACTATTATTGTTTTGTTACTAATTTTTTAGAGTGATGATGATGATTAACCAATGCACTGGATTCCCCCGGGATGTTTTTCAGTCTTGACTACTGAGAGTTTCTGACTCTCAGGCTAGGGACCAAGTGCTGGCTGGTCCTGTTAACCATGACAAGACCTACACGGTGGTTTGCATCAACCTTCTCCTGTTCCGTAACAGGTTATGGGATCACGGTGATCAACCGCAATCTCTCGGTGGTCTGTGGCAGTTTTTCCTTGCCCCTGGCCAGCCTCTACCCCTGATCTTAGCTATCACTTCCAGGGGTGTAGAAATATCAACTGTTATGAGTCGTGTAGGGAGACCCAAGCCCCAGGTTGAATCTAAGCTCTGGAGCTCAGTGTCAGGAAGCCTTGAAAGGGGCTTTATGTGCAGAGCGAACACCTCTTGCATGTCCTTTGAGCAAAGAAGCATGTAATTAGCAGAAGTGACAGCCCTGGAAGCCAAGGAAAGACCATCTGACTCCTTTCTGATCAAACTTCTGCTGGAGAAGCAATTCCACCCCAGTAAGTAGGAGGTAGCGGAATCGAGGGTGGGAGAGCAGTCCAAGGGGCAGATTCCTGGTAGTAGCAATACCATGGCATTACTGTCCTCCCTAGATATGCTGCTAGCTCATTAGGGGCTGTCAGTGACTCTAAGAGCCAAGATAAGCAAGGGGCTAAGATCTCCCTCCACGTGGCAATCCCAAGGCCGCTCATTCTTTGGCCAACTGGACCTCAGAAACACTCTCAACATGTGCCCTGTTTCAGCCTTTTAGGATCCATGTCATTGCAACTGGTCAGCCTCCCTCTCCTCTCCTCCCTTGGGCCACTGTCATTCTTCTCCTGGGTTATCTTCTTGGATTGGAGGGGCTGGAGTGGTTTTTATGCTCAACTGAAGTTCACATTTGGACATCTATGCCTACCTCCTTGCGGATAAGCTCGTTGCGGTTTTGCCATGCTTACACGTGTCCGTGAGCCCCTAACCCTAAACCCTAACCCTCTAGCATCTAGTGAGACTGTCAGAGAAAAGGAGGCCACTAGACCCTCCGATGTCTCTGTTCCTCCAAGCTCGGACAACGCCGTGAGTTAAACCACGCAAGAGGAGCAAGAGGAGGCAGCAATTCTGGGCAATTCATGAGCACAGAGTGTAGGTTGGCTCTTAGGAGTATCAAACCTCCCAGCTCCCAGTGCTTGGGCTATGTATGGCAGGAAGAAATGCTGTGGCTACAGTCAGATGGCAAGTGATCCTTACCTCTTGGGACAACATCTCAAATAGTCAACTAAGGATTTATCCCGAATTGGGGTAAAAATTCATGTGTGAATCCCAAGCAATGTCCCTCGCGGTGCTGTGGGAATGTTGCTATAAAAGGCACGAAAGGCCCAGCTGTCTGCGATTATTGTTTTGTTGTTAATTTTTAACAATGAGGGTAATTACCCATTGGAGCGGATTCCCCTGGGATAGTTGTTGGTCTTGAGTATTTAAACTATGGGATCCTCGGAGCGGAGACGTGTCTAGGGCAAAGTGTGCATAGAGCACCAAAAACCACAGCGCCTTCAGCCACGGCTTGTGCAAAACTACTTTCAATTGTGCTGCAGCCTGGGAGGACACGTGTGGCCAGACACGCCGTCTCAGCAGAGGGGTGTCAATCCCGCTGGGGTGGCAATAAGTCTTAGGAAAACCTGGAGAGCTGAGGAGCCCTGAGCGCCTCAAATCTTTCTCGATTTCATCACGTTGGTGTTTTACACTACAGCATCTTTGGATGGATGATTTCTAGCCAGCTCCTAGCTAAGAACAATTAGCATTTTTTTTTTTAAGAAAGTGAGACACTTAGCAAAGTTTCAACAGAAAAAAGGATTAGCTCTTGGTCAACAAGGACTTTTTGCTTGATTGCTTGGTTGGTTTCTTATTCTCCCTATTGGGCAGTGCAAGGACCTTCTCTTTTAAGAATCAGTTCTAGAGCAAACGAAGACTTGCCACTAAATTATATCTCTGGGCAAAAAAGCAATGCCAGGCTGGTTTGCTGGTTGTGTAATGTGGGACACAGACCTCCTTGCCCTGCGTGCAGTCCTGCACAGACGCCCTGGCATCT
This sequence comes from Crypturellus tataupa, assembly GCA_034781795.1. NCBI lineage: Eukaryota > Metazoa > Chordata > Aves > Tinamiformes > Tinamidae > Crypturellus > Crypturellus tataupa. The sequence continues at coordinate 4,970,739 of JAWLRI010001089.1, forward strand.
AATTAATAATTTCAACACATTTGCCAAGTAGAAAATTGGAAAGCAAGAGAGAGCCAGAGAGTCGACTGCATGGCAACACAAAGGTTTAAAGTTCTAGGAAAATTCACTATGTGAAGTCAAAATTCCTTGTGTATTCAAAGGCTCTGCTGTTTGCTGGCAGGCGACTCTCTAGTTTAAATACCAAGACCCTTTCTGATCAAAGCCCTGGTCTCCTAAAACATCTCCTATTTGGCTAGAGTATTTCAGCCCTGAAATGTTTGTGTATTTCAGGAGGAGGATGATGATGCAGGGCAATGTTGACCTAAGAAAGTTTGAAGAGTCACATGAGTTTTTCTCGTGCTTAAAGAGGCTCTGCTGGATGGGGTCAGGCGAGGGAAGCAGCAGATCTGATGGACAACAGAGCACGGCTCGCAGGACAGGCTCAGAGAGCAGATGGGGGGACATAGCCAAGGGATTTGCAGAGCAGAGGATATCCAAGCATTGGTTTGCAGTCAAAGAGACTGGGTCCTAACTTTTCTAGATATGGAAAACATCTCACCAGGAAACCCTCTCCTCTGTTTGCCTGTTGGTAGTTGGAGAGAGGGCCCGTATTTGGCCCGTTTATGGCATAGAAGGACTTTTCTTTAGGCTGAGGATTTTTGAGGATGGTCTTATTAGAGAACAATAACAGTAATATCTAGTGAGTTAGGTTTTCCACTCCTCGTGCTGCTAGCCCCGGGGAAGAGCTGGGGCATGCAGCATTGTTGGCACAGCAAGAAGTACCACAACTTTCAGCAGCTGAGCTGAGCACTTGGATTTCTTTACTCTTCTTTGTGCTGGAGGTTCTCAGAGACACGAGGGGAAGAGGCCCAACTGAAAGTTGTTTTTCTGGAGCATGAACTGTTTTTGCTTTGCTTGTCCTCCCTCTCTTCTCTTCCCTGTGGAGGAAGCCTGTGGAACCACATGCTCCTAACTCTTCCCATTTACATCCATGTACTCTTTGCAAGCCAGCAGCATCAAGATCTGTGTGGCTGGGGACTAGCAATTGCCGGGGGAGGCAGACAGAAGTGATCAACATTCTCAAAATGTGACCTGTGAGGAAAGCCTGAAGGATTTGGGGAATAAAAAGCTTTCCAAAGACAGGTTTTATCTTTAAATATACAAAACAAAGTTGTTACAAGAAGAAAAGGTCTCATCAGCTTTCTCTGTCAATGCCATGAAAAGAGTGATGGATGAAATCACAGCAAGGGAGAATCAGGTTAGCTCTTGGTTGGCCATCATTGGCAAAGGAGATTTGATCGGCATTGCTTTGAGTGAGGGTTGGAACAGAGACCTCCATAGGGTCTCCTCTATTCTATTAGTTCTGTTCGATCCTGTTAGGAAAAGCTTCTTGGCATTAAGTGTGGCCATGTAGTGAGGAAATGAAGTGGCATAAGTGTCATCGCTGGAAGTTTTTAAGTAAGACAAACACTTGTTAGAAGTGACCTGGGTACAGCAGATGCTGTCTGCAGAGGGGAAGCAAACTGTCCTACTAAGGTCTTACCTACTTTGGTTTCAAAGAAGAGCAGACTCTTCGTTTCAAGTACTGACTTGTGAAGGCAACAGGCTACCCATACACCAGTTTGGCCTGGAGGAACTTGAGCCATACAGAGACCTGGCATGAGATAAGGTAAGGGATCCTGGCAGGGTGAACAGTGTCATCAGTACAAACGCCTCATGTTCACCCTCCTGGGCTGTGGGTCTTCTAAAGGGGGAAGAAACCAGCAGTGTGCATGGCTCATGGCTTATTTCTGAAAGGCCCAGGAGTGCTTGGTTGAATCACCATGGTCAGAACAGCAAACAACACCCAGAAGACTTAGCATCCTTCCTCTGCTCCCATTTCAAGATCTTATTACTAACTCCAAACCTTCACAGTCCACAGGAAGGTATATTTAACAGCAGGTATGTGTCATTACCAAACCTCTTTCCCTTTGCCCTGAGCCCTGCTCCCTTGGAAAAGGTGTTGCTGCTCCCCCAGTTAATGCATTTGTTCAATGTCTGTTCCACGAGGCTGTTTCTCAGGTTATTCTTGCAGGATGTGTCAGTGTCTGTGTAATAAGATAAGAGACATTAGCCTAATGAGTCACGTATGCCTGAGTTAGGCCAAGCCCTATCTGAAATTGCTGCCTTTTCCTTTACCTTTTGCTCCTGTCTGGAGACTCTCAGTTCTCTGCAGCACAAACTGCTCTGTCATGCTCACCCCAAGAGGTGGGTTATAGACAGTGCCTTGCCAAGGCCTCTTACTGCTCCTCAGCCAAAGAAACCCTGCGATCCTGCATAATTATCAACTTGACTCATCGTGGCCTTTATCAGCACTCCCTGTCTCTCTCTCTCTTAAAAAAAAAAAAAAAAAAAAAAAAAAAAAAGTTTGGTTTGCTCTTTCGAACTATTGTTTCCAGCTCTTACTTCCCAGTGGCTCTGGGGAGCTGCAGTGAATTCATGCAGGAATTACTGGGACAGGCTCTGCGGTCTGTGTTGTGCAAGAGTTCTGACTGTGAGTGATCACTGCGGGCTCTTCTGGCTAGTTTCTGAGCTGATGGGTTAGGCAAAGGGAAAGAAATATCTGGCCAGCAGGCTGTATTGTTCATGAGCCCGGTGCTGAAGTAGAGTCTTTCATCAAAATGTGCTTCATCTGTTCATTTAAGACTGAAGTCTTGGGTACCACCAACTGTCCACAGTAGCTAAATGAGTGGTGGTTCAGATGAAATAAAGGGACCACTGATCATCTGGTCTCCTGAACAGCTGAAGTGCTTCAAGTTCTCAGGACTGCAAGAGCAGATCCAACTATTACTCTTAACCACCAGCAATGGAGATGCCATCGCAGCAGCTGGGGGGTTGTGCCAATAAGCGATTCCTGCTGTTGATACAAAGGTTATTTCTAGGTTGAACGTGGCCAGCTTCATCTGCCAGGTCTTGGATTGTGTCTGTTTTGTGTCTGTCCAAGGACAAGGCTGAGGAACAATCTGTCTTCTCATTTTTAGTCCTTGTGCATAATTACTGCCTTAACTGACTTGCTCTTGGCCTGGCTCTTTACCAGGCTGAGTGGATCAAGTAATACTTTCAGATTTGAAATTTTATCTCCGAACCTGTCCCTTATTTTCCCCAGCTTTCATCTTTTCTTATCAGTCATTTTCTTCTCTATAAACTCCAGCCCCTGTTCCAAGTTTCAGCTTCATGGGTAAAGAGGATGCTCTTCTTCCCCTGTTCCTGGCTGTACAGAAATTTGTGTATTCCCCCAGACATAAAATGAATGAAGTTTCCAGAGCCATCAGTATGGACATTTTTACAATGATCAGAGCTGCACAAGTGTATTTATGTAAAGAAAAACAAGCAGATATGGCCACCTTTGGGGCTTGTTGATAGATATAAGCACCATCAGGTGGTTCATTTGAACCAGTCATTGTCTTCCTAATGCACCTCCTGCCCTTTCCTTAAATGTGGAGATAGGGAGATATGGAGATTTTTGGCAAGCAGAAAATCCTTTCATCTGCACCTGCAAAGGTGACATCACACCTTTGCAAAGCTCTGGCCTTATGAAAGCTCTCACTGGTCCCATTTGCTTTTTCCAGTGTTTCCAGCAATTGCTTTTTCCAGTGTTTCCTTCCTCACTCCATTTTATCAAGGTAAGGATCCTGAAGTCTGCTTGAGCTGAGGAGAAAAGGGATTTTTGGGTGAGCTGTAGGGGAAGAATCACCCCAGGGTCTTGTGTAGGCTCTGTGTATGTCACAGAGCCAACTGTGCTGGAAAAGGTAGTTTGGGATCTGGTCTGGAGCAATGGGAAAGTGAGCAAGTGTCAGGTTCGTATTTATTGCTTCTCCTGAGTGATTTGTACTTTTGAGGTAGGTTGCACAATGCATCCTCCTCAAACTCGACATTTTTACCCATCCTTGCTTTCAAAATTCTCAGGTCTATCAGTTTATTGTCATCCTGGAAAGCACCATGGCATTCCTCTTGCTGCTGAATCCATTGTTCCCATTAAAGAGTGTAATTCATGTCTTTTGACACACATGGATATAAATCAAATGCATTCCTTTCACTGGAGCAATTAGTGTGCACAGGGTGTGGGGAAATTGCTAAGTTGTTGAATACTGCAAATTAAAGCTTTCAGGAGCCACAACAGATCCTTGTCTATAATGAAAAGAGCAAAGACACGTCATTGTGTTCAGTCCTCCTTAGAGGATGCAGGTTACTTTTATCATGTGGTCTCGAATGAGTGTGAGAGGGTAAGAATACTGGATCTAGTAGCCTCTACTAAATGAAACCAAAATGAACTGTTTCTTTTGATATGCTTCTAAATTTCTCCTTTTTTTCTTTTTTTTTTCTTTTTAATGAAAGTCAAAATTTCACCCTTTCACCATTTTTTTCTAGAATTTTCATGGCAAAGTGAAAAAAAACCTCTTGAAATTTTTACCTTTTTAATATATATACATTATGGATCTTTGCTGAAGGCCTTGGAGCTTTTGTTTCATCATCCCAGAACTGAAAAAAAGTAGTAAAATGAGAGCAAAAATAATGAGCTTTTTTTTAGCAGAGAAAAACAGGAGCATTTTAACAATTTTTCCCTCTGAGCAACTTGACTAATTGTTCATTAAGGTGCCGTTAAAAGCCTCAGGAGGAAGAAAGTCTCCATGCTGAAGTGGCACTGAAGCCACTGACTGCCTGGAAGGTCCCACTCGAATATCCTGGCCCTGGTGCCACAGCCTGCCCAGTTCTAGCTGGACACCTGGACCTCTTTATCCCCCAGCTACCAGGTCCTGGTCCTGTGATAAAGTCACAATTGCCTAGAGGTGAGGAGCCCATGTGTGAACCCATGAAGAGCTCGTTTTTTCCACAGCTCCTAGGGAAAGTAGGTGAAGAGGGTCATCCCAGGAGAAAGGTAGAGAAGCTGATGGGCTGCATGGAGTGGACTCATCTCTTCTGTGTATCTTCTTTCTCTAGAAAGTCGTGGCCGTGTCTGCTTCTCATGGCTTGGGTTGAGGTCACCACTCTTCTCACAGGCTCTCCTTGGTCCAGAGTGAACTATCTCAGCTCATGGAGTGAAGTTAAGCTAAGAGAGGACCCAAACAAACCTCACAAGAAGCACTCTAAGTCTTTTCCCCCTTTCAGACCTTTAGGGCAAAGATCCATTTGGGCATACAACTCTAAATAATTAGATAAACTAAATAAAAGCCAGGTTTGTCCCTTTGTTTATTGGGCAAAATGGCCTGATCTCTGTGCCGTTAGGGTCTTGCACTAAAGCTTTGCAAGTGGTGGACGTGGTTTTCAGAGACACTGTTGAGCAAGTCCTCATTGCTGCGATGATGCTTTGGGTTACCAGTGAGGAAGCAAGGTCAGACTCACACAAATGCAGGAGATTTCCCCTTTCTGCAGACTACAAGCTGGTTCTCCCTGCTGGAGATTGGTCTTCTCCGCTGTGTTCAGAGGGATGGAAAGGGTAAAAGGGGTGTCCAGGCTGCAGCAAGACAGGGAGGGAGGCCAGCATCCCATGCACAGGCCTCGAGGGCTTTAACTTCCAGACCACAGTGCTCAGCTCCTTCTCAAAAAGGACAAAGCTGTTCAGCAAAACTGTGGAACCGGGAGGCTTGCGGGCTGAACTGAGTCCAAAAGACATATTAACAGGCATGAGAGGCCTGTGATGAAATAGCTAAGGTATTAATGCAGCCAGAAGCTGGTAATGAATGCAAGAAATGCCCACTTTTACCCAAGAGGTCCCAAAGGTCTCTTGTCCAGAACATTGTGATCCTTCAAGGAAGATTTAAAAGAAATTAAACTGCAGGGGTAGCGCTCCAGGAGCAAAGTCTGGTCTCGACTGCTCTGACCTTTGGCCAATAGACCCTATTTTGGAGTTTTGTGCTGCTTAGAAAGCCTGGATATTATCCTTTGAGGGTCAACACCCATGGGCCACTCAGTGTGCAGCCAGATGTGTGCACTCCATTGTCCCTATGGATAGCACAAGCTGGAGTAAGACTGTAATAAGGCTGGAGTGTTGGTACTGAAACCTAATTCCTATATTTTAGATGAGGCCCTGTTGGCTCATCCAATGGCATGGGAATCTTGAGTGCTCAGGTATTACCTGGCTACTTGTTACACAGCAGCAATGTGCTAAATGCTTTTCCATTTCTACTTGTCAGCTGTTGGAGGAGATCCATGGGGTGCAAGGCATGGGCTAACATAGGTTCAAATGGCATCATCGTGATTTGGCCTTTGACTCTTCTCCTCAGTGGTCTGTACCGCTGGTTATTTCTTCAGTGCAGGCAGGGCCTTGAGCTAGTCCATCACTGCTGAGCCGAACTGGGCTAGAAGGAGAAGAGCTTGGAGGGAGCTGCAAGGAGCAAGCAAGGAGCTGCAGGGAGAAGAAGAAGGTAAAAGGGAGAATGCTGGAGGTTGTAGAGCAGCCAGGTGGGAGGACTGAGCATCCCTGGTGCTGGTTGTGGTATAACCCCAGGACAGCAAAAAAAAAAAAAAAAGCGGATTTGCTGGTTCTTCCTCTAATTCCCAAATGGATCTTTTTCTTTTCATCTTCTCCTCCTGATGTGGTAGTATTTGGGGACAAGGATGGAGGTCTCTGCTTCATGGCCTCAGGAGTGGGGGCTTTCTGGTTGGGTCTCCACACTACCATGGGGCTGTGCTCAGCTGGCTTCTAACCTGCAGTGTTGAGGTAGGGGAAGGACCAAACCTGAGTTTATCTCAGATGGTTGGAAAGACAGCAAAATTTTCAGTCGTATTGACTGTCTTCTCTAGAGAACCCATTTTCTGACCTGTTGAAGACACAGACATGTCTGTGTCTTCTTTAACCTGATCATCTCTGAGAAGTTGTTCTTTATTTGTTGTATTTTTTTTGACATTCAGTGTGCACCATTGAGGAAGGCTGTTGTAGTCCAGTACGGGGCCCCTCAGCACGAAAGCACCCCTGTGCTGTTGTTTTTTAGTGCACCTGATGTGATAATCCTTAAAGCCATTCTTTGCTTCGCTCATTTGCCAGCCCTGACTTTAGTCCAAAACAAGCTTCCTTGAAATAAAATAATCATTTTCAAGCCTTCCTGTAGAAGCCAAAAGTATTTTAAGTTGGCCTGGATGGGCCCAAACACAAGGTGGGGAGAGGGTCGCTAAGATGGTGGCATTCTAATGATGAAAAGAAAAATGTATAAGGAAGGATTAAATCTAGTGTTTTATGTGTATTTATTGAGCCAATTTATAAGGTGACTTTTGCAAAATACCTTGAGTGCTGCAGAAAAACCACAAAGCAAAATATTTCAAAAATCTGAACATGAAGCCAGAGCGTCCCAGTGTACAGCCAGGGAGAGGAGGAGAACCTGGCACCAAGAGAAACTCTCCCGGTGCCAAGCCCAGTGCTGGCAGAAGGAGATCCATGTCTGTACAGCAAGATGAGTGCGAAGGTAGGGATCTGTTCCCTTTGGACCAGCAAACGCTGGCAAATCTGCTCCATGGGCAGCCAAAATGGGATCTGCTCCTTCTAGCCTCCAAGTGTGAAAGGGCAGAGGTGGCCACGGCCAAAGCGAGTCCTTACATGAAGGATGGGAAGGTCCTTTGGCCATTGGATCTATTCCACGGAGAGGCCTTCTTCTCGGGTGAGAACTGGGGTGACTCCGGAGCTGATCCAGCAGACACCAGCCACAGGAAAGGGGTGGCCGGTCCTGAGGACAGGACTGCGCTAAGGGAACTGCTGCATCACGGCCCTGCCTGCGCTGAGCCCCTGGACCTCTTTCAGGGAGAGGTCAATTAGCAGCCCATTACAGCAATTTCACCTGGCCGGGACAAGGAGAGCGCAGATGTTTGTGGCAAGGTCTCTGTTACGGGATTTTCTCGCTCGCAGTCCACGGTCAACACGAGTGTTGACTCTGGCGCGCGGCTGCGCTGACAGCGTGTTCCCGCTGGATGTGCCCAGCTTCCCCTCCCGGCGCGGGGCGGCTGCAGGGCTCTGCTCGGGGCTGCCGTCTCCTCCTGAGAGCGCTGCATGTCGGGAACCCTTGGGAATGCTTGGGACACCTGTGGGATGCGAAGAACTATTAAGGCAGTGGTTACAAATTCAGAGTACTTTGCCAACTTTGTCTGGGGTAAACCCCTTGGATTAGTGATTGCTTTTGAACAGGCACGTGACAGAAATATTCTGTTGAGAATCAAGACCTCAGTACAAACATGCAGGATCATTATTATCCATCTTTCTCAACATTTTAAAGTTCACAAGTGGGACAAAGAACTGCAAATGCATAGGGAAGGAAAAATGACTGTGCAGACCATTTTGAACAATACGAGGTTCATTTCTTTCGCATCTTTAAGTTCCCGATGCAGCATTTCTCCCACAAAATAGTATAGAGAAGGAACATTATGCCCAGGAGGACAGTGATAAATCTGCTCGATATAAGGACATTTCTTCAGGGGAGAAAGCATTCAAGATGAGGATTTGCTACAGGAAATACTGCTCACCAGAATGCTGGGTTAAATGCATTTGAAGAGATTATTTTTTCTTAGAAATCCAATTTGCAATGTACCTGCTGTGGTTCGGGTCAGAGGAGATGAATGGGGTCAAGAAAACATTTTAAATGGAGATGGGCTTCATCACTTCCTTCCCTATGGTCAAACACTCCCCTCTCTTTAAATGAGAACAAAATATTTCAGACACAAAAACTAGGTTGTAAAACCACAGTTTTTGGCAGTTAGGCCCCAGATAGGACTTCAGTCTATTTTTTAGCTCTTGTTTTTTTGTCAGCTGACTGAAGCTCAAGTCATGAAGGTTGGTTAGAACTTTCCTTGGTTCTAGTAAGGCTTCCTTGGGAAAAGGGGATCTGGCAGCCCGCCTTGAGGACGGTCAAGGGATTTTAGGTGGCTTCCCAGTGCGAAGGAACTCACAGTGTAGAGTCAGGGGTGGTCTGCCCATCTCCCTGTCCCAAACTTGGAAGCAGAGTGACAAGAATGCCACAAAACCCAGTTCTTCATGTCCCGAGCCTGAACTACGGGCCAACACGTGCCCGGTGAACTCAGTGTGAAAAAGCCAGCGTTGCCTGACCTCTCTGCTGCATGGTTTTCGGGTGTTATTTAGAGGGCGGCCTTGCCTTGAGAGCTTTACAAGCCAACAGCAGAGCTGATTTACAGTGTGACCTTTCAGAGGTATGTGCGCACACAAAACAGAGGGATATTTGTGCTGAAGATGTTAGAATAGGGGCTGATACTTGGTACTGCCGTATGGAGTTGCTGGAGCAGCTGGTTTGCATGCAGGAAGATTTGCCCTTGAACTTTCTCCTGCAGTTTAAGCTAATACCCCCTATCCCTTGAGCCTGAGAAACGTTCCTCCTGCTGGTTTTAAAAATACATTTGTTTTGTCTAATGTCGCTGGCCAGGGCAATGCTACAGACTTTTGCCTGCAGAGCTATGCGGGTCAGGGGTGGGGAGTGATGTGATTCGTGAGTGACTTTAGCTGGGCTGAACGAAGTCCCCAATGGAGAATGGAGTTACCCTAGCAGAGCCGTACTTTTCTTGGGACAGTTTGCTTGCAGTTCCAGGAGAAGGCGACTTTACAGTGTGCGGTGCAGCCTTGCTAGACTGTCTAGGCATGGGGGGGTTGTCCCCCTGTATTCCCTGAGCCGAAAGCAGTGATTACAGACAGCCTGTCTGGCCCCGACCCGACCATCTCAGCACCTTTGCCCAGGTGCACGCTGTGGTTCTCCATCAGGATCAAACCCGTGCAGGCACAAGCTCCTTTTCACCGCTGCCATCAGGGTTCGCAGAGGAGAAGCACAGACCACGGTGCCAGGGGCCGCGGGTGAGTCACGGAGCGCAACCCCAGCGTCCGTCTAGACACGGGGGAAGTCCAGCTGCCTGCACAGCCCCAGCTCATCAGATCCCCAGATAAGGGCGCTGCCCCAGTGGGTGATTTGGGTAACCTGGGAGGGCTCCAGCAGAGGATTTGCCAGGCTGATCAACCACAGCTCTTCCCAGCTCAGAACACTGTGATGAACCGGTTTACTAAACGCTTCACGGTGTCTGCTCTGCCTTTGCCCTTCTTTGAGGGTTTGTGGTGTTTATTGGCAAAATGGGAATATGTAAGCGATGATTTCCTTTCTACCCCATCTAAGAGATTACTGTTGCACTAGAACAGGAGCATGCACTTGCTTTTAAGGGAGAAAAGGGGACAATTGTGGTAATTCTGCAAGCAGCAGTGGTGTTGGCTATAGGAGGTCGCGTTTGCTGCGCCAGGATGGGTTTTCCAGTGAACTCCCAGCAGCAGAGGGATCTGCACGATGCCTTGGGAAGCAGAAAGGTCCTACCTGTCTGAGCACCATGTGCCATCACACTGCTCCTGGTGCTTACCACCACCACTGGGAATAGCTTGACTGGGAATAGCCTTCTAGAGTCATAATTTCAATCCGATGGGAGCTCCTGTGCAGGCTGCTCTTACATGGAACAGGAATTCCTGCCGCTCTCATGCTGCTTGGTGCTGGGAATGAGTTGGCCTTGCCCTGGTCTCTCCCTGGAAACTTAGAGATGCAGAAGCTGCTTCCCAGGAGATTAGGGGCTGCCTTAGCAGCAGCTGAGAGGCCGGAGGAGCTTGAAACCTGCAGGTAACTTCCCATCTCCTCTCCATGAGGCCTGGCGGTCCCACTCAGGTGGAGGAACAGCAGGAGGTCCCTCCTGACAGGCATCTCCTTGCTTTTCTAGGCATGTACCTAAGGCATCCTCACGGTCTGTGTTCTTTTTGGGGCGTCTGGTGACCTCCGTTTGCCTCCTGCAGACCAGGCATGTCCCCAGAGCACTGTGCAGCACGGGACAGACACCCTGGCAAGGCCAAACACTAGGTGAAGGGCAAGTCTTGCCAAGAGCTGTCTCCTCTCCCTCTCTGCAGCGCTGTGCCAAGCCACTGCGACGTGCCCTTTGCTCAGCAGTGCAGCCGTGTGCTGCAAGAGTAGGATTTTTGCATTTTTTTTTAGACTCTCTATCATTTTCTGCAAACATTGTTGTTTCCAGCTCTTCCATACTAACACATGCAGATTTTTTCCCCTGGACCTATTAATTCATATCTGCATAAGATTCCCCACATCCTCCCCTTGCAGTTACTGGTGCGTGCTGCCCTGTGGGAACGTGGAACCACAGTGTAAAAGAGCCAGCTCAAACCCAGGTGCTCCGGGTATTTCGCTGGGCTCGCCAAGCTCCTGGCATCCGGCAGAGGGCAAGCGAGCTAAGAGAGGAATCCTGTCCCTGCAATCCCTCTTGCATTGCTCACATTAGCCCCAGAGCACTAAAAAATGAGCAAATTGCCCAGGAAAGACCCTTTGGGATTATTTTGCGCTTTCATCAGATGAGATCATCTTAATCAATCCTCTGTTTCCCCTCTCCACCTGGCTACATTTTGCAGTTTCTCCTGCCCAATAACACCATCATCTGTTCTAACAAAAATTATTTTATGTGCGGCTTTCGTTCCCTCTGTCTTCTGGTTTTTCAGAAGAAATCTCCTCTTTTATTGCTTCACTTAAGAGGAGAAAAAGCTCCTGGATCTTGAAAGCCAATTCCTTGGAAAAGCTGCTGTTTCCCAAGCCTGTCTGATACAAGCAAGAGCAGTTTTGCCCAAGGTGTGCATAAACTCTGCTGAAATTGTGCCTGCTGCTGATCTAAAGCTATAGTGCACGTGCACATTACCCCTTACTGTTCTGGCTGGTCGATATACAGCCTCAAACGTGGTAGGACAGGTGACTTTTCACAGCCTAATTCTTTCTTTATGGGGATGTACATCATCCACCCACCTCAGCCTGCAAGAAAGGAAACTTGTCTCAACTGGTGTTTAGCTAATTTAGGCCCTCACCTGGCTGCAGGAATACACTGGATTTAAGCAATGTGGGAGGAAAAAAAAAAAAAAAAAAAAAAAAAAAAGCAGGTATTTCTGTCTCTTTTTGAGGGGGCGGGGGTGCTCTGTATCTGTGCCCAGGACAAATTAATGTGCGCGCATCATCAAAGTGATTCAGCTCTCGAAAGCCACCGTGGAAAAATAGCACAAGTTGTTACACAGTTCGTTTCCTTTAAGGAGCTGGAATTGGGCTGTGCTTGCTGTAGGCTGGAAGAGTCAAAAATGCTGGCGGAAATCATTCACTCTGTTGCCACCAAATGCCTGTAGGGCTTCAGTTTTTTGGTCCTCTTGGGCTCTTCTGAAAAATCCCGGTGTCTGGAATGAAGGTAAGGAGGTTTTACTAGGGCTCACAGCTGTTCTGGAAGGTAAAATAGCCGGTGACTAATTTATTTCCTAGAATAAGGGCTGTGTTTGCTCCCATAGCCCTGGCCGTGCCCGCAGGGACAGCCGGACCGCAGGAGAGGTGGGTGCTGCAGGGGGATGGAGTCATCGAGAACCCGGAGAACCGATTAGCAGGTTGTGGCTCGGTGACTAAGCCGAGAGCCAGGGCCTTGCAAAGAGCTTCGGGAGGCAAATTTGGCCCTTCCATTTTTGAGCTGGTAGGGGAAGGAAGAGAACTTGCATTTGCAGACAGCTCATTAGAAAATAACTCTTTTTAGTAGAACGTGTTTCATTTGGAGTCTATGAACGACAATAAACAGGAAGTCTAGCAATGACATTTTTATAGAGTTGCAATGCAGCGTGAGGCTGCACTTAACATGAAAATATAGTTAATTTTATTGGGAGTGGCCTTTTTAATGTCCCCTCACTTTCAAAGCAACGTGATAGAACTTGGCTTATGTAGCCCTAATGTCTGGGCAAAACTGCATTCTGGATCATTCCTGTTACCTCCCTAAAAACCCTTTGCTCTTTTATTGGGCTGTGTGTGTTGTTGCTCTCCTTTTAACACCTAACCTGCAGTGTCTTTGTGAAGGGCCAAGCTGTCTTCTGCAGCAGAGGTGACTTCATTTTAGGCTTGAAGTAGCTTTGTATATTGAGACAATAAAACTTCTTTCAGGAATAAATATAGAGCTTAAATCTGAAATCGTGCCTTACTGCTGAGTGAGGCACCAAAATCATTATTAAGAGGATAATAACTAATTAAAAACTAGCATCTCATAGCAGGTGATGAGGAGGAACTGAGAGCTGGGTTTGCTGAGCCTAGAGAAGGCAGGAGCTCGTTGTTGTACTTGACTCTAAAGGGAAGGTTTTTGAGACGATGGAGCTGGTCTCCTCAGAGACCATTGCAAAAAGGCAAGAAGCAACAGGCACAAGTTGCTGCAAGGAAAATTCTGACCAGATAAAAAGGAAAAAAAGCTGACAGTGAGAATGAGTAAGCCCAGAGAGGCTGTTGGATCTGCAGCCTTTGAGGTGTTCACCCCTGGCCTACACAAGGTCCTGAGCTCCCTTCTCCAGCTCCAGAAGGGACCTCTGGAGTCTCTAGCCCAACGTCCGGCTGTCAGGCTTGGTGGGAGTCCCGAGGATGCTGGTGGCAGGGTCACCAGGGCCCCTCTCATGGCTGGGACAGTGGGACAAGTCCTCGTTGCTTTGTCAGGGGGCCGTGTTGGCAAGAAACGGACGAGCTTGTGAGCCCGATTCCTGGTACGTGACAGGAATCAGAAGGATCCAAAGGTGCTAAGGGATTCCTAGTCAGAAGTTCCTCGCATTGGTCTTGCCCATGGGCTGCGTGTGTTTGCGGGGCCAGAGCATCCGGACACACGAACAGGAGATGGAGCCTGGCTGCACGGGAGCATCCGCTGGGGAAACGCTCCGTTCGGGCTCCTGCACCCGTACAGGGGAGATTATTGCATTACCTTCGGGTGAGATCATCCACATCACCTCCTCCCGCTCCTGCTGCGACAGGCAGGGTGCTTTGAGGCATATGATTAAATACTGTGAGCCGAGGCCTTGCGGTTTTGTGCCGTGCTCTTAGGTAAGCGCTGTTATCCACTGGCCGTAACGCTCACCTGAGGATGTTCGACTTCAGCTAGGGACAGTTTTAGGCAGATTTCCTTAATCTTTCTCTTGTGCTGCTGCTGGGGAGCGCAAGTGTGTCTGCAGACATGAAAGCAGAGCTGGTGTCCCCCCAAAGTGTCCTGTAGGGGTATCTGCCCTTGCAGATGGGCAGGGATGGGTCCAGGGGATCAGCGAGGAGAGGGTCCGTCTCTGCGGGATGCTGCATCCCCCCTGCTCCCGCTCGCCGTCCCCATGCACCGACCTCCCCTCCAGACACGGCCGGGACCCGGGGGAGCTGCGGCTGGCGCAGGAGCAGGGGAACGCGGCTGGGAAATTCTTGTCTGCTGAGTCGGTAGGGGTCAAAGGCAGCACAGGCAGCTGCGTTTCCTAGTTCCCATTTCTCTGCAGACTGTGGGGATGTGGAGTTTCCCTTGTGATAATAGGGGTAAGTATTGGTGTGCTGTACCTTCCAATAGCTCTCTTTCCCTTGGAGAAATCCGGGTAGGTATCTGAGTGGTCTCACCCTGCCAATATAGGACTGTTCTCTGTATTTTTTTCCAGCGCTTCTTTTATTTGTCCCACGAGACAAATAAAGTCACTTCCCCTCCAAGGCTTCAACACAGGCAGCAGGATCCCGGCAGCTGGAGTCTCTTCTTGATACCCAGTCGCATTGCACTTTCCTTCTCCTTCATCCTGTTCCACCGAAGTACTTTCCACGGGCTCATGTAAGCAATTCCTTTTCTTCCTTGGGCTGCAGCCCCTTTCCACTCCATTCCTGCATGCGATGTTGTTACTCAAAGCAGTATCCCAGCGTGGTGCCTAGGAAAGAGTTGTTTTCTCTCCTGAGTTGATTCTCCAAAGTTGTTATTGCTTTTCCGACAGCAAATAGGAATCAAGTGGAAATGTTGGCTGGTGCCGCTAATAAAATTCTTGAGCGTTGACTTGTGCTTTGAATTGTTTTCATCCCACTGCCCAGCTCGAGGGGTACCAGACACTAAGGGAAAGTCAACGTATATGTCAAAGGAAGCTTTGGGTTCCCAGACTTGTCAAGGGGATCCGGCCTCCTTCCTATTCCCACTCTGTCACGGGGCTGGGAGGCTGCTCCTGCCCTCCCCTAGGAGCTCCATCCTCTGGTACCTGAGCTTGGTGAAAGGATTTCCAAACTAAATTCTATCTGGAAAATTCCTATGGAAACCAAGGAGCAGGGAGACTCAGGAGGCAGCAGATGTAGGTACCATGGTGGCTCTTGCCCCCAGGCCCATAAATTGGTAGGAGCATCCCCAACACAGAGGAAATGGGTGCAGTACTCAGCTGAGTGGCCTGGAGAGGAAGGGCTCCAAGGTCAGAAGAGCAGGTCCTCAGCTAAGAATACAGGGCTGCTTGCCATCAAGCCTGGTGAATATTGAACCTTATTTCCTCTAGGTTAGCGCTGGGATTTTGTGATGTCTAGGAAGGTACTAAAGTCTTTGGATCTTTGCAAAGAAGTCCCCTCCTCCTCGTACCCTGCGAATTGCATTTAGTAAACTGTAGAAAAAAAGCTGTGAGTAGGACCAGGACCTTTAGCCACCCAATGTCCACTTAAGATAGAGATGTGATTGAAGTGAAATCCCAAAGATGCACTGCAAGGTAAGAGCTCTTCCTTTCCTCTCTCAGCTACACCTCCTCCATCCTCACTTGGGCCTTTTTCCAGCAGAAACAAGCCCTCAAACCTGTTGAAATCAAGGCTATTCTTCACACACATCCTCTTTGTTCTCTTTTTATCATCCCTATAAACTGAGTCAGTGTGCCCAGCTGGCCCAGGTCAATATTTAACACCAATTTTCCACCGCCTCCTTCTCACCATCTGCTTCGTCTCAAGCTGCTTCTTATACGTGTGACTAAAGACGGCATCACTGAGGTACACGTAGGAACGAGCAAGAGATGGGGCTAGTGAGGAGTCCAAATCCACAAGCTCCTGCTCCGTATGGCAATGCAAAGCCGGACAAGCTCCCACTGCTCGCCCTGCCTCCTGGCATGCTGGCTGGAGAAGGTGGTCTCACACCTCGTGGTAGTTTGCTCCCTCCTACATGCTACCATCAAGCAGATGAAGCTTTCTGCAAGGCAACAACTTACCTCTGGACTATTTTCCCTTTTTTTACAGCTTTAAAATGCTGTTGTTTTAGTTGAACTGGCCTCCATAGCCTCCTCCCACTGCCAATAGACCGCCTTGGGGAGCACTGTGGTGAGACTGGCTCGCTTGGGTCTTGCTCTTCCTTTCCCTCCCTCCTCCCTTGCAGTTTCCTATTCTGCTCACGCTCATGGATGAAGCGGATGAAGCTGCTGGACGGTGGGAGCTCCAGGAGATTTAGTCCTACATCCTCATTGCCGTGGGGGCTGCTGCACGGTCAGAGGGATGGGGTGGCATGGGCAGGGAGCTGGGGGCCGAAGGAACTGATGGGGACAGGGAAGGGTCTCCCGAGCACACGAGTAGGAAGTGGGAGCTGGGCTTGCGGCTGAGGTGGGTTTTCCTTCCATGAGCACACAGGATTGCAGTGGGGCTCCTTATTCCCCCATTGCCGACTTGCTCCGAACCTTGGGCACATTCCTCTGATGTGGTGCAGGCAGCCAAGCAAACCTGCAGTGCTCAATTTGGGCCCAAATATACCCTTGCATGCTGCTTTCTTGTAACCTTCCTGTCCTCATTACCTGCCACTCTCCCTGGTAGCCCTGGGACATGGGAGGGTTTTTTGCAGCACTCCCTGTAAAGTACTTTGTGTCTCTTGAACAGCAGGCCCTCAAAAATAATAAGAGGAGGGTTTTTCATTTTATTATATATATATTTTTTTTCCCATAGAGCTAAAAATAAAGGGTGGAAAAAAGCAGGAGGACACATTGTTTTCCTGTCCCCCCACTCCCAGAGCTGTAAAACACTTCTTAATCATTGGGAGCAAGAAGATCTCCGGGCCGGGCCTCCACTTTTTGTTTGCGAGTTTATTTTTCTTAATTCATCCTTGACAAAGGACAGAGCCATAAAAGAATCGAGCAGCACGTCTGTGGGAAAAAACGGCCCTGAAAAGGGTCCGAGGAATACGGCAGCATTTACAAACAATTCCAAGGGCTAATGCCTCTGTGAGATGCAGCTTCAGTTATAACTTGTCTTTCTAGGAACAAGCCTACATCTGTTTGGCAATGCCATATTTTGTAGGGTAAAATAAACCCTTGAGAACAAACAGGCCAACTTATACAGAAGGGTAAATGCCTGGGAACAGAGCTCACTTGTTAATCCTAAAACTGTCAGCAAAGACCCACTGCAGAAATTATAGCTGGCCACGGGCACTCAAGCTGTTTTCTCTCTGCCTCCCCCCAGCAGCAGAACAGCTGTAAAATCTTCTTTATTGTTCTTTCAGGGCTGAAGAGTTTTACAAAGAGGTCTCCCCGTCCCAGGCTGGGTGAATGCACAGCAGCAGCAGCAGGGGCACGGGGAACATCTGATCTATTGTATTTGCACCCGCATTATTATTTCGGTCGGAGACAAAGCGAGTGACAGTGATAAAAGAAGGAGAACAGCCCAAGCACCTACTAAAGAGGCGTATGAACAGGAAATCCTGGCTCATTCCCACATCTGAGCTGTATACTGTTTCTTTCCCCCCAGAATCATTATGCTTAATGTCCTCCTGCAACTCAGGCAGCTGAAGCGACGCAGCCCCTTCCCTCCCCCTCTCCTCTCCTGCCTTCCCTCCTCTCACCAGACTCACAGCCCTCTCTATGGAAAAAATGATTTGTGCACGAGCAGCCTAAACAACGGTGCTTATAAGGAATTTGCCCCTGCCAGGAGTTATTAATGGCGCACTAGGAAAAGCCCCCAGCAAAACGGGCCGTTGCGAGCATCAAGTGCGCGTTGAAAAATCGGTTTTAAATCCCCCCTTGGGGAATGACCTATTGGCCACCAAAAAAAAAAAAAAATGCAGGGTTGGTTCGCTTTATAATTAAGTTCAGGCCATCTCTTCTGCTAACACACACACAAAACCAAAACAAAACAGCCCAGATGTCAGCTTGGTACAAGTCAAAGCGTTAGGGCTGTTTTTAACGTACCAGCAGCGCGCAGAGCGCTCGGGCATAACATTTGCCACTGGAAGAAAACCTGCTTTGAATGCCTGGAATATTTAACTGACTGCAACAGATAATTAGCCAAACCCTCGTACGCCTCCAAATATAGATTCATTAGTCATATGAAAATATCTCATTGGAACCAAATGTGAGTCATTAGTGAAGTCAATGGCAGATCATAAAAAAGGTACCAAGAGCCTCCTTCTCCCCCCATTCCTGGGAAGTCATGAGTGAGCGGTGAAAATTATTTGCTCTGTTTTCTATTGAACATCTGCTTGCAAATCTGTTTTCAAGGGAGATTTTTGGAGGGACTGCCTATGCGTTGCGCATCCCATTTCCCACCCTGTGATGTACAGCAATATCAAATGCAAAGTCTTTTCTGGGCTTTTCTTTTTGTTTTTGCTTTCTTAAAGAGACTTTCTTGAGTCACTCAGGCTAAAATTTTGGTCCTGCAGTGTAAAATTTTGTAGTACAAAGTGGAATAAAAATATCTTTGTTGTTTCTAATTTTGAGGGAACGTTGCTTCGGCTTGGAGTATCGCAGTCCCCGCCACTCTGAGCCAATGCCTCAAGCAGATGCAAAGGGGGCCCCCAAATTAACTGGGTTCCTCCAGAAATGAATTGGGAAGGTCAAGAACATTGTCCAGCTTGAGTGAGATGCAAACGAAAGCAAATAAACAGGGGTATATATTAAAAAGTAAAGCAGATCAGCAGTTCTTTCATGATTAGGTATCATTAGGGTGACGAGTAGCCAGAGGAAGGGAGCTTGTATGGTCAAACTCTTGTAAAAAATAATGCACAGAGCTGTTATTTTGGGGGGTTATATAACTCCACGGCCGTGAGTAATCCTGCGCTGAAAGTTGTTGTGCTGCACAAGAGTCATAAACAGCAGCGTTTTGCACTGGCTGATTTCTTAATTTGAAAAAAAAAAAGGAACGAAAACAAACAAGCAAACACAAAACCAAGCCAAGCCCTACAGCGGAGAGCTAACTGAGCGCTACAAGGCCAGCAGTCCCGTGGCTGGGGGAGCTCAAACTTTCCCTGTGTCCAACTTGAACCATCTAATTGCGCACGATATTAACAGAGATTTCCAGTTTCATTAGTCCAGTTGCGTTTCGCTGTCTTTGTTAGTTGGAGTTTTTTACTTAATAGGAAAAAAACTCAGTTGCTTCAACTTAGTATCCTCCGTGTCTAAAGGCTCTGGCTAAGCCGCGCTGTTCGGGAGGGCGAGAGGGCACGAGGGGTTGGAAATGTAGCACCCAAATCCCGATGTCGGCAGGATCCGGGGCTGCCCCTCGGCTTTCGGGCACCACGCAGGGCTGTGTGGGGCACCAGCATCGGCCCCACGGGACGGGGCAGCATCTCTGGGACGAGCTGGTGCCGTGTCCGGGGCTGGGAGAGGGGTGTCCCCACGGGCCCAGTCTCATGGGCACCCACGCTGCACCCCAGCACCCTGTGGGGCAGGCCCCGATGCCCCAGGGGGGGCAAGTGCAGCAAGTTCAGCCAATAATCCCCATGGTCCAGAGCCCCGCGCTGTGGGGCAATTCCTGCTTCCCGGGGCCCAGCTCTGCAGCCTGAGGGGCAGGTCCGCATTTCCCGTGGTCCAGAGCCCCGCGCTGCGGGGCAACCCCCGCTTCCCAGGGCACAGCTCTGCAGCCCGAGGGGCAGGTCCGCATTCCCGGCGGGTCAAGCTCCGCACTGGGGCCACCCCGCGTCCCCCCGTGCACCCCACGGGGCAGCCCCGCGCGGC
>JAWLRI010001089.1:4991559-5007493 GCA_034781795.1 Crypturellus tataupa
CGCAGGTGAGCAGCGCCCCGCGCCGGGCTCCGCGCTCCGGGTACCGGGCTCCGAGCTCCGGGCACCGCGCTCCGCGCTCCGGGCACCGCGCTCCGAGCTCCGGGTACCGCGCTCCGCGCTCCGGACGGGGCGGCAGCGGAGCGGAGCCTCCCGGGACAAGGAGGGGACCTCCCGGGGAAGGGAGCCGGCCGGGGCGTCTCGCCCGGAATCTTTGGGGACACGGGGCCCGGGGGGACCCCGATGGGGCAGGTGAGGGGGGCGTTGTGGAGGGGAGAGGGGGGCACATCTCTGCGGTCAGGGGTGTGGGGAGAAGGGGGTATTTTGGTGCCCCTGGCCCTCAAGCAAGGGCAGGGGGAGCGGTTATTTCTAGGGGGTGGAGGTTGGGGGTCAGGGGTGTTTGGGAGTGCAGCTATCTGTGGGGTGGTGGGGCAGTGTCCTCAGCATGGGGTTGTGATCCCCGGGGGCACTGGGGGGTCTCGTAGCGGGTATCTCATGGGGAGCATTCGAGGGCGAGGGGATCCCCTGGGGGGTGGTTGGTGGGGACCCCGTGGGGGTCAGGGCGGAGGTTGGTGTCCGCTGGGGAGGCAAAGCCCATGCAGGGAGGCAGGGGCGGATTTGGGGGGATGCAGGTGGGGGGAGTCTCTGGGACAGCAGAGGGATGTGGAGGTGCCGGTGTGAGGTTTGGGGTGGGTAAAGACACCCTGGAGGGTAAAGGATGCCCGGGAGATGCGGGAGACGGCGCCGCAGGAGGAGCACGTGCTGCCTGGGGTGATGGGGACGTGTCGCGGGGGGTCCCTTTTTGCACTTCCCACCTGCAGGAGCTGGGTGCCAGTCTTGGGTAGCTCTTGCCGAGCCGCTGGCCCCGCTCCCGGCTGCTCAGGCCGAGGATGGGGACGCTCACAGGCTCCCGACCTGTTGCTGCGCCTAGAGGAGGCTCTCCCGGGGATGCCAGCAGAGCTGGGCTCGGCTTCGTTAATGCCCTGTCTCCCCCGGGATCCGTCACACACTCTCCTTTTCCGTGCGATGCTTCAAATCGCTAAATCAGGTCTGGGAGCCGAAACCGGCGCTTTCCCCTCCGGAATCGCCCCTCCTCGGCTCCTGCCTCGTGGCTGGTTTTGCTCCCCTGGCTCCATCGCGGGTGCTCTGACCTTGTTTGCACAACTAGTTCAGCAGCGCGACTTCGGATTCCTCCCTTTCCCTCGCGCTGAGGTTTGATATTGAAGGGCTCTGAGACGGGTTCGTCCTTTCGCCCTCAATCTCGGGAACGCTGTTCCCGGCTACCTGGGCTCCGGTGGCACCAGGGCAAAAGAAATCTCAGCCGCTCGCGCGCTGCCGCCTGCTGCTTCGTGCACCCCGGCCGTGGGGCCGTCCCCACTGCCCTCCTTGCGCAGCCGCGAGGGGCCGTGGAGAGACGGGAACCTGGAGAACGCGGTGGTGTGAAATCTTGCTCCACTCCGGAACAGGAGTGTCAGGGCAGTGAATTTTACACTCTCCAGAGGAAGCCAAGGGCATTTAGATTTAAGGAATCCAGGGCTGACTTCCAGGCTTAGGCTGTTTTCAGTGTGGCGGTGGGAAACACTGCTGTGATAGGTTAAACTGTGTTTCTTCTCTTTTTGAATTACAGCTGCTTTTCTAGTTTTATGGGCTTATTTCAGAATTTTCAAGTTACTTCACTGGTTCTCTTGCTTGATTTTTTTATTATCTTTATTCCTTTACAATGCATATGATTATTTATATGAACATATCTCTGTGTCATGCACACACACATACACACACATATAAATAATATTTTAAGAAGACTTTAATGTACGTGGTGCTCTGTAATGTCCATAGGGGGTGAATAATCAAAATACTGGCACATCTTAAACCAGCGTGATGTGAAACATGCAGCTGGAATATTCACAGTCGAGCATGTCTTGGCAAGGCAGCTTGGACATCCAGAGAAGGCTTTGCTCTCTTCAGATTACAAGACTTCTAACAGGTTGTTGCAGCCATAAAAGAAAAAAAAAGAAAAGAAAAAGAAAAGAAAAACAAACGAACATAAAGGAAACTAAAACTCAAATCTGTCAGCTTCATTTGCCGCTCTTCTATTTGGATCCTATCGTAACCTCCATCTGCAGCATGCCTACAAAATATATATATTGAGGGAGAATTTTCATTTAAAGCAGTGACGGGAAAAGCAGTCTGGCACCCAAAGAGCAGGGATTGGAATTCCCTTTCAAATGCTGATGTCAGGCTAGTTTCAAAAGTGCCCTGAGAGCAGGTTTTTGCCTGCAAAAGGCAGGTGTTGAGCCTTTTCTTTTTTCTTTTTTTTTTCCCCCTTTCTTTTTTATGTGCTTAAAGGTATTTGCCCTTTTTCCCCTTTCCAGCTTGAAAAGGCTCCTTTGGCTGATTTGGGACTGGAATGCAGAGCTCGTGCTATTCCTAAATTAAGAGGTTGGCAAGTTTTTTTGTCCCTGATGAGAGGCAGAAGGATTGCCCAAATGAAACAAGGAATAAAACCCTGCAAATTCTCCTGCTGTGGCTCCAGCATTGTTTAGTCTTCCACTTAGGTCTGTAAGGCCAATCCTGACATGGTTGGAGGCGGAAAGTAACATAAACCACCGTGCAGCTAGGGAAGCAGGGGATGTTGCTCATTGCACAAGAGGCTTTGGGTATTTTGGAGATGTTGGGAATGTTGGAACGGAGCGGCAGCAGTCTGGGGAGCCGCGTGTCGCGGCGGTCCCGGCGCACCAACTCCCACCGATGGTGCGAGCTGGACGGCCGCTCGGCACCCCCGGGGATCGGGGCCTCCCAGCCGGTTTCGATGCCGCGGGCCCGCGCGGTTCTGCGGTTTATTTCGGGTCACGGCGCAACAGACCTTACGCCTGCTCCCCGGAGCGGCGCGCGCGGCACGGAGGGCTGTTGCTGCGTGCGCGGAGCTCGCCCAGGGCTCGTGCCAGTCCCCAGCGTGTTTAGTCTTTCAGCACCTCCGCGAGGTCTGCGCGCGGTTTCAAAGAGGGGCTGATTTGATTTGCCCGAGGTCAGCCGGGGTACGCGGAGCGGAGCAAAGCAGCCCGAGGGAAGGAGCTGGGGGGTCCTGGCTGCTTCCCCATCCCAAATAATTTGAAATAGGGGATTTGCGCAGTCTGCCCTCGGTTGCGCCTTCCCTCTCCTTCCCTTCTGCTGGGTTTGGCTCTCGCTGTGTGTTGGACCGAGCTCCTGGGGCAGGAGCTACCCCTGCAGAAGGAGCCCCAGGAGGAAAGCCAAGAATTTTCTGCCCCATCAGTGACCTGAGCGGGCTGCAAGTGAGCAGAGGGTCCGCACAGCCGGAGGCGGGAGGTGGCACCTTGTCCTCGGAGGTGGAGAGGGGCAGATCTCAGCACTGCCCGCACTGGCTGCAGCGAAAAATAGACCACAGAGATGCACAGAGCAGGGACCACGTTTCAACCAGACCTGCTAACATATGTGAAGTCACAAATTGCCTTGTCTGTGTTACAAAACTAGCTAAAGAAATCTGTTTTCTCCCTAATGGAAACAGGGTCCTACGAAACCAGTTCTGCCATAAAGATCTAGTTCTGCTCCAGCAGCTTTCCAAAGCAATAAAGCTTTTTCTTTCTCTTTGCTGGTGTGATTTGGTTAGGTTGGCGGCATTGCAGCATTTGTCTTGCTTTGCTGTTGGTTTATCCGCACGCTGCGATGCTCATCGAGTGGAAACACTCTCTGAACCCACCCTGGGCTTCAGAATCTCACCTTCATATTGAAACAAATGACTTTTCACTCCATGCTAGTGCAGAAAAAGCATTCTGGTCGGCAATGGTATGAAGACTGTAGCTGAAATGAGCTAGAATAACTGGTGTTGCCTCCTTGACCCGGTCAGTGGTTCCATTTTGAATCCCACGATACAAAAGCAGCGTCAAAATAGTTAACTGTTAAAAGCACCAGTCATTTTAACATCCAGCTAAACTCCTTATTTGGGTAGCCCCACATGCCATACATCCTTCCTTATGGGTCAGATGTCAAAACCTCCATTTCCCCTTGGCAGGCAGCTGCTAAAAGGCATTTTAATGTATTGCTCCAAAACACAGAAGACTCTGAGGTTAGAGGTAGCATAATGTAAGTGGAATTTTAACAGCAACTGGAAAACCACGCCAGTAACGCTATGACTGCCTTT
This sequence comes from Crypturellus tataupa, assembly GCA_034781795.1. Lineage (NCBI taxonomy): Eukaryota > Metazoa > Chordata > Aves > Tinamiformes > Tinamidae > Crypturellus > Crypturellus tataupa. Next base: position 4,995,713 of record JAWLRI010001089.1, read on the forward strand.
CTCCCATCCACCGAATTGCCAGGAAGACCTCTGCTTTTCTCCTGTTTTTAGAAAGAATGAAGCATCCAGCACACAGCACGTGCGTGTGTAGATCTGTCCTTCTGCCCCCACCACTTTGGGCAATCTCTGCTGGTCTGTCTGACTGGACCTAACACACATAGAGGTTTGAAGATGCTGTGTGCTAAATGGAGGGTGAGCCAGGTAACCAACCCCCCTAGACACCTTTTGAGGCAGGACCATGTGCCGTGGGACCTGGGATGTTATTAGACACCGCAGAAGCCAACCACAAGGAGTAAATCCACACAAGTGTTACTATATCTGCCACTAAAGTGGCTCTGCCTGGCTAAAGCGCAACTGCCGAAGAGCTGCTTCTTGTGCAACAATTTTGTATGAAATGCAGTTAATAGCAGCCCTAAGGATGATACATGGAGGAAAAGGCTTTCAGCTGATCTCTCTCTGCTCCTTCTGAGGCTTCACCAGAGGTTTCCAAGCTCTTTTAGGGTCCCTGTGTCCAGTCACGAACACGGCATGGGCTACTTTTGGTCTTTAAGATAACAAGTAACACCTTGTGGAGCAGCTTTGTGAAAATATTATCAATCAATAATCAATATATCAATAATATCAACTCCCCATGTCCCACCAGTTTGCTGCGGTGCAGGGGTGCAGTGTATTTTGGAGGGCAGGGGAAGTGTGGGAGAATTTCATGAAAACACGTGTTGTGTTTTCATGCTGTCCCTTGGCAAATGCCCTGTTTCCTCCTTGCCCTTTGCTGTTGTTTCCTTTCCTCTGCGTTTCGGGCTCATGCTCGCTGAGCGTGGTGTTTGTCCGGGGAACAGCAAGAAGCGCCGTCTGTGAGAAAGCCCCTGTCGTTTGTTTTATCCACATCCAGGAATTGAGCCGAGATAAACAGCTCAGGAGGCAAAACAGTGAAAACTGGAATGTGTGAGGTGTGTTTGCTTATGGAGCTGAGCTGGACCTGACTGGAGCTCCCTGAGCCGAGCCGGGTTGGTGCAGTGTCACCCCAAACACGGCTGCATCTGTGCGCATTGCAGTTGTGGTCAGCAATAGCTCAGGACCTGTTTGTCTTAGTCCCATATTCATCACTAAGGAGCTAGGCAGAATAGCAGACAGAATAATGTCTCTGGTGGGTTGTGTGCATTTCTGTTTAGATTGGGCAGTTACGGCCTGCTGGACTTGATCGCATCTGAATTCCCCGCTGGGCTCTGATTCTTTTGGGAAGGTCCCTTGCGTTGGACAGACAGGAGAAGCGGAGGGCCAAGGTGAAGTGCAAACACGCTTTGAAGCTTTGCTGTTAAAGGAGGAGGGCTGAGTTTCCAGCTGTAAAAATTCCTGGTTTCTTGCCCTGAATTAGGGGGAAATATGCAACTTTGATGCAACGTCTGCTTAGCAAACCCCTTCCTATCCCCGAGATGCGAAGCAGTTGTCCTTGCGTGCACAGTGCTCCTTGCTTCCTTCAGTCCTCACACCTGTTTTTGCCTTGGGGAGGCCCTGCCTGAAACGCTGCCCGTGTATTGGCTTTCGAGGGGGTCCTTTAGCAGCACACACTGACAATAAATACATGGGGCTCTGCTTCCCGTCACGTCATTGCTGACGGTTCGCATCTGCCAGAAGAGGCACGGTCCTCCCCGGTGGAGGAGCGGGGTTTCGCCAGGCTGCATGAGTCTCGCGGAGAAAGCTGCGCTGGTGCCTGCTGTTTGGCTGCGGAGGGCTGCCTTACGTGTCCCTTCGCCGCGTGCCGTGCAATAACGCGCTGCCTTGCGTGTGCCAAGTGAGCCGATGCCATCCGGAGGCTGAACGCGGCGTGCGTTCCTGGTGGGGACTTGGGAAAGGAGGAGAAACCCCTGCTTTGGGGACCGTGCAGATTGCATGAGGAATATCTGTGCCTCGTTCCTCCCTGCTGGGTCGTGTTCCGCTCCCTGCCTGGCTTCATGCCCATCTGCCTGCCCCCTCGCGCAGGTGCTGGCCCTGGCCTGTCCCCAGGGTGAGCTATGCCAGGGAGTTAACGAAATCTTTGCTTTTTTTGGAAGGACGAGTTTCCTGCTGGTTCAGCTCCCTGAATCATCTCCGCATGGGATCGGCTGAGTCTGTGGTGCACGGGACATGCAGGGTGCACGGAACGGGGAGCAGGAGCGCCCTTGGGAGAGGTCGCTCCGTGCTTGTGTCTCCGGTTGAAAAACAGCGTCCCTGATTGTCCCCATCAAAACAAAACAAAGATTTGCAAATCTTTGAGATTGCCAGATTTGCAATCCCTTCCCGAGATTGCAAATCCATCCCTATTTGTGAGTATTTGCATAGTGACCCTTACTCTTTGCAGCAGACTGAATCTCTCACTGCGATGTCTTTGCCCACCTTTAGCCATCGCTGCCGGCGAGCTGGGAAGTGTTTCTCATTCAAGAACCGGCCAAGTGTGACCTTGTTCAACATGTGAGTTGACATCTAATTACAGGCTGAAGTGACGTGGTAGTTATCCTGGGCAAAGACCTGGGAGGAAGGGGTTAGTTAACAGTTATCAGAGCTTGGCAACTTGGCCCCCGCTTTTTCATTGTGTTATTCATTGCATTGCATTTAGCATTTTGCCCCATCCACAATTTAATTGGGTTCCAATGAGAAGATCAAATCTCTTTCCGCATTAGCTTATGATGGAAATAACCGTTTTAGAAAGGAAAGGGTCAACAGTCATGTGGCTTTCTTAAGGGCTTGAATGCTGGGAAACATCAGGTCACTTTTATAAGCCTTAAACTATCTTTTGACATTGCGGCTTTTGTTCCGAAGAAAGCTGCACTGTGCCTCTTGGTTGGTAAGGGAACAAGTTCGCTGCCTGCTGCTCTCTCTAGTCAAAGATCCCATTAATTCTGCCGGCCGCGAGGAACGCTTTCCCGGTATTTCATTCTGGAGTGTAATTGAGAGTGACACAAAGCGCTGGTGGGAATTGGACCATGCTGAAAATCCGTGCTTTTCCTTGCAGTTTTCTGCAGATAAATCAGCTCAGGTGGCACGAGGGGATTTCAAGTGCTCTGCCCTCAAAATTAATAATATCTGATTATTTTCTAGAGGATTTTTTGTACCTCATCACAGTTTGTCTGTGCAGCCAGGAGATGCAGGATACCTAGAACAGTGGCAAGCTGTGCTAGGTGACTGCCTGGGACAAGCCAGCTCTCCATCAAGCACAGTGTCTTCGAAGGGAAAGCCCTGTGGTCCTGTGATGCCGGGATCAAGACGAGATCTCCCTGTATGATACTGGTTTGCAAATTTCAGCCCGAATTTCACTCCCTTATGGTGCCTCTGAAGAGCAAGTGTGAGTGTCCCCCAGTGTCCCATCCTGGTGACTGCTGATTTTGCAGCACATCCTCCCTCTCCCCAGCAGAGCTGGTGACCATCACAAGACCCTGCCCCATGGCAGCTCGCTGTGGGGCTAGCCCAGGAAAACCTGGATTAGCCTCTGGTTTCCTGGCCTTTCTCCTGCCCCCGGAGACTTTACACCAGTGGGATTACCCTGCCCTTAATGGGCACACTCCTTTGCTCCAAAGCCTGTCAGGGAATGCCTTGGTTTAGGAGTTCCTCATATTGCTCTCAAGCAGAGCAGGACAGATCCTGAGTGACCCCAGCGAAGCCAGTGGAATGAAAACAGTGAAACTGGCCAGAATTTGACCTTTTCCTTGCATCTGGAAAGTTGCTCGGGATTATTTTTCCTTTGAATTCAAGCGGGTTTGTCTGCAGAGCTCGGTGTGAGATGCACTGTTTAACCGAGCTGAGCTGGAAGGAGACCTAAGGTTTGCAACGGGAGAAATGGCAGCCCTCCCACACAGCCCACGTGGAAGCGCTCGCCTCTCACCGCGTTCAGCTCGCGACGAGCTCGTCTCCATCTGCCGCCGTTTCATCTGGCACTTCAAAAGCAAGCAGAGATGGGGAGAGGAGCTCAGGTTTGGGGAACGGGAATGGTACGAGGAGGAGGAGCGAGAGGGGCTGGCCGGATTGGGCTCTTCTCCCCTTGTGCTGTTGGACCTTGGCCACAGGAAGGGTCTGGTGTGTGGCTCTTAGGGTCAGGGTTTGGCCACTGTGACATTTCTTTTTGCGGGTACCCAAATGTCTCAGGCCTTTGCCTTTCTGTTCCTCTGGGTCCTTCCCACGCATCCTGCAGCGCCTCTGTGAAATACAAATTCCGTTTGTTTTGGAGAGTTCTCTCTTGCTTCTTGAGGAGGCTTTTGGGGACGCTGCAGCTCACCTTCCTCTCGGTCGCTGCTTTACTCCTCCAGGTTTGCAGCTGAAGCAGCGTGAGGAAAGCGGTGAGTGTTAGCTAACACTGTAATGAATCTTATCCTGCTCGGCAAAGGTTGGAAGAACTGCTCCATGTTCCATCCGCTTGCAAGACGCCTCTTAGTCAAGATTAGTCAAGGATCATGGTCCTATGGTGGAAAACTGTTTATCTACACACCGAGTTCCAAGAGACTGTTAATTGTAGCAAGATACCCACCACTAACTCCTGTTCAGGTTTGATATGATCCCTGGTATGTGTAGGGCTCCTTCCGTCTCTTGAACATTGTATGAGCAGGATTGATATAATGGTAGGAAAATCACTGCTGCATCATCTTCATCCAACTGGGGTGTAAAAGTGGACAGGTAAATCATTTGCTCAACTGGGAATGGGATGAAGAGGACTGAAGAAATGGGTGACCATGGTGGGGGACCTTTTCCTTTGGCCAGGGTGCACAGTGGCACCTCCGCAGCTTGCTCAGAGGTGGATTTGAGAGGATTTTGTTTAGACTGTTGGAAATCCTGGTTGTTACAGCTGGTCGGGACATTTGGGTCAGAAGGTCTGGATTTCTAAGGGTGCTCAGGGAGGATAACCACTCCTGGGCCAGGGTGGTGGAGTAGCAACGGAGCTCCTATTTTGAGGCTAATCCACTATCCCACTGCTGAAATTAAAGTGTAGCCCAGAATTGGGGGAAAAAAAAAGAGTTTATGGTAATATGGTGCCTTCTTACACAATAAGTCAGCTCCCTATGGGCATTCTGAGTCATTTGTTGTTCTTGTTGATTTTAGTGACTAAAATAAGTTTATTCCATGCTTTTTTTTCCTGCCAGACCCCACAGACCCTCTCACCCCCAGCTCACAGGCAGCGAGACAGATTCCATTAATTCTTGTGCATTACTGAGGGATTTTAGTCAATGAGATTCCTGCTCGGAATTTCTCTGGGGAGGAATTGACTTCCCACTGACTGCGGATGGGACCCAAAGAGGTCAGTGCTCCAGACTCACCCAGGTGGGTGGTGGGAATACAACTTCCAGGGTTTCCAGGACAAAGGTGGAATTCTGTCCCCTTCAGGGCACCTGCCACTGAGAGCACGACCAAGCCTGGGCAAGTGAAAAATGAAGCCGCTCACCGAATAATGCAAAACTGACAGATTTGGGCTCATTTGGGAGGTTCAGACCTCTGTGCATGTGGCCTGGGGCATGTTTGGTCTGGGGGCACTGGGAGGAACTTGGCAGGGAGCCCTCTAAGGAAACCGTCTTATTTTGTAAAACTCGGGCTATGGGAGTCGGTGTGAGGAAATAACAACATCCGCTTTGGTTTAGGCAGGCTCTGTCCCGGGGGCCGCTCGAGCGTTGCAGGAGGCCACAGGAATTCTGCTCGTGACCACAGCCAGATTAATGGCTATTTTGGCAGCTTTTCAGGAGCGAGGAATTCGTCCACTTTCATAATATTGGCTAGAAATTCCGCATGAATTAATTAGTTTTATTACAGGACATGTCCTTCCCGCTCCTCCAGGGCTGCCTGAAACACTGAACTCATTACATGAAGAAATGAAAATAGTGCTAAAAATAAGAATTGGTATCCCGGGCCTTTGTAGAGAGACATGTGGAGTATACCAACATCCTCCACCAGACGTGCTTCTAAAGCTGTGGCTTTTGGCCAGATGAGATCTAAACCCAAGTTTTAGATCAATTGCAGTCATTAAAACACCCCAGCCTGCTCCACAAAGGTATCTTCCTCATCCTCTTGGCCCCTGCTCAGCTTAAGCCATTCATCCGGGGTCCCTAAGTTACGTCTGCAGTTTTAGTTTGATGCAGCATTTGAATCTGGCCCCTGGTGTTGTTTGATGGAGGTTGCACATCTTCATCCAGGTGCCCTCCTTCTCCCCGGATGATGGGTTTTCATAGCACCATTCCTACCTTGCCAGGGCACTCTTTGTGTCTAAGGAAGTATCTGGAAGTCCCTATAGCGAAGGGTGCTCTGAATTTGCCTTTTAATCAAGGGCATTCCATAAAAACGACAGCATGTGACTTTGGAAGGAGACGCTCGAGAGTCGACAGAGTAACTTCAGATTGAGCAAATACTTCCATGAGCTCAGAGCTGATAACTTTCTCCTGCTTTCTTACACTTGCAGGGAGCCTGCCTGTGGAAACATATCGCCTCTCACATGGCTTTCTAAACAAAGGCTCTCCGTGGCCTCAGTGCGCTCAGTTTTATTTTAATCCCTTTTTAGAAGCGCCAATGTTGTCTTTGGAGATTCACGTGCTGGTAAGGGGCAGGTGTGCAAAACGTGCACGGCTTGTCAGTCATTCTGGTGTTTGCTTTGCTAATATTGCTTCAGATAGCTGTGTTTAGGCAGGGGGGCTCTGCTTTTGTGTCCAACCCCTCCTTTCTGCTTAACCCCTGCTACGTGGACCAGGGCTTGACTTCGTGGCAGGCCTGAGCAGGGAGGTGGTGAAGCTCCTGCGGATCCCCGAGCGCCGAACCTGACTTGGTTTGTACTCAGCCCTGGTTGGCACCGTGACCCTCATCCTACAAGAACCAAGGCCAACTAGGCTGGCAAAAGGCTGCATCGCAAATTTTCCAGCGTTAACAAAATGTTGAAGAGCGTAAAAAGAGGTAAAAGAGTGAAAAATGAGAATGTTGACATAGATTTCTTCTGATCGCAGTCAGTTTGAAGATTTCTGCCTTTCTCATCATGATTGTCTTTAATTTCAGTTACTTTGCTCTCTTTCTTTAGGCTTATTTAAAGGACCTGTTACTTTAGGCTGGTTCTGTACGTGCTGAGAGAGACTGTTGGGCATTCAGAGCATTCTGAAAACACTCACGCAGATATGACCAGGCAGCAGACTGACCTGGTGAAAGGTCCACCAAGCCGGTAGTCTTGCCCTTGGTGCTGGTTAGTAGTTTATAAACCGGGAGTGGATGAAAAAGTTGAGTATGGAGTGAGTCTTGCCCCTGGAGCTACTCCTCTAGCTTCTAGCAGAGGCTTCAAATGCCAGAGGAGTCAAGCAGACCCTCAGATAATACACACATTGCTGCTCTGTCTCAAGGCTTCAACACAGGAAAAGCTAGACAAGAAGATGAGATGTGGGTTGCTCTTAGGAATCCAGTTTGCCACCTGCTCTCATCTCCGGTCGCCTTGTGCGGCTGGGAGCAGGAGCCGTGGCGAGAAGAAGGAAATTCCCATCACTTGGGCTGTGCCCAGAGGAAATATAACCCAGCTCCGGTCTGTAACTCAAGTTTTTTCTTCCTTGAGTTACGGGCTAGGAGAGTTCAGGTTTCACAGCTTCCTGGTGTGGTTGTGGTTGTCGCTGGTATCCTGTCCCCTGGAAATGATCTGCTCTAGCAGAGCTGAAATGTTCCAGCTGACCTAAAAACCTGCTTGCAGGTGAAATGCAGAGGCCCTCCTATAAATATTTAACTGAGTCTGCTTTTCTTTCTTACTTATTTTTCCCCCCGCAGTTCTTGTCTTTTACTTTCCCCGGCTTATGTACGGATACAAAGTCAACTGAATGCATAATCCCTCCATGATATCCTGCAACGAGGCTGCATTTTGGCAGTTAAATTACGCCTCTTGCTTGTCTCCCATCATCATTACCCGTGTTTAAGCCTGATGTTGAGCTAAGTGTTGAGAGTGTAAATGCTCCTGCGGGAGTGTTTACAAGCCACGGTGGACCATCTACTTCCATATAAATTACACCCTGAGAAGTTATGCAGCATCTGGAAGAAGCTTTTTTTTCTGTTCTTGCATTGAAGCTGTCCACTGTGTGCTACCCCCTTTCTCCAGACAGATTGGAAAACTAATGGGAGGGTTTCGGGAAATTTGTTCACGCGAGGGTTTTTAATGGGTAGGACTAGAGGCTGGTGTGGCAAAATGCATTTGCAGAGCGAGGAGGGCACCTCTGCAAGCGGCGCCACAACGCTCTGTGGGGTAGAGCCTTCGGTGTCAGCAGATGGACCAAAGCAAGGAAGCTCTTCCCGTGGTGGCAGCGATGAGAGCCCGCGCTCTCAAGCGGCACACGGTTCCCCTCCGCTCGCACCCTGGGTCTTGCGCAGCGCGGGAGCCGCGGTGCTCCGGAGCTGCCGTCGTGCCCTGGCTTGCAGCACCCTTGGGAGAGAGGAGGGTTTTGCTGCTTTCAGCTGGTGAGTCAACCCTGGAGCAGCCCGAGGCCAGTGTTGCAGGTCTGCCCTTTCTGCAGCTCGTCACAGTTTTGAGGTTGGCTGTTCTGCCAAGGCGCCGAGTGGGGAAGACTGAACCTCCCTCAAAATCCTGCAGCTCCCTGAGGAGCCACTGCCTGACCCTCATACCCAGGGTCCTTGGAGCATGTTTAAATGCCAAAATTTGGATAAACATTTTGCAGCACTGCCTGGAGGACGTCTGTCCAGGGGCTTTCCTGTGGAGAGAAATATCCAGGAAGCAGAAATAGCAAGTGACTAAGTGTCATGGTTGCATTTGTGCCATCTGAAAGGAACTCCCTATTTTCTTCTGTCTGTGAAAGTTGACTTCCTCTTCCCACTCCAGGAGCAGGCAAGCTGGCTCTCCTCGCCTGTGTCCTTGCTGCGGACAGACTGGACTGTTCGGGTCATGCTGAAAGGAAAACTCTCCTACTGGGGACTTTTCACTGTTGAGCTCCTTTCCAAAGCAACTGCAGGACTTTTCCTAGCCTTTAGAAGGCCAAGATGCAAATGCATCACTGGGATAGGGTAAGACTGGGCTTGTCTTGGTGCTCGGCTAGGTTTCAAGCCTCTCTCTTCCACCCTGTCTGTGCTGCAGCGTGGCTAAGTGGGCACTCACCCTGCTTTGGGGGGAGGCTGGTTGCATGTTTATATCCATCCCTTCCTGTGGATTTGTTCCCAGGCCCAGACTGGCTCTGGGCTACCAGAATTTGGCTTCTGCTGCACCATCAAAAGCCCCGTTGGAAGTCGAGGACACCAAGGCAGGAACTTCTGGGATGTTGTTCCTGGGGCTCTTATCCTGTGGTCCTCGAAGAGCCAGTAATGGGGTTGCATCTCAGGAGAGCAAAATGCTTAGACCAAACAACCTGCAATGTGCTCAGGGGATGACCCTATAGAAATGGCAATGGTGCCACACTCGTGTTAAGATGCAGGATGAGACAACAAAAAGGATCTATTGCAAAATGTCACAGGATTTTTTTTGAATTTATTGTAATAATCTGGTCCTTTCTAATAGCAGAAACCTGGATTTGTGGGTGAAAAAAATGTGGGTAAGAAATGATAACAGCAGCTGCTGCAGACAAGATAAGTCAAGAACTTGGTCCCTATGTCAAGAAGGCTTCTGGGGAGGCTCTGGGATCTCCCTGTTGCCAAGAGGAAAATACCCATCATTAACCCATGCCAACAAGTGCATTCAGACCAGTGTTATCATAGCCCCTCTTGCCTTCCTCTTTAGCTGTTCTTTTTTCCCCCTCCAGCCCTGGACATTTTCCTCCTTGCACTTTCCAAGCTGTTGGTGTGCTGATTTTGACCTACCTGGCTCGTTAAGACCTGCTCAAACCTGCCGTTTCTCTGGAGAGGGCAGTTGGTTGGGCTGGAGTCAGGTGAGAAGGTCTGTGGAAGCAGGTTTGGGCCCTAGGTTTGGAGCATGGTGGACCTACACGCTGGTTCCTGCTTGTGGGTAATGCCTGTGACATCTCATTTTGGTTTGACTAAACACCAGATTTTATCTAGGTAGCTTTGAAATATTGGGGCTTTTCCTCAGGAGCACAAAGGAACCTCAGAACAAGTCTGCAAAGGTGTCTCCTGTTGAGGGAGACCAGCAGCAGAAAGGGGTTCCTATTTGAAAATTTTTATAAAGAAGCAAGAGAGAAGAGACAAAACGATGCTCCAACATGCCCTTGAAGAACATGCCACCAGTTTATCCCATGATCCAGGATGTGGGTAAACTGTCTCCAGCTCTTTATCTGCCCCAGACAGGCTCTCTCTTCCCACTTTTGGGTCATCCCCAGTGATGTAATTTTGGTGCATGTCACAAGCTGTCAGTATCTGGCAGAGGGACTTGCAGTGATGCCACGGTCATGGTGAGCATCCTCAGCTGCGGTCGTTCTTGAGTCTTGGCTCAGGATTCTTGCTGGGACTTTGCTACAAACTCACCTCCAGTGCCCCCACGGGGCTCCTGGTACTCAGGTTCCCCTCCATCCCAGTTGTTGAACCTGGTCTTCTGTTTCTTGTGCTGTCCTTCTAAATGCACCAAAAAGAAGCCTTACATTTCACCATAAGCAAACAACTTTTGGTTGCTGTTGTCACCGTGATTAAAACCAAACAGGACCAAAACCTGCAACATTGTCTATATGCCCAGTCTTATTTCCTCTTTTCCTCTTATTTCCTCTTTTGCTTTTTTTTTTCCAGATCATAAGCCAAACCAAAAAGCCTCCAACAGATCCTAGGCATTTGTGCAGTCCTAGCTTTCATGCAAACGCACAATTGTTTCATAAAAATATGGGCAAGAATTTGAACCACAGTGGATTTTTCTTTCTTTCTCAAGTGCATCTGGAGAGAGCTGCTCCTCTCTTCTGGAGCTCTACTGAGATGTTCTAGCCCTAGCCTAATTCTAGTCCTCTCCTTCCAAGACCAGGGCAAAGAGGAGGGTATGAAGAAGCTGTGGAGGAAGGAGTGTGATTGTGAGTACAAGTGGGTCTTGGAGTGAGGTTTTCCTTGCAGCTTCTTTGGTGCCCTGGGTGAGTTAAATGTCCTTATCTCTTGTCATCCCTTTCCCCGCTCCCTCATAGCCTCAGCAGGGCTTTCCCAGATGCCCATCCCGAGCTATTGCCACGTAGCCCGGCTGGAGTCCTGAGCCTGGGCTGCACTTGGGCTGGCGCCCGTCCCGTTTCCCAGGGGGGCAAAGGCTGCGAGGAAAGTTTTCCCAGGTCTCAGCTCAGCCGATGAGCCGCAGCGCGCGAGGGCTGGGAAGGAAGCGGCTCCTCATCCCTTTGCCTCTTTCCTATTACCTGAGGCGCTGTCTGTCTCCTCAGCATGCAAATTCCTCTCTGCTTTGCATCGCCCGTAATTCAAACCGTTTCAAATCGCTTTCCTCCTCCATTGATATCAGTTTTCTGACTTAGCGTTTCTGCCGCGGTCGAGTTCTGGCCTTCACCCTTTCGGGGCTGGCGCCCGCTGAACCCAGCTGAGAATGCGGCCCTTTGTGCGGGAGCTGCTCGCCGGAGCCGGGGGAGTTTTGCCTTCCCCGCTGTGAGCCTTTTTGGCCAGCGAGCGCGTGCCCTTTTCTGGTGGGGAGGGATTTCGGGGGTGAGGGGGAGGTGAGAGCGCTCCTTGTGCTTGAAGAAAAAATGATGAATGAGTCTCTTGTGCTTCTGAACAAAACCAGGAAATCGAGGAGGGCGGGGGGAGGCAAGAAAAGGAGGAAATGAGAAACAGTAAAGAGGCCTCCCCCGCCTTCATATAAGCAATCACTCCACAGCATCTGGAGCCCAGTAAAAGTGCCGTTCCCAGGAGAACTCGCACTCGCCAGCCGCACAGATCCCCTTTATT
>JAWLRI010001089.1:5007759-5026919 GCA_034781795.1 Crypturellus tataupa
ACAGTACCTTGCCGGCGTCGTGTTACCGCGGCGCAGACGCTGGGATACTCTATCCAGCGTGAAATCTGCTGGAACCGAGTCAGTCCTCCTGCCCTCCCCCTTGCAAAATGTTTTGGATGCGTTCGGAGCAGCAGGGCTGACTACAAAGTGGGTCATTGCCCGTTGTGGTTTTGATGTGGTTTGAAGTGCCCTCAGGTTGGAGTTAGCGTCTCGAGAAGCCCTGACTAAGCTGTTTAGTGAGAGCGATGCGGGAATATCCAGCTCCAGTGGAGCTGGAGAGGAGGGCACCCCAAAACAAGCAGTCCCATGCCCAAGCCACCCTGCTTGCCCACCGAGGGTCTCTGCGTGGAGCAGGGTCTGGCAAAGTGCTGGTTCGGTAGCTCGTTTAGTGTAATCCATCCATCTGTGGATGGACAGCGAGTCCCCGTTGGAAGCATGTTGCGATTTGATGACTCACTCCAAAGAAATGTCTGTATTGTTCGTTAGAGCACATCTTGTCGGGACCTCGGCAGGTTAAATTCTCCACTGGTGTTACTGCACCAATGTCACCGCTTTGCTTTTTGTGGATGGAGCTTGCTGACAAGTGAGCACCCAGTTCCTGAGCACAGTTTGATAAGGCTTTAAAATGGTATCTCCAATTCCCAGGTAAAAGACCCTGCATGAAAAGCTCTTCTCACCCATCTGCAGCTGCAGAGGATCTTTTAAGCAGCTCAGCATCGTTGTGGCTCAGGCACAAATATCAGATACTAATTTAATTGTACTTCCTAACCCTTTGTCACTGTGTTCATGAGGTCCACCTGAATTTAAATGATGAGTTTGCTTCGTGAGGAAGCTGCTCCCTATTTTTTTTTATTCTCTTCCTCTGTAGCTTATTGAAATAGCTCTGCTGACAGAGCACCTCCAACTTTATGCTGGTGCAGGGAAGATCAGGCTCTAGCCTGCTGTCTTTTATTTTCCATGTTTTATGGTACTTTTGAACCATCTGTAACTCTTAACCACCTAGTAGGGGTGTTTCCTTTTCCTGGTGCGAGAGGATGCTGAGGAGCTTTCCTGCTCCCTTCTCCGTGGCCTGTGTGTAAATGTGCCAGGTGTGCTTTAACAGCCGCTGTCTTCCGCCCCGAGGACGCGGAGGAGCATTGCTGAAATAGCACTCGGGTCCTGCTTGGGGATTTGCAGTATGCAGGATCCTATAGAAAAAAACTCTGTAGTAGCAAGAGGGCAGACAATGGAAAATCTGTGTTCATCAGTGCTTTTATGTATATAAAAAGCATATATTTCATGTCTTATATGTAGACATGTAGAGTTTGTTTTCATTCAGGATGTAGCACAGTGCTGACTGACCTGCTTGTGAGACCCCATTTTTGCTTTTACAAGTCAGGAGAGTATTGCACATATCTGAGAAACATTTTTTTTTTTTTGGTCCTGTACGGACAGGAATGAAGTTTCCTTTCTGCAACAAGGTCAGTCCAAATCTCATCTTAAATGTTTGCAGCTGCTTTGAAGTTTCTTCTTACCACCTTGTGAGTGAGAGGGATCTCATTCTATTTTATGAATCTAGTGTTTCACTCTGCTATCTTTTGAAGGAGCTTCCTTTCAAAGAACTCTAAAGTGAGATGGAAAGTGGCATTAATGGAAGGTGTTTGGAGAGTGCTCAGGTGAAGGAAAGGCAGAAACACCTTAATTGCAGAGGGGTTGCAGACACCCTGCTATTTGGATGAAAGACAACAAACAAAACTAGGTTGCTGTCTTGCAAAATGATATCTTTGGGTTTTCCTAACCATTTAACCATTGGAGAAAATGATAGGAATTTGGGCCACTTGGCTGGTGCAGGCCCAACAAAAGTTGACCGGGCTCAAGGGCAAAAGCAACACTGCCTCTGAAACTAAAGCAGCTCATGGGGACTGTTCAGGGTCTAGAGGAGGGGACATTAAGGAGGAGAAATACTGCAAAATGCTCAGCTCTTGTGTCTGCAGCCTCAGGTTGGTTCGGGCCTGCTCAGGTGGACAGTAAAGGCTGGTGTGCAGACGGCTATGCTAACCTTTTGGGAAAGGGTTTTGAGAACTAAGTATTTCTTGCAGTAATTCTGTTAGGATGCTTGGAGAAGACACCTTCTCCTCCTCATGCCAGCAGCGTCCAGAGGTGTCTGGTGGGGCATGAAGGGAAGTGGTTCCTAGGAGATGACAGGCTACCTTTCACCCCTTCTTTTGGGGTTACGCCAGGAGATGCTCCTCAAGTAGGGCCCTTGGATGACCAGGGAGGGGAATGTGCACGATCAGCAGTTGCTGCTGCCATCTCGGACCCCGAGGTCCCCTCCCTTGGCTGCTGCTACGTGGCTGGGACCTTGCACTGGCTAATGCTGGCACGAGCCAGCACGGTTTGAACCTGGCAAGTCCCCTTTCCCTGGAAGTGGCTTAATGGAAAGTGCCAGGCTTGTTGTTCTGGGCAACTGCTGGATTTTTTGGGATGAAGCCCTTGAAATTCGTTGGGCTCGCTCAAAGGGAGAGAAATCTTGGAGCTTGTCGTCTTCCTCGGGAAAAGCTCCCAAGGGAAGTCTGACTCCTCTGTGGTTTCCATAACACCAGATTGAGGTGTCTGCGTATCCTGGTGTCTTACTAATTTGCCAGTGATGATTTCTGGCGTTATTTTTAACAGATGCATTGTGCAATTAATAGGCTTTTTATTGGTGGCAAACTAGCTGGGTAGGGCAGGTGATGGTGCCAAGGCTGGAATGGCCGATGTGCCCCTTGGTGCTGTGGAAATGAGTTGTTTTGTCCTATGGAAAAAGCACCTGTGGCTTGGGATTGTTCCGTACATGTGAGCTATTCCCAGGGATTTTGTGCAGGAATCGGTTTGTGTGCAAGGGCCAGGGGCTGCTGGTCACCTCTTTCCCTCTCCTGCAGCCTGAGATGGAGCAGTGTGGGAGCTGCCACCATCTAGGCTAATTTCAACTGAAAAGTATCAAACTTCAGTGGCCAAGGAAAGAGCGCTGACCTATTTTGGACACTTATTTATATTCAAGTTGCTTCTCCTGCGTGCTCGCTCTCTGTCTGTAGGAAGCTGTTGTGACTCCAATATTTTTTCCCTAAGTTCTCCCCTCCCATAGCTTTTGCTTTTTAACAGGATATCATCTAGGATTAACATCTGCATTTTACAGAAATCATAATAATTTTTATTTTCTTGATGAAATGGTACTTGTGCTAATTGAATTCTGTAGTACAGCTGAGTCTATGACTGCATTGTTTCAGTTTTTTTTCAGATTCTCTTCTTATTCAGAGTTTTTCCACAGATTAAGGTTTACAGGCTAAAAAGCTTCTAAAATCAGGAAGAAGTTGAACATGTGTCAGTGTTGACCCTGGCCACAAGTGGCACAGAAAAGTCATCCAATGTAGAGTCACAAAAAAAAATCATGAAATTTAATTTAAAAAAAAGTAAAATATTCTCATGTCATTTACTGACTCCATCACTTGGCTTAATGATCTAATTGGTGAATTTATTTTTATTTTTTATTTATGCTGCAGTTCATTGTAAGTTTCTGGTGTCTTTTATATTAGAAATGTTATGTCAACATCCAAATTTCATCAGTGAAATAATCATGAGATCTGAAAAGCACAGCCAGTGCAGCCACGTGTGCTAGTGTTAGCAGGATACTTGTCATCTTTCTTATTTTGGGATTTTTATTTAATACTGTGAGCAGTAGGAACATAAGCTAGACATTTAACAAAGAAAAGCAATTAAAGAAAAAAATCATCAGTATAAATGACTGACAATTGCTTTAATTCATTGTACTTCATGATTTTTACCTACTTTAATGTAGAAATCTTTTGAATTTGTGCATTTTTTCTTCAAGAGACCTGGAACATTAGGAGTGAAAAAAAATTAAAAAATGGAGAGCTGCTGGATTTTTGGAAATTAACAGCACTTTGGCTTTAGTAGTCAAGTTTGCAAAATCTCTGAATTTCAGCCTTATGCTTAACTAGTTATGCCCTTGGTACATCTATGTGAAGAGCATCTCCAGCCCCCAAAAAGTTGGATTTGGCCCAGGCTGCATCTGTGCAGGCTTAGGGAAATTTCCTATTACGCAGTTGCAATATGGGGCTTTCATGTCTACTGTGTCTGCATTCGTGTTTTCAGAGTGCCCGTGTTGTGAAATTGTAAGTGGCACCTGCACAGACAGACACGCAGCCACTTGCACACACCGAGTGTTTCTATGGCCTTCCAGAACCACCGTTGATCTATGCGTCTCTTCCTGAGCCTGTTCTGTATGGGAGGGTGGCCTCCTATGATTTTTTTTTTCTTTAATTATTATTTTATTATTTTTTATTTTGCATTGGGCTCTGTGGATGGCTCTGTTTCAAGCTGTACCTGCCTCCATGGTTGCTCTTTAGCACTTCTGGCTTCCACCATCTTCTCCTGTTGTAGCTCAGGGTCAGATGCTGTAATGTCAGGAGCAGCTTTTTCCCAAATATTGCATATTCCCAAATATTTCCTATATCCCAAGATACTGTGACATGCTGTGGGTGCACTCAATCCATGGGCAGTCCTCAATTAAAGTATCCAGTTGATGGTGGCATAGCCCATATGATGGGCAAAGGGGCAGACTTTGAGTTTGTTTCAGCAGAAATAGCAGTTGGGGTCCCTGATCCAAGACCTCGCATTGACACAAAAGCCTCCTACCAAGTAGCTGAAAATTTCAAATTTCCCTTAGCAGGAGTAAAATGTGGCACGGTCAAAGGAAGGCCTGTGTGGTGCATTTAGGAATTAATGGTTCGTATTTAGCCTTGATGACTTGTGCTGCGTTCAACACACTGAAAATGCAGGTTTATTGATTTGAATATTGATTTGAAATGCCCCTTATTCAAAGTTATCCTCTTTACGAGTGAGGAAGACAACTTGAAGGAAGATATTCTGTACTGGATGGGCTGCATTGGCATGTTTAACATGGTTTAACTAGTCTGCTTTAGAAGTTTTAATTTGGATTAATTTTCCCCTGTATAAAGGAATAATTGAGTCATTTTACTGTGTAGCGAATGAATGCAGTGAAATAATGTTTGTAAAGGACATTTGTGCTCGCACAAGGAATTTCCCTGGACCTGGCATTAACTGCCCTGACTGCCACATGGGCAAAGCCAGGGACTGAGTCACTTTGCGGAGTGCTTTAGACATTCCCCTTCAGCACCCAGCCTGCGTGCATCATGCGTATCAGGCCTGAAGCCCCAATCTTCTTATATTTCAAAACTTTTTTTAAATTTATTTTTTCCTTCTTCCTCCAATCCTTCAAAATTTGTGAAGGATTGAATCCTTGTACTTCTAGTTGTTTTCATGTTGATGTTGCTTACACATGTGCTACTGTTGCACACCTTATATGCCTTATCCTTATAATGGATTTCCTGTGGATTTTCCATCACTTGGGTCTAGATCTGCGCCTTGGTTGTCAGAATGAGAGTTGGTGTGTGAGGAGTCACAGCATTAGGATAGATGGAAACACCATTTCATGTGCTTCCTGTTCTGTGCATGTTGGATTTTCCAAGAATTTTAGAGGTGAAGAAGTTGCTGCCCTTGCACATGTTTTACAAGACGAGGGCATCCTGAAACAACAGTACCTGAGTTTTTGGCCTGTCAGTTAGAGCTCTGGCTTTATGAATTTGAAAACTGTCTGGAAATGGGACTTCTTGGAGTTCAGCACTGCTGTTTTTCTTGCTTGATATCGCTCCTATCATACTTGCCTCTAAGCAGGAGGACTCTAAAGTCACAGTCTACCTCCACTAGTGTGGCAGGATGGCAGCTCCCTAAAGCTCCATGTTAGTTTCTATTTTTTCACATGGCGAGGGCTGAGAGCCGTGCACAGAAAGTGCTGGATGTGCACTTCAAAATTCCTTGTGGAAGCCTCTCTGCCGAGCTGTAATGAGGTGGCTGGTGTGCACGCGTGCACGTATGTGCTTCTGCAGCCTGCAGGATCAGGAGTGCTTGTGTGTTTGAGGCAAATCGGATGAGTATCTGGCTCTTGCACGTGCAGACTGCAAGTTTGCAGCAGACCTTCCTTGCCTTTGATGTGCCTGTGCTGTAACTAGAGACTTCTGCAGAGGAGATGAAGATTAGGTTGTGCAGGTGATAAGTTGGCAGTGAGGTTTGCTGTGGTTTCAGCTGCTGGGGTGAGGAGGGATGGGAGCAGCGCGTCTCGGATATTCGATACCCCCGTCCTCCGCTGCGCGCTCCGAGCCGGCCGTCACGGAGCAGCAGCGGCGCTACAGTAGGTCACAGGACCTGTGCCACCGAGCTGCTAGGGTGAGGTTTAGTTTAACCCAAAATGCAGAGTCACTAGGCCTGGGATTTCAATGGAAGCGGCAGGTAACAGCCACCCCATTCGCACTGTGTTAGGCCCTGGCGGCGCTCTTGCCCCTCATGGACTGAGCTTTGTGCGAGGGTCATGGCCGCGGGTCAACGCGCTGCTTCTAGGACGGACCCGCCTGTTGGGAGCGCGCTGAGAGGGTGGCCATTTTAATGAGGGGTTTCTCTTTGTGTTTGTGTGTTGTTGGTGGTATTATTATTATTTTTTTTTAATTAACCTTTGTTTTCTGTCAAGAAAGCTGTCCCGGGGCACGACTTAGCCAGGCGAGCATGCCCAGACAAAGGGAGCATTAAACCTGCACAGAGGGAGGGGAGAGGGTTACACCTCTAATTACTTGATGTTCTTGGGTTTTTTTTCTTTCTTTCTCTTCCCTTTTTTTCCCCTCTGGTGACTGACGGGTTTTGAAAAGACTTGCCGGGTTGGGTTCATGATTCACGGGGGCAGAGCATGTTGTCAGGGAGAGCTGCGGGGCGCCGAGGGCAGGCGATGCCCTCGCACGGGCATTGCTCACGCCTGCGTCAGCGCTTCTGCTGCTCCCGTGCTCGAGGCTCTCGGGTGCTCCAGGCCCATGGTGATCAGGGAAGAACCATCTTGCTGCCCTTGCTGCTGTGTGGAGTGAGTGAGGAAGAGGAGGCTGGTGCTGTGTCATGCTCCTAGCCCCCAAATGACCTGAGCTGCCATCCTGTCCCTGCCGCTGGTCTTCACACCCGGCTCTGGAGCTCATGGTGGATGATATCCAGGGTGTCCTGAGCAACATGAGATCTGGGATGGGTGTTTGGGCTTGTCACGGCCAAATGAGAAGGAGGAAAAAAGGGGAATGGGAGCAGGGGTGGAGGTGGAAAGTGGTGAATAAGCAGCTGTGGGGTTAGTGGTTGGGAAGAGGGGAAGAAAGCGTAGACATGCGGAGGAGGGAACTTGCAGAGTGGTCACAGGGCAGGCACTGAGGCCAGCTGACCAGGAGGCCTTGGCAGGGGTTCAGGGATCTAGCTTTAGGCAAAGATGATAAAATGTGGCATTCAAAGACAAGTTCCAAAGCCTGAGAGCTTGGATACAAAGATTTCTCTGAAGAAAAGGCACATTTTTAGGCTCATTGAAAAAATTTCCTCCTTCCCAATGCTTTTTGGGTATGCAGTCCCCCACCTCATAGCTGGAGTAGTGCAGAAGGTGCCCTGGAAGCTTGATGAACATTGGTGGCCAGACAGTGTGGGGCAATGTGGCTAGATAAGATTATTGTGAAGTTTTTGCACATGGAAAAAGGCCCAGCCATCCTATGGCTGTTGAAAGATGTAGGGGAAGGGGCCTTTTCTCATCCAGAAATGTCTCAGGATGGTTCTGTAGCTTGAGGTGCTGCTTCCCCTACTTCTCCGTCAATGTCATCAAATAACTTGGCTAGATGTTGCTCTCAATTTTTTTTCCAGTCTTTCCTTCACCATTTCACCAACTCTTTCCTGCTGGGAGTTGATTCCGCATTCTAATAAATCTCATTTAGTGTTTTAAAGAAAATATTTGCCAGCAGATTTCCTACTCCCCCTTCCCATCTGGAATATCTCTGACATTGATTTCATTAATGAAAATTTGCTCCTAGAAAAAGGGGATGAGCATCTTAGCCACCTTCAATGAAATCCATGTCCAGCCAGAGTAGGAAAATTTCCAGTGTGTGTGTGTGTGTGTGTGTGTGTGTTTTGTTTTCAGCAGAGAAAAGCTGCAGGAACCAAATAATGGCAGCTCAGTTGCATCTTGCAGACTGCAACAAGCTTATAAGTGTCTCCCTTTTTTGTCCTTATTTTTTTTTTCTTAAGTCTGTGGATTCTTTTATTAAGTAGAGCTGAGGGACTGTGGCAAGCTACCTCCTTTGCAGGAATCCCTTTTGGCTTGCAAGGATTTATTCATGTAGTTATGCAATCCATGTTGAATTTCCAATCTGTCACAGTTTTCCGCTGCTCCCTCCCCCTTTTGTCCACCAGCCCAACTGGGCTCCTACTGAGCCTCCCCATTGAGTGACGTGCTTTAGAAACAGTCCCTGTGTGTCCCGTCCAGATCCGGTGACCCTCCGCGTCCCCGGATCTCTTCCTGGAGCAGGGCAGAGGCAGGTCTAAAGTCTCCCCCAGTTTAAGGTTACCCCTGCTAGGCGGGAGAGCCATCATTTTTCATCATGAATTCTTTTCTGAAAGCCCGCGGTTGCCTGGTGTCTCGGCTTCTCTCTGTGCATCTGTGTGGGAAAGTCACTGGCATTTCTAAGTGATTCGCATTCCTTGCAGGAAGAAATCTCGGAAGCGGAGAAGCGTGTGACCCTTTAGAGTAGTAAATCAAACATGACCAAGAGCCAAAGTATTGGGGAAAAGCTCAGGAGCCTTCAGTGATATTAGCTTGCATGGGTGATGGCTGAGCTCTGTTTTACTTTGCTCAGAGGAGTTCAGCTGCAGGAAGGAGTTCTCAGCACATGAGGTATCAAGGCCCTCTGCTCCTCAATCCGCCTGCGTTGGGGACCTTACCCACTGCTGACACTTGTCAAATCTCAGATAGGACCCTACCTCTACTACACAGTTAGAAGTATAGAAAGGCACTTGGTTTTTCCTGAATAGTTCTAGGTGGGGGAAAAAAAATCCTCTACTTGAGGTGATAGGGAGGCTGTGTGAGGTTTGATAACTTGAATGTATGTGCTGTCATCTCCCAAAGTTCAAAAAGATAAGTTATCCCATCTGTTCTGAGGAGGTTACCTCCTGTCAACCAAGGAGGGATTACTCGTGACAAGACTGCCCTTTCCCTACTCACAGAGGATAGTGGCTTAGCCTAAGTCATCCCCTAGTGCTTGAACTAGTCCTATAAACTGCTTAAAACTGAAGCAAGTGGTTGGATGCGTTGAGGCAGTTTGCATGACTCTAGTCCTGCTGAGGGCCACGTATGGAGGATTCCTGGGGCTCTGCTGGTGAACAGCAACCAGGAGGCCGTGACAGATTGCTCACAGACACCCTGTGCTTTCCAAGTGGTTGTCCCAAGCCTTGTCACAGCATTGCTGCTGGCGGGGGGGACCTTCAGGGATGTGTTGTCACACTGTGTTGGGAAACGCTCGTTCCACGATCTTTTTCTTGTCGCTGGGCTCGCTGATTGCAGAGTATCTGGAGAGGGTAAATGCAGATAGCTGTCTGGAAAAGAAAAACTTAATTAAAAACTAATTCCTTCCTTCTTCCTCTCTACCCCATGCCATGTCACACTACCACATTGCCTTCCTTTCAGCGTGTGCTGTGGAGGAGAGGGCATCTGTGCTATGCCGACCTCCTGTTCGAGCTGCCCTTCGGGTGATGCTGGCACTGGCAGCACCGTTGGGTGCCGTGATGGACATTATCCATGGGATGAGCTACAGCTGAGCCACCACAGTGAGGGGTAATGAGGATTTTTCACTCTATTCCTCTCAATCAATACTTTGCAAATATGAGCGAAGGAGCTGGGCTTTGAGGAAGGAATAGAGTGAAGAAGATAACTGAAGTACGTGTGTGGGTTTTTTGTTTGTTATAATGGGTGGCAACGACTCGCTTTGCCATCTAAAGTGTTTCAGATCCTTGACAGTTCCAGCAGAGAGGATAATAAAAACTCACTCACTGTTCTTGTTACAGGGTGCTCGTGCCTGGGAGATGCACAAACATGGTGCAACAGGGAGCTCTGGCAGGCTGTGCGCCTCCCAGGATTGCAGTCAGCCTGAAGGACTGTAACTTTCCAGCCAGGTGGAAAGAGTGCAGTGCTGAAATGATCCCAAAGGTCTAAACTTCAGCCTTTGCATTCACGGAGCATTGTGCAATTGCGAAGGGAGGGGTGAGGAGAAAAAAACTGAAGCAAAACAAACCAATCTTACCCTAAAACTCACTTTCTCTGCTCTCCCCCGGTGCAGAGCGGACCTGGCATCTGACACCCCCATCTTTCTCCGTGCTGATTTCTGTTACTAATTCTTCTTGCTGCAACAAGTGTTAAAATCTCAGCTGCTAAGCGGCAGGCCTGGGCTGTGTTTCAACCCACCCCCCTTCCCAGGGGCTGTTGACGTGCCTGTGCTTGCGTCCTTTGTGCTCGTCCTCCGTCCTGACGCAGCTTTTTCCTTTCTCGCTCCTCTCCCTCTCTCGCTCCCTTTCTTGAAGGGTTCAGCCTGGGGATGTGACGTGTTCTCGGGCCCGTCAGCCTTGGCCGTGTTCCTTGACAGCTACCCCAACCTGAGGAGAGCAGAAAACTTGCAAGAATATCTGAAATGGTGATTTGTTTGAGAGTCTCTTGGGTGAAATGTCGCAGGGGCAAATATTGCTCCTTGTGGGCATGGCTGAGTGGAGTCAGGAGGTCTCTCTCGTGGAGGAGCAGCCCGAATTCCTCATTTCCAGCGCGGCAAGCCTGGACGTGGGCCAGCCAGCGGGGTCCCACTGACCCTCTGCTCTGCGTTCTGCTTGGTTCCTCAAGTTGCTTTTAAGTGAATTCAAACTTAATTCCCGCTGCCTGCTCCAGCCCTGTCGCTGGGTCTCAGTCACGTGGGATGTGCTGGAGCCCCTGTGCCGTGGGAATGCCTGGGGTGCAGGGCTTAGCTGGGAATCTCCGTCAGCTGGCTGCAAAGGGCACGGGGAGGCGAGCCGGGGCGTTGTGACCGTCCCCTCTGCAGCCTGGCCGGTGCTGGGGCTGAAGCGCCCTGTTTCTGTGCTGCCCGTCTGGCCGTGGCCGCCGCACTGGCACCTGCGCCCGCGGGGACAATGTGGCCTTTCTGCAGGCAGCAGCTGGGGGCAGGCGGTGAGCGAGCCCTGCCGCAGGCTTCGCTGCGCGCTGCTCCCGCTCGCGCTGTCCTCCACGGACCGGGGGGGACAGAGTGCCCTGTGCTGCCCCAGGACCTGACCTTGCAGCTCTGCACGGCTTTCCTTAGTACGGAAGAACACATGTGTTCTGCGAGGTCGGGTTTCCTGCCTCTCCCCGACCCTTTAAAAGCCTTGAACTCTGCATTTTTGATCCCAAGCAGTCTGCACACGTGCGTTTTGTAGATCTGGAGTGCTGCAAGTGCTCCAAGCTTACAGCTGAAGAGCAGATCCTCCCCCCTTGCCATCCCGGTGGTGGTGACTCCTCTGTGGTTTTAACTCTCTAATGAGAGTGTCTGGAGGATAAAGTGCAAACATGGTCCTTGTTTAGCTCTTGCACTCAGTAAAGACTTCTGTTTCTTGTTTTAAAGCAATCTACTGGCTGCTCCCATTCGGAGCCTGGCTCTCTTCCAAATGAGCCGTGTGTGTGGGCACGTGCGGATTATCTTTGTCTCTATGGCTACCTCTAAAACTTTCAACCAGCAAATTGCTGGAGGGATCGAGCTTCCAAAGATACTGGTTTCCTACTGCTTTTGTGAAAATAGTTGCTGCGTGGATGGGACTTTGCTTTGTCTCTGATGGGATATGGCAGAAACTTGGCTGGGGAGAGAACCAGTGATCCCAAGCCCAGTGTCAGAAAAGAGCTACATTAACACAGCACTTTTTTTTTTCTCTGTTAGTTCTATCACTCCAGTGTATTAGTGTTAATTAGGCCATTTTACTAATTATCTGTACATCTGCATAGGAGGGGTAACTGATAGCTTGCTGATGGGTCCCAGCTGGGAACGTTAGAGCATGAGACACAGGCTTCATGAGTCACGTGCAGGCAGGAGGGGTTTGATTCTCACCTCCAAGAGCTCTTGTTTGCCAGGGTTTTAAATCATTTCTGAGATCCCCAAAGTCCCATGGGGGAAGGAGAAGTAAGTGTTCTCTCTGAGCATTAAACGTGCTTTTCCAAAGACAGTTAGTACATGCAAGCCATTTGCTGGTGTGTGACTGTTAAGAGCTGCTGTCAACATTTCAGGAAGATAAGTAGCAGCCGTTACAAAAATCATCATCATCACCGTTATTAGCATGATGATGATTTGGCTTTCTTCAGGCGCCTTCCCGGTTGGGGAGTTAAGGATGTTTCTAATTAGTCAGCACTTCTGGCTCTGGAAGACGGCTCGCTCAGACGCCCGTCCTGATGCCTCTGCGGTGTTCCCTGGAGCTGACCCTGGGGAATGCACCATCCCTGTGCCCCTAGAGAAGGTCCTGGGCTCTGCTGGGAGGGCAGGAATGAGCTAGAGCGGGGGCAGAAAAGGGGGGCTCATGGACCAGCCTGTGTTGAGACCTTTTATGTAGGAGATGAGCCTCTTAGAGGGAAGCCTTTTGTTGGAGACTTACAGGATTGTCTCATGCCATGAGCTGGGCATGCCAAGTCCTGTTTTCTTCCCTGCCTTCCCCTGGAGGTAGAGCGGCCCACAGCCCCTGGCTGCCACCAGGAGGGGTTTATGTCCCCCCTTTGGATCCAGGTGCTCGGCAGCGTGCACTTCTGTTCTGGGCTGAGAGATGGCTAATGCACAATGAAGAAACCTTTCGTGGTAAGGGAACACACAATCTCTTAAAATTCTTTTTAGACTGACCATAAGAGTCAATCCCTGTAACAAGATAAAGATTCAGCCTGTTTTTGTGTGTCATTTTAGTAAAAATGGGTGGTAATGTTCCCCTTCCTTCTCTCTGTCACTCCACCGCATGCTTGCTGCAGTAATCTCTGAAGCCATTTGATCTATGTATTATTCATTATTGAAAACGGCAGAAATGAGAGGCTGTTCTAAAACTTTGACATCAGAGAAGCTGGGTGAGAGCATTCCCTGGTGCTGGTTCTTGGATACCAGCTTCCTTGCTTCTGCTCACTGGAGGACACAGCAGTTTGCTGTTTGCTGTCCTTTCTGGCAAAGGAGATGCCAAAACTGGTGTCACTTCCTCTTCTGTTTTCTCTTCAGAGCTGATTCCATCCCTTACTGATGGCAGACTGACTTCTATGAGACCTTCCTTGTTCCTTCCCCAGTCCTCTGAGTCTAATTCACTTTCTCCAAGCCCTTGATTAAGCAGCACAGCCCTCAAGCTTGGAGTAAGTTGCTATGGAAATGCAGAGGTTCTTTTGGGAGGGAAGTGTCGTTAGGAAATGGGCTTGGGTTGGTGTGTGTTTGGCATCAGAGCAGAAGGAAAGACAGGGCTGAAACTAATAATGTTCCTAGAAAAGAAACAACAAACTGGTCAGTGATGGGAAATTATGGAGGAGATGCAAATGTGGAGGAGAAACGGGGAAAGGAGGGAGGAGTGCACTGCCCAAAAATGAGAACTGCCATTGCTTTCATTGGGAGTGAAATAATATTAGGTGTAATTGGTGCTGTGGTCTAAGTGGCAACAGTGCCCTGAAACAAAGTCACTGAAACATGGGGATATTTGCCTCTGGACACATGTACATGGACAAACAGGTGTCTCAGGAAGAAATTCATTTGCCCTGGGAAAAAGTTACCCTGGATGGGAACTGGTTAGGTCAGGTTTACTTCATTGCAAGGGGTTGCATCATGTGGTTGCAACTTTTTTCCTTTGCTGTAGGGTATCTAGGGATTTCCTAGGTGATCCTGTCTGTGTTCCTTCCCCTTGATGCTTGAGACCTCTCCAGTCTTATGGACTGCTGTGGTGGAAGAGCATAGACCTGGCCTAGCTCATTAAGGTCAAATGTGATCAGAACAACTAGGATGATCTGGGAGCATTAATTAGTGCCTTCAGTGGAAGGTAAAGGTTCATTTTCATTGTGGCTGCCCTTTGAAGACGTGATGGGCTCTGGTGAGATCTTCATGGAAGCAGTGAAACAAGATGCTTCTCTGGAGAGGTACCATGTGTCTGGCAAGAGCCCTTTGCCCTGCTGTGTTGCTTCCATAAGGTGCTCTCGTCTTCTAGTTATTATCTATCTGCTTGCTACTGGTTTTGTGGCTGAAGCAATAGGTCAACACAGGAGGCCACCCTGCCTTTGTACATCTCTGAGTTTGTTGTTCCTTTGTCTTGTCCTTCTTCCAAAGCCGTGGCCATTAAGGTCGTACAATGGGGAGCAAGCAGGAGCCTTCCTTATGGTGCAAGGAGCAGCCCAGGCTTGATTTATGCAAGTTAAATTTCCTAATCCAATTGTGCTGTATCCCCTGGGAGAAAACAAGGGCTGGAGTCTGGAGCCCAGGACTCCGTTCCTGCTCTGCCACCGATGCCTGCATGCTCTTGAATAGGTGACCATCAGTTGCTCTGACTTGTTTTTCTGCTGTATAAAAGCATTGCAATGATGCAGTGCTGATTTCAAAGCACTTACAAATTCTTGTTGAACAGTTGAAGGAAGAAATGCAAAGGGAGGACAGCACCACTGGGGCTGGAGGGCTGCTCTGCAATACAACCACTTACTGCAGCCTGTGAGTCAACAAAGCCCTGGGAAGGTCCAGCTGGAGCATGTGGACTTGATGTTGCCCAGCTTCAGATCCTGAACCCACAGATCCGTATTAGCTAATCCAGTCATGGGGCAGTGAGATAAGGGAAGAGATGAGTATCCCTGCAAGCCCGAGTGCTTTTCTTTGACCAAGAAGTCTTTCAGAGACAAGTTTATCTCTAAAATCTCTTGTTCAGAAAATTGTTTGGACTCCATCATTCTGAAGGGATCTTGGGTCATCCCCTTCTTATGGAACAACAACAGCACTTGACATAATGGTTGAACTGTATAACTAGGTATCTTCTAGGAAATACTCTTCTAGAAGGCAAAGTTTGACCTTTGCTCCTGGGTTCTTAAGGTTCTTTCAAGGCCAAACTTTGGTCTCTGAAGCTATTCAATAACTGGGAACTTTCTCTCAACAGTAAACAGCTCATTACTGCTTGACTTTTCTTAAGGGCAACTTGGAGACTCCTCTTGCCTCTTACGTGCCTAGGCTCACATATGCTTTAGCACGTAGGCCTCTTTGATATGAAAAATGACTGGGTTGAGAAAATGCAAATCACTTTTGCAAAACTGCTGATTCTTATTGCATTGGGGGGGTGGGAGAGAGAAGGCACACCCAAATCTTTCCAGAAAGTCCTGAGCTGAGGAGTGTCTGACCTCTGCCACACTCAGTTATCGCAGTGCCTGGTGCCAAGCAGGAATCGGAGCTGCTGAGCAGGTAATGAGGTGATGCACTTGGGTGGATAGACTTTGGTTTTATAGGAAACAGCTGCATTTCCCCACCCCGGTGGGGTGGGAGCTGTGTCAAGGTAAGAAGGCAGCTGTCTTTCCTGGGGGTTTGCGTGGGGCTGGCTCTGTTTCATCTGTGTAGCCTGAAGCTTCAAGCGAGTCAGACACAGCTTGGGGTTAGTGCCCAGGGTTGTCTCGGTTTGGGTGGCTGCAGCGCGTGAGGGTTTTCTGAGGAAAAAGCGATCTTTGAAGTCAGGCAGGTGAGGTAATCAACACAGTCCTTTTCCTCTCAGATTTCATTGAACAGCTCCAGCTTTTTCAGGGCTGGGAAGAGAAAGAAACTGTTTTTTTTTCTAGTTTAACCCGTCTGCACAGAGATAATAACATGACAAAGTAAAGTGGAATTATTTATTTTGCCCTAAAACTGTGGTGAGTGTCAGAGCAAAGGACTTGCACCTAAATATCTGCTCATTCTGGCTATATGGTTGTTCTTGCCATGTTACAAGTATTTTCTCATATCTTCTGGCTTTATCCTGACAATCATTCACTCAAGGAGGGGACTGTTATGATCCCTGTTCTTTTGTAGCTGTGTATGGCTGGATGAAGCGGTAAAAAGCCTTCCTCAAGGTCTCTGAAGGGGGCAAAAGGAGGGTAGGAAAACTTGAATCCAGTTCTCTTGAATCCCAGTTAATGACCTTGGCCCCGAGACTATTTATAGGACTTTTTCTGGTGTCAGGAATGTCTTTCCTGAAGTCAGCACTATTGCATCAGCGTAAGTTGTCTGCAGCAGATTACGACCAGGGCCACATTAGTTGCTTTCAAGGACTTGTGCAAAACAGAGTGCCCACGAATGGGAGTGGGAGCAGGAACAAAAGTAGTACTGAAAGCAAAACTCTTTGGCCTCATAATCTGTAATGAAAGGGGCTCTGTGTTTTTTTTTTCTTTTTTCTTTTTTTTTGTCTATTAGGATCTGTCTTTATCTTGATGTAATTTACCCAGTTTTTCATCTGCATTTCCCCTTTTTGATCACTTTGGCTAGCAGAGCATATGACTGCCACGACAGTCCTGATATTACTGATTCTTCCTTGTACAGAAGAAAGATGATGGCAGAAGGGAGAAGATGCTGCAGTGGGAAAAACTGTAATGATTTTGTGATCTTCAGTGATGATTTTCTTTAAGAAGATTTTTTTGGGTATTTTTTTTCCTTCATTGGAGGAAGTCTAATCCAATTGTCTGTGGTCAGAAGTCAAATGTTTCAGAGCTGGTGTAACCAGGAGTGTTATCATGTAGACTCTGTAAAGTTGTAGTGTTGTAGCCACAGTAGTCTGCAGACATAAGAAAAGGTTTGGGGGTAGAGCTGGTGGTTGAGCTTTCAGGTACGTGAACTCAAGTCTGAAAGGGAGGCGGTAGTTTTCAAGGTTGCACTTAGTTTTAGAGCAACAACTCTTGTGTTTAATGAAATATGTTCATCAGGTAGTTGGAGAGAAAAGTAATTCATAACTGCACAAGAGAGAAGTGTTAGCAAAGAAAGATTTCCAAGCCCGCCTTGTGAGGTGTTTTATAGATTTTCCCTTGAGGACCAGATCTGGGAGGTCAGAGGCTGAACAAATGCAGGGAGATTTCTCTTTTTCCTCCTCTCTCCTTCTCCTCTCCAAAGTTGCTAGTTGAGCCTCCTTTCCAGGAGTTCCAACTAGTGGAACTTCTTTCCAGGGGATTCTTGAAGTTGCTGTTGGGTATAAAGGACTGGAGAATTAATGGCAGAAAACTACCCAAAACCCCCATCTGGCGTAGGAAGTGCTTGAGCGATTGGTTGGAGAGCACTGGGGGAAGCAGCATGAATGTCCCCTGCTCCCACAGTCTGAACTCTGCACCCACTTTTGGTCATCGTTGGAGATGGGAGCTAAGTGGACCTATGGCTTGAGCCAGTCCAGAAGTGCCTGTGTTGGAGGGCTGGTTCTGTCAGCGATGTCTTGGTGGTAGGACCACCTGAAGGCATTTGCAAAATGTCCAGGAAACTGCAATTTATTTAAGTATCTTGGGAATGAGCCATGGGAGGATGGAGGGGAAGAAAAGCTGCAGATGAAGAAATGAGGGGGAGCAGAGGTTGTGTGGACAGACCTCTCTGTAATGTTATTAGAGAGATAAATGTTACCAAAATAATATTGCTGTGGGAGTTTAGGAATGTATTTTATATATAGGGATACATACTGGCAAACACATTGTATTAATAAGGTAATACCCAAATGTTCCTGGATGTGATATCCCAGATTTCTTGATTAAATAGTAACAGAACCAGCAAATGGACGTGCTATTTTAGGTTTTGTTTTGGCAACTAATGTTGATGTTACAGAAGGGCCTGGTTGTGCAAAGAATCTTGGACCAAAAGCTCATAAAACAGATTCCATTTAAATTAAATGGAAGCCTAAACAAAAGTACTAGGATGCTTGTCTGTGAGAGGGCAAACTTTGAGAAATGGAAAAAACTAGTTGGTGAAGTCATCCAGGCAAAGAAGCATGAGACCTTGAATAGAGAGGATGCAGAGCCTACCTCCCATTCAGAGGTGCAACAACTATCTGGAACGCTGACCCCAACCAAGGAGGAAAAATACTGTACGAAAAGCATCGAGACTGAAGCTGGTGAATAACCACCTTAAAAAGGATAGTCGGGACTAAGCAGAAAGACTGTGAGGAATGGAAAAAAAGACTAATTGGCAAAAAAGCAATGTCTTAGAGGTCAGGAAGGGTAGGGATAAAATGAGGATTGCCAAAAGTCAAGCTGTGTTAGGCCTGGCAAAGGAAATTAAAACAAATAGCAACAGGTTTCTCAGCTATATAAATAAAAGGAGACTTGAAGCTGCTGTGCAATGTGGACTGACTGGAGATTAAAGATGATTTGGGTATGGCTAAAGAATTAACCAAACTTTGCATTGGTCTTCAGTACACTTGGAGGAGTTGAGCATATGGAAACCTTGATAACTAATCTCTTCCCTGATTCTCATTCCCTAAAATGGAGAGAATGGATGTTAGTTTGGGTAGCAATAGGTGGAGGGGGGACAGAGGCTTGTCTGGAGAGTTGGATTTTGGCTGGGGAGAAGCTGGGCTGTGCCTGTGGGAGACTTGGGGGTGGGTTTGCAATGATGCCCTGATGCGGATGGTGGGGATGAAGATCTGGAGCGCTTCTCACTGCGCTCAGTTGGGAGCATCACTGTGGAGAGAGGAAACTCGGAAAAACTCCTCAAGGTAAGTGATCTGCGGGGCTGAGAGAGAAAGAAGATGAAAAGCAAAGCAGTGGTCAGAGCCCTGGGATGGGTAAGGCCGAACCTGAGGCTTTCTTTGAGCAAATGTTTACTGGTAGGACCAGGGACCAGACAGGTAAGATGTGAGTGTTGTGGCCAGTCACAGGGAGACGGTGACTTGCGGTGACCTTCTGCCATGGGAAAATCGAAATCTCTCCCAACGTCCGAGAGATCCCATTGGGAATGAAGAGCAGGAACCCCACGGAAAGCAGCCGGTGAGCTGCCATCTGCCGTTGTGGGCCTGGAAAAGCTGGATCAGGGCAGGCGCAGGTGCAGGGAAGAGCTCCAGGAGGGAGCACGTGCCATGGGGAGGGCTTGGCAAGGGGAGAACTTGGCCGCTCACATGGAACACGGGAGGGAAACAAAGCCCAGGGAGGGGATGGGCTCTTGGAGCTGGGGAAACGCGCTGGCGCGAGGACAGCGTGCCATAGCCTGGCCCTAAAAATATCCAGGCTGCAAAACATGACGTGTCCTGCTGGCTGGGGCACATCCTTTGAGGAGGTCGTGGCCCCGGGG
>JAWLRI010001089.1:5026929-5050329 GCA_034781795.1 Crypturellus tataupa
AGGAGGGCGAACGCCCTCCTGCTTCCACCTGGCCAAGGCCTCCTCAAAGGCGGATTGTATGGGGCAGCTGAGGGCAAGGTGCTCTTCTTTGGGGTGCCCTGGCACTAATACAAGTCGGAATTATTTTTTAATTCTGTTCCCAGACCCATCAGACTTAGTGAAAAGGGAAATGTAGCACCAACCTAAGGTGCTTTTGCCTTCACAGAAAGGAAGTGTCATGGGAAGGCAGTGGTTAAAGATCGGTATTTATTCACCCAGTTGAAAGTAAAGCGTGCCCTTAGAATTTAGGGACTGGTTCAAAGTACAGCTGGAGTTATGCTAAAGCATTATTCCTGTCTCTCAGTAATTTACTCAATTTTCAATGGAAAGGTTTTCTGTTGCCTTTGCAAATACTGTTTTCTAGGTTCAAAACCCCGGTCTGTCTGTCTCTGTTTTCTTTATTTAAAAGTTTCTTTTTAAAAAAAGAATTTTATTTTTATTGTAGCAAACGAAACAGCATGACGTACTCTGACCTAAAGCAAATTTTGATTGTATTCATTTATTTACTTAGATTTTATTGCTCAGTATTTCAGGATAACAGAACTGTCCTACATGTTTATTTTCTGTAGGATCCCGAGTTTGCCCTGCAGGCAAGTCAGACTATTCCAGCTTTGGGGGTAATGGAAATGAGGAAACTTGTACTCTGTGACCTTAAACTTTCAGTGAAAGGGGATTTGGGAAATGGAGAAATGGCAAGTGTTCAGAAAGTGAATATTTGCGAAGGCGAAATGGGAGAAGATCTTTAAACAAAGCTCTTGTACTCTGCCAGGAACCAGTTAATGTGGTAAAGAGAAGTCCTTGCTGCAGCATCAGTGGCACAGCAGGAGGTGCTGGGTCCTCTGAGGCTTGAAATCCCTTCAGAAAAGGGGGAAAAGGATATTTGGCTGAGGCTCTAATTCCAAATTAAACCGTCAGGAAAAAGAAAAAAAAAACCTGACACGTCTTGAAGTCCTCCAGAAGCTCTTCCCTGGCTTTTAGCAATCCTTTGTAGATTGCTTCACAGTGATTTATCCCTGTGACTCGGGGAGGGTTGGAATTCAAGCGTTCGCTTCTTCCCACCTCCAGACTTCCCTGTGAGGTTATGCTGCCTTTGGGGCAAAGGAGTGAGATGCACTTCAGACTATTTATGGCTCATTCTTAAGTTTCGTTCTGGGAGCATCCCAGAGAGGTTGATGGCTATTTCAGCGCCAAATATTCATCAGACTTTTGCCATTTTCCAGTTAATTTGGCTGGATGACTTCTCACATTTTCCACCACCTGATGCTCTATTAAGAGTTTGTTCCTTTGTCTCCTGGGCTGTTTCATTGTATCAGCGGTGCCTCATTTCCTGCCTCTGATTTAAAGACTCATGCTAACCTCATCGGACACTTTTGTAATAAATCGGCACCTTGATCTCCATCCTGCATTCGCCAGCTCCACAATAACAGGTCTGACTTGAGCACTTTCCTTTCTCCATAGGTATCCTGGGTTCTCCTGGGTGCCTTCAACCCTGGTGCTCTTGGATATCTTTTTGACACTTCTAGGGCTATGAGTGCTTGCAGTCCTCAGACCTCACCTCTAGTCTAGTCCAGACCCCAGGGCTTTGCCTGGGTTTCTCTTTCCACTAGAGTGTTACAGAAACAGCCCATTTTTGACTTTAAAATCACCTACAGGGAAAGAAGCAACCCCCACCTCTTAATAAACTATGGATAATTAGTTGGAACATCTCTGTCTCTCTCTGTTATCTTATGCAGTAAACATTTTCATCCCAAAGCTGTGTGTTTGCAAGAGTCATAAATACCCTTTTCTTGCTTGTATACTTGATTATAGGTGAAGTCACATTTCTTCCCTGGTTGTTCTTTCTTTTTTTTTAATGACCAATTTATTCTGTTACTT
This sequence comes from Crypturellus tataupa, assembly GCA_034781795.1. Lineage (NCBI taxonomy): Eukaryota > Metazoa > Chordata > Aves > Tinamiformes > Tinamidae > Crypturellus > Crypturellus tataupa. The sequence goes on from JAWLRI010001089.1 coordinate 5,028,844, forward strand.
TCTGTGGTACCCCATTACAGCTATATTTCAAGAATGGATAATAAGCTCCTGGGGAATTTTCTCTGCAGGCTTTTAATCTCTTCTGCTTTTCATTACTGATTTACAGTTCCTATTCTCCCCCTCTTCCATTCCATTAATAATAAATATTTATGTTGCACCATCGATTTATGTAGCGTTTTGTAGAGATCAAAAGAGGCAGAGCCCAGCTCCTGTGTAGACCAAGTCTTTCCATGTGTGTCCCATGCTGAGATGCGACAGTAGGAGCTGAGATGCTACAACGTTGTGGGCACGACCCAAGCACTGGAGGTGCTGGGCACATTTTGCTGCTTTGGAGCTCATTGGGAATGAGCACTTCAAATTTCCTCTTTGTAGAAAGGTGAGGATATATGCACGAGAAATGATAACTTGCTTGATGTGTCCAGGAGAGGTGACCCATGCAGTGTGTTGTGCACTGATCTCTCTATCATGCATGGAAACTGCAAGGACTTTCACAACCTGCTGAGCTTGTTTGCTGTGCTGGGCTCTTGCATGAGGAGCGCTGCCTTGCTCAGTCTGCAGCCTGGGGATGTTCCCCACAGCACACAGGGTGCAGGACCCACTCTGTTTCAAATAAAAACTAGACCTACCCCTTCCGCTGTCGGTCCTAACACCTTGTGTCTTTGCATTGTCTCTCTTCTGGCAGGTTTTGCATTAGTGCTACTGCAGGGTGTTAAATATCACTCTTAACTGCTTAATGCAGAGTATAAAACCTTCCCTCCAGGGCTACCTGCTTGCTACTGCTCCAGGCTTGCTAAATGATGTAGGAGGAAGACGTAATGAAGCAAGTCTCTAACTTGGCTCTTGCAGCTTTAGGGATGTCCCTGGTGTAAAAGAACTTGATGCTGAGCAGGCCCATGGCTGCCCAGGGACCCGTGCTGTAAAACCGTTAGAATTGGATCGGCCAAAGGGTTTTCCTTACTCCAGTGTACAGCAGGAAGGGTCCAAAATGTAAACATGATGCTTGCACGAGCGTATGGCAGAGGCTGGCCTCCACCTTGAGGCCTGTTCAGTGAAAACTGGGTATATTCGTTTGCCAAGAGCAACACACATTTTCCCTTTAACCCTCAGCAAGCCTTCCAGCTCCGGCCCAGCAAATATTGCAATTTGGCAATGCAAAGGATGACCCAAGTGGAGGACATGGTGCGAGACAGGCCAGGGCTTGCTTTGCAGAAGGGAGGGCTAGAGAAAGGGTGAAAATGATTAGGAAAAAAACAAGTGTTTTGGTGCTGAGTTTTACAGTGGAATCTGTAGTGTTCACAGAGGTAAATAGGGAGTTAATCAATGCCAGATCGTCTATTGGATGTCCCCTTAATTACTTCAGCCTGTGGCAAACACTGATATCCTTGAAACTTGAAAAAAGGTGCTTTCATTGGGGTCTGGCCAACGCGCTTTGCAGGCTTGGGAGAAAGAGCAGCACGATGGGCGCGAGCGCTGATGGGTTGGGGTTGCCAGGCCAGGGGTAGGGCTGGTGCTGGAAGGAGTCTCATCTACTCAGGAGCTCATGGTGAAGACCTCGTGACTTCCCTATCCGCGGCCGTGTCCTGGCTCTTGGATTAGACGGGCGGCAGTAAGGACGGCTGCTGCCGCTGCCATGCGCTTTGGCTTTGTTCCTGCGCCCTTGCCTTGTGCCAGGGCCTGCTGTATCCGTGAAAAGGCCGGGCATTTTTTGCCTTTCACAAAGAGGTGTCCTGGCGCTGAGCCCCCCATGAGGCTTGCAGTTGATTTCGGAGGCGTGATGGAGACCTGTGTGACGTGCAGCAGGCGTGGGTTGCTTCCTGAAGGTCATGCCTTGTTTAAAAGGCCTTCAAAATCTCTTTCAATGGACTATAGAGACCTACGTTAGATCTGTTTGGATTTTTCTGTTAACTTGATTTTATGAGCTGTGATAGTGAAGCGCATAATGGTGAATAATAGGAGGAAAGAAAAGAGAAAGATTATTTACTTTTAGCATCCCATGAAAAGATCAGACAGCATATCCAGGAGTGAAAAGTGTAGAATTAAACTCTGAAAATAAACTGCTGTAGGACATTGCAAGCGCCCTTGGTCTAAATAGCTTCCCGTAGGAAGCAGAGAGATCCATAAAGGATGGGCTGCTGTGAAGTACCAAGATCCATGTGCACCCTCTGGCTCAGGAAGTCCCTAAACTGCTTGTTGCCAGCAGCAGAGTGGTGGATATAGAGAAGGGATTAGTCTAGGGCTGATCATTACCCTTCCTATATGGCTTGATGATGATGGGATGGGCTAATGGGATGCTCATGTTCTGAGATGGGGACCAACAGGCAGGAGCTGCAGTGCTCTGGCTCCAGGTTTTGCTTTTGATATGCTCTTTGGTATATAAATCTTCATTTTATTTATTTACTTATTTCATCTTTGGAAGACAGCCTTGTGAAGATAACCTGGGTTTTTCTTTATGGTGGGGTAGAGCCCAGCAGGATTCACTGCGAAGCCTAAGTGGGAATTTGCAGGAAGAAGTATGTCCCTGCATTTAGCAGGAGGGCCTTGCTGAAGTAAGGGAAGAAGGCCGGGAGAGGCTTGAAATTTGTTTTGTTTACTGCTCTCCTGATGAAGAACTCAAAAGAGCTTGTCAAGCCTGAAAAGAGAGGACCGCTTTCCTTTCCAGCAACACAGACCAACAGTTTGGGATAGGAAGTGCTGGGCTTAAATACATTTGACCCCTCTTTAACTGCGATTCAGATGTTCTTTCTGCTGTCCCCGAAGTCTATTGGATTGGGGCAGCTTGCCTCAGGAAGGACCAGGGGAGTGAGTTTAGCTGCTGCTAATGCGCCTCGCTTTCTCTCGCCTCGCGGGTGGCTTTTGTGCCTGAGAAAAGATACCAGGCAGCAGGAATAAAAGATAGCTGGACTTGGCACCGCAGCGTGAAATCAGACTGGAACCCGGCACTGGGAAAGCTGGCAGCGCTTGGAATGTCTTACTCTCGTCGGAAGGGGAGCAGACAGGCCACCTACCCCTGCTCCCACCGCAGGGCTGGAAAGGTGGCGCGAAGGGTCTTTGTGCTTCCTGATTTCCTTGGCCTTAGGGTTCTTCCCAAGGCAGCGCTTTGGTTTCTCGGGACACCTGGAGGGCTGTGCTACAGTGTGGGCGCTGGAACTGGCACAGCCTGAGCAGGATGGATAGGGACGGGCACGGGGGCTGTGTTTGGATTCTGCTTTTCCCGTTAGTTGCAGCTCGGCAGGTGCAAGCTGTCAGAGACTGCAGAGGCAGCGAGATCTTCCCTCGCTAGCGTGTGCTGTGACACCTTCCACTGATAACAGATTTTTGGGGGGGCGGTGGGGAGGACACTCTGTGTAAGTTGAGGGCAGGACGGGGGAAATGCACATGTTGAGCCTTTGCAACTGGAATATGTGGGATGGGGTTCATCATCCAGAGGGGAGGCTTCCCTGGAGGAGTCAGCGTGTGAGCGATGGTGACAGGGACTTTTGTTCCTGTTTCAGGTGGGGTCTCTGGGGGAGGGAAAAGAAGAGAGAAAAGCCCCCCCGCTCCAGCCTTTCCTTATGGCTCGTTCAGAAAAAAAAGATAAAGCAGCAATGAAATCAAGCATTCAATTAAGCCAAATGTACATGCTTTAAAGCACTAACAGATGTGGCAACAGTGGCTCTAATGAAGTGGAGTTTTATGAACTAAGGGTGGCGGAGGCGGGAGCGTGTGTCTGTTTTGTGATGGGGAATGGTGCCGTGTTTGCATTTCGGGAGCTTAGGAAAACTCTCGGCGCGGGTGCTTAGGGCTGACGATTCCCACATCCCTCTGGGAAGCGGTTGCCTCCTGACCTTTTGCCCTTGGGATGGCTGTGGTTACTGTGCTTTTGGGTCGAGGTGGTCTGCCCGAGAGCGGTGAGGGTGGATTAATGATGGCAGTGGAGCTAATGACAGCCTCCCACCCTGCATTCTTGCGGGGGGTTGCTGCAACCTCCCTGTTGTGCTCTTTCCTGGTTCCCCATGCCTGGGGGGGTTTTGTGACTGCCACATTTTCACAAATCTGCAGAAGAAATAACGTAGCAGAAAGCTGTGAGATGCTTTAGGCTGCAGCTTGAGGGATACATATCAGTTAAGATCAGGAATGAGCTGGGAAATTATTTTTTTTTCCCTTCCACAAGTGTTGGAGGCCAGGGTGCATTGGAGATAGACCTGCTTCTTCTACCTGCACCAGCACGAGGACTTGTACCACGCTGCTACCTCACTGTGATCATCCTAATCAGTGTGTGTCTGCCTCTGTAGTTGTCTTACCTGGTGTGACTAACAGATAAGAGCTGAGACAGACTCCAGTGTCCTATATCCTAAAGGAGTGCAATCCCCCAGGCTCCTGGGATTCCCGTCACTCCTGGGCTGGGCAGTGTCCCCAGCACAAGGTGTGGGGAGCAGCTGGCTGGGTTTGCATTGGGTAGGCTCACCCGGGACATGTGCAGAGTTGGTTTGGAGAGGGGCTCAACCATCACTATGCCACAAGCCAGTATTTTAGCCTGGGATTTCCTTGGCATTTTCTGATGGAAACTCAATATTTGAACTTCTTGGCTTCTCAACATGGATGGTTCTGTCTAACTTGATGATTACCCCACTGCTACATAACAACAGTTTCTGTTTCCAAAGGGCTATTTGCCTCAGGCCTGGGTACCTTCCAAGGCTACTTTTCCTTTCAGATGATACCTAGATCCACCCAGCATCAGCTCCAGAGCTGCTGGGAAAACTGACATGAAGCTGAATGTGAAAGCAAAGAAAGGGGGGTTCGTCTGGATTAGGTGCACAGCAACACACCAGGGCACCTGGTACAGAGCACACTGACTGATGGACGTGTCTAAGTTTTTGGAGCTGTTTGAGTGGAAAGCTGCCCACTGCCTGTCGGAGCTTCCCTGCTGATGGTTCAGCTGGTTGATCGTATCTGTCTCCATCGCCCTGTGTTTTGTGGCCGTCCGTTTGCAGTGCCTCCCTCCTCCCTGGGAATGCGGCCGGCTGATCTTCTCCTTTCTTCCCTTCCTTCCTCTACCACAGCTTTATGGCTCTCTCTTCCTGCCTTTTACTCCGTGGGAGTCTGCATACTCCTGAGGTTGGAGCTTGGGCAACTTCATGGGTGGCCCCGAATGCAGAGCTGTTTGGAAACAGAGTGAGATCCAGCCCCTTTCTCTACAAAGGGAGAGAACAAAGTGGTGACACAGCAGGCTGCCTTGCGCTTACTCCCTCCCACCTGGGTGGGAGGAAATTTCCCCTTTTGAAGGCCAAATGACATTGATCCGTCCATGCTGCGGCATGGGGAGGTTTCGCAGCTATGGGGTGAAGGGAACAGTGCGGCCCTTGTGCGCTTAGAGACGCTCTGAGCCGCTTTCCTGGCGAGATGGGCTTTCTTACAGCAAGGGCAGTATTTCCTCAACAGCACAAATCCGAGCGACTGTCGCTGCTAACGTGATGACAGAAAGTCCATCCTCGTGTTTTAACTCTAACCATTAGGATGCATAGTATGAACTCACCAGGTGAGCTGTGGTTTGGCTCAAATGGGAATCACTGCAGAACCAGAGAGGTGACTAGCTGGTGTCACCTGGACGTGTATGACTATAGTGCACCACAAACCATTACTACAGAGCTGCTTTCTTCTCACAGTGTGTAGCCCTTCATGAGATTATTGTGCACATGGAGATGGATTTCAGTTTAAATCTTAAATCTGGGCAAAACTCATGTTTGTTTGAGCAGCAGTTTTGTGTTAAGAAGAACCTGGGGTTGGCAATTATTTCAGTAAATGGTAAATGTGCCTGTGAGGCCAAGTTCAATCCCTCCACACAGCCTACTTTAATATGAGGGCTAGTATTTAGCTTCCCCTTGACCGGGAAGAATGGTAGAACAAGAGTTAAAGAAATCCCTCAAATTGACTTCAAGAATGAGTGCAGTGATGCCTCAGGAGCTCTATTTGAGATGAAAAAAAGTGTTTTGACATAACCTGAAACAATTGCGAAGTTATTTAATTTGGTCATGAAATGAGAAAAAGACACTGTGAACAGCTGAACTTGGGACTGAGGGAGGTGCCATAACCCACATTTAATAGACCTAATAAGTAGGGGAGGATGGTGCCTGTTGAAAACCCAACCTGACGGGGAGATGCTGGTGGGTAGACCAGAGTTCGCTACTGAAATACAGCAGGTGACACTGGTGGTAACTGCATTCGGGGTCTGGCAGGGTTTCTGAGGAGAAGGTAGAAAGGAATTACCATAATAACAGTGCTGTTCCAAAGGCAGCCTTGAGGAAACGCGCAACGTGATTGGGGTGGGTGGTGAGGGGAGCCCTGGCCTGAGTCGCCGTCTGGAAAAACGGCTGTGGAAAAGTGAGATGTTATTTAAAAACTAGTAATACAAATGGCTGAAATCCATTCCATTTGCATGCAATAGTCATAATAACAGGAGCAGCCAGTGTGGCTGAGAGGGAATGGAGCAACCTTGGAGATAGACGAGAGGCAGTTCTTGCAAGCAGGGTGCGGCGCTGCTCTGACCTTTTGGGGGTTTTTTTTCTTTTTCACTTTTATTTTTTTTCCTCCCAACTTTGAAGTTTTGTTACCTTTCTGTGGAGGAGGAGGTCAGGCTGTTGGCAGCTCTGCCCACCACCTCCTTCCCAGCAGGTCTGCAGAAACACCGCACCAGATGTTCCTCCAGTTGGGTTCTTGTCCCGAGATGCTTCTTCACCAGCTTTTGATCATGGTAGGAGTTATCACTGAGCACCAAAGGAGTCAATTGAGTTTCCAGGAGAAATAGGGGAGACCTCACTGAGCTAAGCTGCCCTCAAGGAGCCAGAACAGGCTGAGGGCATTGCTTTATAGATGGAGAACTTGTATGGACAAAAGTGACCACTAACTAAACTGTCTTATCTGATTTCTCATATGATGAAAATAATAACACTTCATTTAGGCACTTCTGCTTGGAACAAGATACTTTTTATTTGGTTAAAACATGCACAAGAGACATGTTGCCCATCTCGGTGCAGTTCTGATTTGATTTCAGCCGCCTTTTTCTGGCTAACTGTTGGTGTTCACTTGTCACTGCCTCAATCTTGAGGCAATCGTCTAAACAAAGAAGAGTCTAAAGAGGTCCTGTATATTGTAGTTTCTCCAAAATTGTGTAAGGAAGACAAAGTTAGTTTGAATTTTGAGAATAATTTCTGGTTCATGATTGTATCCAATGGATCATTACTCTGTCATCAGCTCTTGTCAAGACACTGTTCTCAAAGCATCTTCTTTTCCACTGTTCTCAAAGCATCTTCTTTTCTTCTTTCCTAAAGAGTTGCAGGTACCATATCTGAAAATTATCCTCGTTTGGATTCACAACTCCCTTGACTCTGCCAGCCTCTGCATCTGCAATAGGAAAGAGAGATGCAACATGCCCATGTCAGACAGAGGTCTCTTAAATAATAATTAACTTGGGACACTGTCATGAGAGCTACAGTACATAAAGCTGTTCTTTGCTCACGTTATCAAGACCATGGGATGGAAGAGCCTCAACAGGCTCAGGCTCAGGGGCAAGCCTGTATTTTTTAATGCAAACAGGGAAATTAAGGAAGTTCTAATACCATAGTAAAGCCTGTAGCAAATAAAGGAGGTGGTTTTGTGGTCCATATTCATTTTGGAAATTCACAGGAGCTGAGGATGTAGGAACGGAGCTTTATTAGAAGTCAATACAGGATTTTGGGGTGACTGGAGCACTGATGAGCACATGTGAGAGCAACAGAGGAATAAATGAGGATCTGGGACTTGCCCTGGAAGAGTTAACAGCTCGTTTCATTCGAGCAGAAGCCCCCGATGACTGAAAAGCAGCTACTGCACCGGGGGGTTTACAGATGGGGTCAAGGTCAAAAAGGGAAGCTGCAGTTCAATTAATACAAGCTTGGAAGTGTTTTCAAGATAATTCATTTGGTTTGGCTGGGCAGATTGCAGCTTTGTGGAGGGCTAATCAGAGAAACGTGTTGAGAAGAGCTAAGATATGGTTCAGTAGCAAGGGGGAATGCTTTGATTGTGGCAGGGAGCTCGGAGGGCCTTGTTTGGCACAGCCCTTCAAACATGTTCACATCTTTTCCCTGAGCAGGCTGTGTCCACATATGCTTAAAGTTACTCACATACTCAAATGCATTGCTGAGCAGGAGCCTCCGAAAGCATCTAAATGCAGCATTTACAAGCCACGTTTAAGGGCACTGCAAATAAAAGGTTTGGGAAAACCTTTTATTTTCCTGAGAAAATAAGTAGGTGAGTTCTCCCTGCCAGTGCAGAAAGCAAGTGGAGACGGTGGGGCTTGTCCAAGGTCATTTGCAGCGAGGTGGGAGGAAAACCACTGTCCCCAGCTGTGAGCTGAGACCTGCTGGCTCCACAGCATTGCTGTGCCTGGAGCATGTCTGCTGCGGACTCATTTGGGGTAAGAATTGCAGCCCTGCGCTTCCCCAGAGCAGGGAAATGAGCCAGGGCGGCTTGGATGAGCAGAGAAAGGGCGATTGCAAGTTGGAGCTGCGTGATGAGCGGACTTGAGAATCACTGCGTTGTGTTTCCAAGGGACCCAAGCAGCGTTTTGCCTTATCATTCTTGGCACAGAGCAAACAGCTGGCGCAGGAAAGGGATGTTGAGAGCAGCCCTTGGAGCTAGTTGGCTGCAGGGACGGAGCCGACCTTCCCCAGCGGTGGTTTGCGATCCGCAGGGCCCACACAGCGTGCACTGGGGATGTGCTGCGCGGCCCGCCGGCCGCATCGCTTGGACAGAACGCTAACAAAACAAACCCTGCTATTTTATCTCCTCTCAGCCTTGGCCACACATTTCCATGAAATGGTGGAAACTTACTATTTTTGAAAATCCGCCTCTTATTTGAAGTTTTGTTGGCGTTTGCTGACGTGTTTGTAGATATATTGGGAGGCGGAGGGGGAGGAGAAGCAGAGGGCTAATAGGCAGCCATGCAAACACATGCACATGCAGAAGCTCATATAGGTGGGCAGTGTGATTGCACAAGTGCTGTATCCTTGGGAAACCGGTCTATAAACATCGTTTGAAAACAAATAACAGCACTTTGAAGCAAAGCCCAGAAAAAGGGGCATTTCAGTCTCTGTTTTTCCCTTCACTGCTACTACATCCACTTCAGTGTCATTATGTACTTGTCGTAGGTGGGGTTTGGTGCTCTGAAGACACAGGTACAGCAACAGGACACTATTTTTTCGTGATCAGCCATGAGGTTTCTCTTCAGTTCTGGGTCTAGGTAGCTGGAGGGGAGGAAGCTGCGCTCTTCCAGGGATGGGGAATGGGCAGAGAGACCATGCAGCCCAGGCAGAGCAAAGTTAAGCAGGGTGCAGAGAGCAGCCCTGCCCTAGGCCATGCCATGGCTGTTGACTCGGATCATCCCCTTCGTAAATAACTTCCCCAGAGACACCCAAGTCAAAGGAGGGCACTGGGTGCCCCTTGGATCACCCCTCGGTGCCAGCTCAGGGCAAGCAGGGGAGCCTGCTAAGCAACCGCACACCAGAACATGCAGTTCCCAGCCTAGTCCTGCCCTCCTTGGTGATAGAGATGACCTGAAAACCTCAGACAGCAAAAATAAAAGGTGTTTCTAGAAAGGCTGGTTGGTCCAAGAAAGACTGGGGTGCTTTGTGGGCAGCTTATCGTGGAGGTAAAGCAAGCACATGGAGACCAAAGTGGGAGTTTTCTGCTCCTGGAGTCTGTGGGGTGCATCACATCCTCACAGCCGAGTACATTGACTTGGAGATACAGCACCAAGGCTCTGTGGGCAGAAGGAAGGCGGTGGGACCTGCTGGGGCACTGCTCTGCAGATGGACGGGCTGCTTCCAAGTGCCCGAGCTCACTGGCCCCCAAAGCTCCCGTGTGTGTCTGCCCTGCTCACACTTTTCATGGGGAACGTCTTGCCGTGGCCTGTTTGGAAGCCACAAGTGCAAGTGAGACCCAGAGAGATTAGGCTAGTGGGGCTGTAGGTGACTGTTAAACACAGCCTAGACACAGCCTTTGGCCCAGGAAGCTCTTGATTGCCAGAGGCGGGGAGGAAAGCTGGGGCTGGACTGAGGTTTAATTGGGTTGTTTCTTCTTCTCTGAGCATCTGTAGTTGCCTTCTGAGAGGGATGTTGCTCTGGGATGAACTTCTTTTTTATTCCGTTCCTACACGTCGTCTTCCTGTGCCCCAGTCTTCTACATAGCCCATCACTTGCACTCCCTTTTCTGCTCACTGTGGCGTTTCCCGGTTGCTTTTTTCTTTTTCTTTCTTTGCAAAAAAAAAGAAAAAAAAAAAAGTGAAACTCGAGCAGCTGCTTTGGTTTATTCTACCTCCGGAGAGACACGTCGCGGCCCAGCTGGATCGCGCGCTGGGTCGTGCCGCGTCTCGGTGCCCCCGCGCTTCCCCTCCGCGGCCGCCCGAGCGCTGAAAGACGCCGCGCACCAGCCCGGCGCTCTGCGCTTTGGCAGCGGCCGTCGGCAAAAAAAGAAAAAAACTCGGTCCTTTTTGGGGTAGGATGGGCCAGAGGGCCTGGGGGGGACTTTGTACTTGGCAGCTCCCGCTGCGAGGAAATTGGAACGCTGAAACAATCCCTGCTGGCAAACGCCGTCGGAGGTATCCAAGCTCCAGGTCAACAACACCCACACCAGACTATTGCGGGGGAACCTTTGCCCAGGGCGCTCCTAGAAATACTTTTCAGGCTGACCAGATGGAGGTCACGAGGGGCGGCCGCCTGTGTCTGCGCTCTCCCCACCTGTGGGTTTGGGGCCGTTGCTGGCGCTCGGGTCGGATTTAAAGGCCCCGGCTGCTCACAGGCTGCAAAGGATTAGCCGGGGGTAGCGGCAGGACGGGGAGTCCTGCTCCTTGCAGCAGGAAAGTGGCAGGCAAAGCACAGAATGGGCACTCGCATCATGCTGAAATTGGGGAACGCAGCAGGCTGGAAAGACAGGTAGTGTTGGAAAGGGGCCAAACAAGGCACAAAGTTCTGCTTGGGGTGCAAAAATTGCCTCTGGGTGTCATGTTACCTGCAGCCCTGGCCATACCCATTTATCTGTGTGCTCTTCTTGCCAGGGACTGGGGTAGGTGCGCAGGTTCCTGGCTCCTAGGTTCACGCATCAACTCGCTGCGAGGCTTTGGGCACCGTTCTCGTCTTTTTTTTCTCGTCCTTCTTTGCCATGTGCAGCTCAGGAAGAACACCTCTCTCTCCAGGGCAATTAATGAGCTGTAAAAGGCTTTGATGTCTCCAGCAGGACTGTGCTGGCGCGAGGAGGCTGCGACGGCTGCAGGAGCGAAGGCTGCAGCGGCCACGGGGCCATGGCCAGAGCACGAGGACGCAGTGGACAGCGTGGCACGGGCCACCTAGGTGCAACTTTCTGCAGGTCTGGGACCTCAATCAGCACTTAAGACACTATGTAAACACCCCGGGCAGATAAGCAAATGAATGTGACCCCAGCCAGACTGCTGTCAAAGGAAAACAAGTGCAGGGAACAAGTGGCACCGGGGAGCGTGGCCTCGGTGGCTGGCATGGTGCATGTCCCCCGTGATAGAGCCAAGCCCTTGTGCTACGTGCGTGCTATGGGCCAGAGCCCATCCTGCAGCACAGATACTCTGGGGACCCTTCAAAGGGATAAAGATGTATTTTTAACTCCAGGCGTCTGCCCTTTTTTTTTGCATGGCGCTTTTTTATTGTTGCTGCTGTGGAAGTGGCAGGGCGTTCTTAAAGCTCTGTGTTTCTCAGCCGTCTTGTCAGAGGTGCCTAGAGGTCTCAAATCAGGTTCTCCAAAATTTTGATGCTGGAAACTGGTAGCCGCTTTTGAAGATGTTGGCGAGACTGTGCAGCTCGCTACAGACATGAGCTGATGGCCATTTGAATGCGCTTTCACCTCGGCCAAGTCCTAGCCCCACTGAAGCCAATGGGAATTTTCCTTGAAAAAGGCCATAAAGAAATCATTTTCTTGGCATGGAGAGAGGTGTTTCATGGCCTCCACATCAGTGTTAGGAGAGATTCAGCTATCTGCTTTGATTTCTGCCGTGACTGTCCCACCCTGCACACAGCACTCTACCTTTTGATCCAGAAAACAGCACCGGAGATGTTTTCCACATGCCATAGGAAAATGGAAGAACTATAAAACATAATTGTTTTGGAGTTTGGCACCACTCCATTCACAGATATATTTAGCGTGAGTTGAAATTGGTCAGCGAAAGGGCGTTTGCCAGGATGACAAATGGATTAGTTGCATATCTAAGGTAATCGCATACCTGCCCATCCCACGCCGGTGGCGTTAGTGGATAGTCATAAGCACAGCTCGCTTCTCTTGGGCAGCGTTGAAGAGTTTTTTGGCCATAAAAGGCATTATCTGGCTCTCCGTGGATCTCCCCACTTTGAGGTTTGCTCTCTCTGCCCTTGCCACTGTCGCTCTCTGAAATGGCTTCTGTCAAGCCCGATGCTCAACCTCCTCCCTCACACGCAGCTTGGACGCACAGGAACGATGGCCTGTCTGCTTCAGGATGCCTTCTTCTGTCCTGTCCCCCTTCCTTGCTTGATGGAGCATCCCGTTTGCTTGAATGACCGTGCTCAAGAAGAGGGAGCAAACTGGCAGCCCCTGGCTCCTGCCCAGGCGGTTACTGTGACGATGCCAAGTTCCGAGTGCTTTCTTCAAGGAGTAACACAGGGTTTGGAAGAGGAAGAACCCCTCCCGGAGCTCCGCAGCCAGCCCCAGGTGGAGCAGTCGGGCTTAGGAAGGCAAGGGCTTACATGGCCATGGGAGCAGAGCTCGCAGTCGGCAGCAGCAAGCTCCTTCTGGCCTCTCCTCCAGGTTCTCTCTTGTGATGGTGCCCAAGGAGCCAAGACCAATCCCTGGGTGTGTTCGCACACATGGGCTTGCACGCTCGGCTCCCATCAGTGGTTTTCTTTGGGCTGATCTTTGTTAGCGTTGGAAAGCAAGAAAAATGAGCGAAAATATTATCAGAAGCAGGTTTTGTGAATGAATCAGCCGACAAGAGGCTTACCAGCTTGCCTTGATTTACTAGAGCAATGCTTATTTGGGCAAATATCTCCATATTTTAGTTGGAGGCAGGAGAGAACAGGAATTGATCAGGAAATGCCCTGCTTTCAGTATGCTGCTTTTCCATCACTTTGTACCATTGATTTTCTGAATGAGGCAGGGGACATCTGTGAGAAACTGGCCCATATAACGTTACTGTAGAGCATTTGAAGTGCTGCCCTGGTGCCGTAGGAGCTCGTTTTCTCCTAATGTTGAAGAGGGACGGGCAGGAGAAGAAGGATAAAAGACATCAAGGGGCTAAAACCCCTTTCAAGTGACCTGCCAGGAACTGGAGTTGGACAGACCCTGCCCATCTTTTTTTTGATTCTGTGCGAAGGGCAGTCTCAAGGCTCCTCTCTCCTCACTGTGTGTTTCTAATTAACAAGGAGACTGATGAATAAACAGGTTTCTGCTCAAAATATTCCTTGCCCAGCCTTAGGGTGATGGCTAGACAGCAGTTGCCATGCAGCAGCCCAGACTTTGAGCTTGCACATCTGATTATCAAACCCAACTATCTGAATTCTTCTCTGGAATCAGTATTTGAGGAAAGACCTAGACTTTGCCACATTGGTTTTGCCTTGTGTTTGCTTTTCAGTTGCTACCTAAGCAGCTACAAATCCACAAACCAAACACATTTAGCGTTGCTGGGAAGTGGGAAGATTCCAATATTGAAAGATCTTGGGCCAAAACGTGAGGAAATGAAAAAGTTGAATGGTTGAATCCATGGTGGATAAGTCCATTGGTGGCCTTGAAATGCTGGTCCGATGGAGTGTCCATCCACGCAAGTGTTTTTGCAGATGATCTGTGGGAGGGATGGGAATGACCCTCAACACGTGTCCCGAAGCACCTGCTCCTGGCTGCAGCTGTGGACAGGCCATTGAGCAGGGACGGTGCTTTGGTCCAGGCTGCTCGGACTGATCTGTCATCTGCTTGCAGGCAGCCGTGCATTTACTGAGTGATTCCAGACAAGGTTCTTTGTGTGTTTTCCCCATGAGTGAGCCTGGGGTTGTAACACCTGAAAAGAGCTTGGAAAGCTGTGGCAGAAATAAAATGCACGTTTGATGTCATGACAGTACAATTGTGTCTTGACAGAATATCACAGTGCAGCATCTAGCAGAAAGGAAACGTTAAAACACGTAAGTGTTCTGCATGCTTAGTCTTCCAAGAAGAAATAAAGCCATGTTATGGGAGCTAAAGCATTGCTTGCACCCCATCATGCACAATCTGATGTTGTTTCTTTATTTTTATACAAGTGGCCAAGGTCTGGAGTGCTACACAGCTGAAATCGAAGTTGACAGCGCATCTTGGTTGTGTTGCTGTTTTTGGGTAGCTGGAATGACACAGTTTCTCGTTTGCGTGTTGAAAAAGACTTCGTTTGTCACCGCTGTAGCACCAGAGTGACCTGGTGTGTCATTTGTGTGATACCTGTCACACTGCTGAAGGAGTCCTGCAGGCAGAGTGTGGGCCTGGGTTACGGCAGGGAGGAGAGATGTGTGTGTGTGCGATTGCAGGAGCACAGTTTGGGTTGCTGAGGGTCTCTGGAGGGCTTTCCCCAAGCTCCTGCTCGAAGCAGGACCAGCCTCCCTGTTAGCTCCGTAGTGTTAGCTGTGGTTGTGCAGCTTTCTCTGCAAATTGGCCAGATCGCAGCAAGAACTCTATACTGGAGGCTCAGCCTTGTCACCTGCTGGGTCTGGCACAAGCCTCGAGGCTTTGAGGTCTCTCCTTGCTGTCACCACAAAGTCCAACAGAACTGGTGTTTGCAGCAGTGACTACCAAGCCCTAATGTGGCAGGGATTTCTTACAGAAACAGCACCCAGTGAACTGCATAAAGGCACTAACAGAGGTGGAGGAGGATGGAAAGGCTCAGTGCTTATCCTTATTTTTTTGCTAACTGGTTTTGAAACAGCTGAATTACCTGGGAGTCTTGTGGCTTGCAGCAATGGCAGATTGACCCCAAGACACATCAAGTTGTCTTGCAGTCAAAAAAAAAGCAGCCAAATGCAAAAGCAGGTAGATTGTGCAGTAGAAGCTAAATGAGTAATGCACCATATGACAAACGATGTGAAAGAAGATATGGCAAGGAGGATCACTGAAATGGCAGGATCTTTGAGGGAAATTAGGGCAGTCATAAAACAGGGGCTGGTATTTCTGAAAGCGGTCCTGAGAATTTATTTTAGCACATTAATACTGAGTAAGTATTCCTGGAGATACTCTGGGGGATGATAGATGGATTCAAGGTATTGGTACTAATCACTGTGGTTTTAAGTTTTGGAGCTGAAATACACTTGGCATCACTAATCCAACTGGACTTCTGATGGGAAAATTACATTCTTTGGGAAGTAATTTAGAAGGTCAAAGAAAAACCAGAAAGAACTTCTCCAGCAGCGATTTCCCCTGCTCTCTAAACTGTCTTTTACTGTGGTAATAACTCCAGAATGAAAGGATCTATTCTCACCTTCCAGATGAAAGGGCTAATGCAATTTAAAATTTTTGCATGCAAAGATTTTATGGCTTGGTAACCGGCCATGCTTGAAAGCGATCCAAGACGGGATAAACACGTGAGAGAGCGCTCGGATGGGGTTTGACCCTTTCCTTCTCTCCCTTCTCCCTTGCAGATGGCGGCGATGACCGTTCCGAAGCGATCCTGGCCGAGAACCACGTGGACGGCACCACGGGGATCCTGAGCGGAGCCGGAGGGAGGAAACCCATGAAATCGGGCATGAAGGAGCTGGCGGTTATGAGGGAGAAGGTGAACGAGCAGCAGCGGCAAATGGGCAAGGTCGGCAAGCCCCATCATAACCACGAAGATTCGAAGAAGTCGCGGATGTCGACGGGCCGGGTGAGCGGGCAGAGCGCGCGCGAGAGGGAGGCGAGGGTGCAGGGGGTTAATGGAGGCCTGGGAAATGCTGAATGCAAAGGCCTTTAGTAACATTTGCAACAAATTGTCTTAGAAAAAAAAAAAGAAAAAAAAAAGAAAAAAAAAGAAAAGCAAACGTTTGTTTTGGCCCAGAGCTGGAGCTGAGCGCACCATCTGATGAACTTTAATCTCCCCGTGAGGAGGCATTATTTTCATTGCAGCTCCGCTTCAACAAAAGAGCAGGAGGATGGGGGTCCTGCTGGCTCAACACCTACCTCTGCAGCAGGAGTGAGTGTGTCCCCTGCCAAAGGCCTGACTTTCTCACACTGCTTTTCCCTGTGTGTCAGGGACAACCTAAGGGGACCTATTAGAGATCTCTGCCTGTTGCCGGACAGCCCCAGTCAGAGGAAGGTCTGTCTAGGAAGGTCTGTGCTTTGGCATGAGCAGGTCCTCCTGGTGCCCCTGCCTGCCCCATCTCTGTGTCCTCCAGTCTGTGGCCATGGTTTCCCTCTAGTGGGCACCTCGGTCAAGGCAACTGGGTGGCACATGGGTAGAAAGCTCCGCCAAGTGCCACAGTGCCCATAATGTGAGTCCTTATCAGTGAGAGGACAGTCTGAGGGGGAGAGCAGGGGCACAGCGAGGAGCTTTGCAGGAGAGCGCTCAGCTCCTCCAAGGGAAACAGGCAAAGCAGATGTTTGCTGCCCCTCAAGATGCACTTGCTGTGTCACCCTCGGCCCCTTTCTGCAGTGCTTGGGTCAAGCCCAAGCTCACTAGCCGGTTAGTGTGTGGGAACAACCAGCTCCGTGTCATGGCTCAGTCACCACAGCCTGGAGAGCTCCTGTGCTCCTGCTCCCCTGGAAGAAGGTCCAGCGACGGGCACGGAGGGGCAGGCTCGGACCGGGTAACGTCAGACTGAACTCAGGCTGCCGTGGCTGGAAGCCCTGGCTGGGGGATGATGTGGGAGCGAGAGCAATGCCTCGCTGCCCACGTACTGCTGGTCCCTGGGCCTCTGCGAGGTCTCGGGTATTTCAAGACACACTTCTGGGCCGGAGTCACCTCGTGAGCCTGGGACAAGGGCTGTGCCCGCTGGGACCCTTCTGGCCAGGCCAAGGTAGAGGTTAGTGAACCCTGTGTCCCACCACCCTACATCATTACCCTGTGACTTAGTGCGACCCCAGGAGCATTTCTCAGGCTTCCTCCTTAGTGTCTCCAGGGCTTGCGGTCTTTGGTTGTGTTGGCTCTTGTCAGTGCAAAGACTCAGGTGCATGGCAGAAGGGAGAGGGAATCCTGCTGTGTTTGGGGTGCAGGTGGCTGTGACCTGGGGGTGTGGGGACACGCAGGAGCCCTGGCTCTTTGGGACTGCTTCTCTGATGCAGAAGGCTTAGGCTGGGCCTGAGTCCTGAGGAGAGGGCTTAACCTCCCCAAGAGGGAAGCATGTGGGGTGCCCTGTGGCCATCCCTACTGGCATCCCCGTTGTGTTGACACTGTCTGTGTTCCCATTGCCTTGACGTTTTGTTTTTGTTTTCCGCTTTCTTGGCTCTTTTCAGACTCCCTGTCAGCAGGAGTTGGATCAGGTCCTGGAGCGCATCTCCACCATGCGGCTGCCGGACGAGCGGGGCCCCCTGGAACACCTCTACTCCCTTCACATCCCCAACTGTGACAAGCACGGCTTGTACAATCTCAAACAGGCAAGTGGGGGGCCAGCTGCACCCCGCCAGCAGCTGGGCTCAGCGCACGGTCCCTCATGCAAACCGCAGACAGATGCACAGTTCAGGGCTGGGGTAACATCATGCACAGGGTGCCTCTGCTTTGGCAGATTCTCCCATCCAGCTCAATGCCTTGTACCAAAGTGCTTTAATCTGACTGCAGTCACTGGGGAGTCCCCCGGGTGCAGCTTTTCCAGCCCAGGGTCTGACCTCGGCTCAGGAGCTGCCTGTCTACCTGGCCCAGAGCATAGGGCAATTGCATTTCCCACTGTCGTTACCTTGGCAGAGGCTGGTCCTCCACCTACCCTGGTGCTGGTGCAGCGCAACGCTCATTTGGGTGATTTCAGTGCAAGTTGAATCCTTGCATAATGATGGTTTCATAATGAGAGCGAGGAGTATTGCTGCATAATTGTTCACTCATTTCAGTCAACTCCTGTCCCGGCTTTAAATGTCTGCTGCTTTGCAGATGAGCTCCTTGGCTTCAGGCCCATCCTTCGGGAGCTGGTGGGAGGCCGTGGTGAACTCTGCATCGCCACTGTGCTCCTGCAAGCCCCTTGCTGTATCTGGTTCTTGCAGGCCAGATGCAAGCTATTCCCTTAGCCAGGAGGAGTGCAGAGGAGGACCAGGGGGAACTCGGGGCATGGGAGAAGCCTTGGGAGAGACACGGCATTAGAGGGGGAAGAGGTGAATCTCCTGCTGCGGTTTAAAATTGGAGCATGCTCAGGTTTTCCTGGCATGGGGCTGTACCTCTAAATCAAGTAGCCCAGGAGAGCGGGTTGCTCCTGTGCCCTGCCTGCCTCCCGGCTTCTCCAGTTTAACCCCAGTGCTTGGGCACATCTTTCCTAGGGTGTTTTGCCCAATGCAATTCTGGAGCTAGACAAAACTGGCTTCTCTCTCCTTGCCATGGAAAGCTCCTCCATCTGTTGCTTTTCTCTCAGTTCTCCCGCCTAAGCACAACAACCAGAAATGCTCTAGTGATTCTCTTCCCAGCCTATGGAAAGCTGGGAGTCAGGGGAAGCGCACGACATCCTTCCTGCTGTGGCAGCGCATCAAGGGAACCTGTGCCAGAGCCAAACGCCACCCTTGGCACACGAGGAGTAGTCAGGGGGTTGCAGAAAGCACCAGGTGCCACAAAAGAGCCTGTGTCCAGGAGGGAACTCGCAGGAGGCCGAGCACCAGCTCGCCCAGTGTTGCCCTGTAGCCAGGTGTTGATGGTACCTGGGCGCAAGGGTCCCCTCTGTGGAGAGAATTCAAGCATTCCTGTAGTTCTCCAGGCTAAGCCTTTTCTTTTTCGAGAGCTACTCTCATCCGCTGGTCAGGAGCAGTAAAAAAGCACATACATACAGTTATATACATATAAAAAAGCACATTCTGTTCTGAGATAAACTTCCACCCTCCCCTGTCCTACCTGAATGCTTATGGTGCTGGAGTGCCCCTTCCAGGCACGGCTGCACATTGGCCATAGCTGTAGAGAGGCAGAGGGGACCAAAAATGATTTCTCCCACCTCCCTGCCCTGGCCAAGGCCAAATGGGGCGGCACAATCCGCTGCAGCTCTGCTTATCCCGCCTGCCTCCGGAGAGCTGCAGCACGGAGCCGCACGGGCCAATGGGCCTTTTTAGATCAGGTTTATCTGCGTGTTTGCCCGACCACAGGTTGGAGTCTGGACACAGTTTTGTCTTCCACAGCCTGATCCCAGCCCATTCCCCTCTTTTCCTGTGTTTTATCCCCCTGAACGCGCCTGCATTTTGACCTCGCTCCAGCTGCAGGAAACGGCTTGAATTCAGGTTCAGTGAGTGCACACGGAGCCCCATGCGCTGGAGTAGCCTCTGCCCAGGGCGCTGCCCCTGCTGAGCCCTGTTGGGGCTGTAGCTGCAGGGACGGAGATGTGAGCGCATGGAGCACATGGAGAGGGGAACCACAGCCCCTGGGTCAAGAAACCCGTCTCGAATATGCGCAGGCTTTGTGGGGTTGTCCAGGGCCGCTGTCTCACCCGTGCCCTGTCTCTCGGTGCAGTGCAAGATGTCGGTGAACGGGCAGCGCGGCGAGTGCTGGTGCGTGGACCCCATCCACGGCAAGGTGATCCAAGGCGCCCCGACCATCCGCGGGGACCCCGAGTGCCACCTCTTCTACACAGCCCACGAGCAGGAGGACCGAGGAGCACATGCGCTGCGGAGCCAGTAGCCGGGCGCGATCCTGCTGGTGGGAGGCAGCTCGCCGCGGCCCCCGTGCCGGATTCTACCTGGGTTTCAGCGCGGCTCTTCTGGCTCTGCACGAGACTGGGGTTGGCTCCCGCGGCGCTGCCCTCCGGGGAGGGATGGGGAGACGGGAGGGGAAGGGCAGCGGGGGGATTGCCGGGAGACGGGACTGCTTTCCTATAGTCTTTCACCCAATGTAAACCAGAGCACCGGTCTTTTTTTTTATTTTTTCTTCCCCTTCCCCTGGCCTCCCTGCCAGGTCGCGGCACATCCCAGGTCCTTCCCCTGCCACCGCGGCCGGTGGGGACGGGGCTGCCTCTACCCTGAGGCCTCCCAAGGGGCAAAACTGCCCCTGATCGGGTGGGAGGGAGGAAAGAAAACAAAAACGCAGCCTTTCCCCCTCCCTCCCCGCCTTCCCCAAGACCAAAGACTGTAAATACTGTCGCCTGCCCCTCGCATCCCGCCAGCCCTGCCGCGTCGGCCCGGCCGCCGGGGGCTCCATCCTGGCGCGGGATGGGCTGTGGGAGGGAGGGAGGGAAGGAGGAAAAAGCCCCCCAGGTTTCCCAGCCAGCGCGATGGTGCCCACGTCCCCGGAGGCAGCAAGGGCAGGGACGGCCGAGCGGGTCCCCTGCTCCCTGGAAGGCCACAAACCCGCGCCCTGCCGGAGCCGGGAGGACGGAGCCGCGCGGACGGGCCGGGGCGACGGTGCGGATAGGGCTGGGTGTCGAGAGGGCTTGCAGGGCTGGTGCCCAGTATTTCCTAGGAGCAGCTTTTGCCGAGGGAGCTGCGGTTGAGCTTGCGGGGCTGGGTGCAAGGCGCTTGTGTAGATTTAGGATAACAAGCCAGGGAGTGTGTCTCTGTCTCTCCTTCTTTCTTTGTTTCTAAATAGGATAAAACCCATCTAAAACCTGCACTCCCAAGCAGCTGCCCGTGTCCCTTCATTCTCGCTTGGGACTAGAGTGAGCATCTGCTATTCAGCACACACTTTTATTTTTTTTTTTTGTAAGTACAGTACAGTATATATCGTGCTTTGTAAAGGCCTGGACACACACGCACCCCCTCTGCCCACACACACGTTTGTACAGGTTTAATCTGAGCAATTCCAGGCGCACCAAGAGGTTTTGCACTGGACGTGCTGCTCCAAGGACAGATGTGTCTCTGCCATTATTTCACCTGTTGATTTCTTTCTGTACAGAACACACCAATGCTGAGAATAAATAACTTCCCCATCACTTAAGCAAGGAGATTTTATTATTTTCTTCCTTTTTTCTTTCTTTTTTAAATATAAATAGCATTTACGCAGCAATTGCAAAAGTCCTTACAGTAAGACCCTCAGATGGATTTTTTCCCTAGATGAAACCAAGGGCAAAAATGAGGCATCTCCCACTTTTTGTCAGGCGAGTAATGACGGCGGCCTCCAAGCGTGGCTGCTCCGGGGTGAATCCCTGCGCAGAGGGAGCCAGGGGGCTCCTACCTGCGCGATGCTCACGGGGCTGCGCGTGGGGCTGCACCCGCAGCTGCCGGGGATGCTTTGGGGAACCCGCTGCCCGCCTGGAGCAGGACCAGGCCAGGAGGCAGCAGGGAGGGCGCCGGGACCCGCACGGCGCGAGGGGAGAGACGCGGAGCCGTGCGCAGGGGCGGGCAGGACGCAGCTGCCCCGACGTGCTGCTGCACGAGCGGCTTCGCGGG